>MNCI01007809.1:228772-315698 GCA_015680685.1 Gnetum montanum
CGGCGAATGTCAACATCATTTGCAACTGTTCACATGAGGGAGTTTTCCAAATTTTCTTCTATGACTTGCAACTTACACATATCTTGTTCCAACAATCATAACTCACTCACTAGCACTCTGATTTTCATTTTGATTAAACCTATCTGAACCCAAAGTGTTCAGCTTAGTCATGGGGGAGGAGTACACTCTGAATTATGCATAAATTTTTTGAAATTTTTCATCATCCAAAGGACACTATCAAGGGTAATTAATTATAAACATGTGCCAAAAAAATTTCATCTCCTCACTTATACCAAGAAATTAAAAATTGTGAAGCCACCTAATCAAAGAGGGTTAAATATTAAAATCTTTTGGGAACATTTTCACAAAAATTCCTAACTTTAAATCACACAGAATAAGAGATGAATCCACTAAGGCAAGAAGTAAGGTATAACTTAAATTTGGTAAGCAACCTTACTAATGACTGATCCCGTGTGATTACAGATGGCCCCAAAGCGTGGACAATAGAAGGACCCTCTTAGGATGTGTCCAAGTGACCCAAGAGAGGTAGAAGACAAGCATCTCCCAAACAACATATAGATTAGGAGGTGTAATCATTTAACATCCATCAAGAGACTCCTCCTATTGTGCAATCGGGATAGGTAGAAGGAGGAGCTATTGTAGCACCTGAAGAAGAACAAAAACTCACGTTGCCCCCAAAATGTGTTCAGGCCATCTGTGAAAAGACCACATCGGTTATAGTGATTGTGAAATGGAATTTCAAACCTTTCACAGAATTTGCTATTGAGGTTATTAGGGACTAACACAAAAGATCTTCATTATGGCCTATCCTCTCTAAAAGTGGTACCTAGTACTTAGAAGAAACATACCAATTTTGGCACAATAAGGAAGAAGGAACCACAGTCAACATTTGTGGTGTGTCTATAGATTTTTCTACCAAGACCATCTCAGAAGTGTTGAACCTTCTGAATACAAGGCTAAAAATTGCTTACCTATCCACTCGTTCTGATGTTGATGTGCAAAGATTTTGGTTGGATAGGGTGTACGACAAAGAAGAAAAGACATATGGAGAGTTGATGTTGGAGAAAAGGATATACTTCAAGATTAGCGCTTATCACATCTTCTCCATGAGAGAATTAAAAAAATCTCAACATATGTGATAAGAGTAAGTGTGATACTAATGGGAAAGGCCAATGCTAACCTTCCTTATCTATATCTCATGGAGATCTTAAGGCGGTTTGAAGAATGCAAGATAGGGAAATTTGCGTTGCCCTTCCCTTGTCTCATTAGGAAGCTATGCAAACATGCTAGTATTCTAGGGTACACCAATGACGTCCTCAGAAGATCCCAGAATGCTTTGTTCGCTGAACTACTAAAGCCACTAGCGCCAAGGAAAAGTGCTAGTGAGACACTAGAGCCAAAGCAAGAGCAAGAACAAATGGTAGGGCCCACTACAACTCAAATTTTAGGGCCTAGCCAACTTCCAAGAATGAGGCCTAGTCAACAACAAGAAGCAGTGCCCAGCACAAGCTAGCAAGATCAATCGCCACCACCACCGTAGGATTACCGACCGTCGATGAGCCACCTCAAGGCCATTACTAAGATGGTCAATTGGGAAAGTCGTGATGATGCTAATCTCTTTCACATCATCAATGACACCATATGGCCCTCAATTTCTATCAATCATGCATAGAGAGAGGTGTCCATCCAAATAGGAGGGGAGACTCATTGGTCACAACAGATTTTAAGGAATGTTGCATCTTTCTAAGTGTAATTAAAAATAGGTGAAGGGGCCACAGTGGTGGTCATACAGCACCAAGATTCAACTAGAACAGCAAAAGTGGTCATAGACCACATCAAAAAATCTTTTAATGTAATTTTTGTGCCACTGGAAGATTTCATAAGAGCACAAGATGGTCAAACTCTGGCCAGTCCCTCAAAGACTCCTACTGAGCATGAGGATGTCCTTGATCAATTGCTGCAAATAGGAAAAGTAATGACATCCCTGTTTGACATTCCACAAGATGTCACAATAGCACAATCAAACCTCATCTCCACCAAAGGAAAGCTGGTCATGGTAGAGATCAAGGCTGAGCACGTGGAAGTAGAGTTAGCCAAACTACAAGAGAGGCTCATCACCCTACAAGCTGCACAGCAGCACCCATCTCAGTTTGTTCCCATAGACCAGCAAGACACTTTCAGGATAGAGCAACTTAATAAATTATTGGCGAACAATAAAAAAAAGTGGCGGAGGAAAAAGAGAAGGTTGACTGAGATGCCTCCAAGGCACAAGTGCAAACCTACATGCACACTAAGGTATTCAAAGCCTTACAAGATGAGAATAAACAACTTCCTACTGACAAACTTTGGTTGACCACTGTGGAAAAATAGAAAAGTGTTCTTAAGGAAAACTTTTAGAAATTATGAGAATAGTTGGTTAGGGTCAACCAAGACATGAACCATTTGGCTAAAGAGAATTGAACCCTCTCAATGGAGGAGGTACACACAATCTGTTAGAAGATAGCCATTGAAATAAGTGTATGGAAAAATGAAGCCAAGCTACATGAAAAGTTAAAGGAGCACTTCAGAGACTAGGTGGGAATGTACAAGCAAGTCATAGAAAAGGAGATCCATATGGCCAAGGCCCACATCAACACTTTCAGTGCTTAACACATTGATTGGTAGGCCATATTGGACACATATGCATTTTCCCACCAAGCGAAACTTAAAAGCCAGGACCTACAGATTCAAGACCTCATAGAATACATGGAATTGGCAAACCTGTAGTATGCCATGTTGAAAATAGGACACTTGAGAACAAAGCTCGAGAAGCAAGTAGTTGCCACCTAAACCAAATATGAAGCAGAATTTGTGGAGCACAAGAAAAAATTGCAGAACCTAGAAGTCACAAATTCTGAACTAGATGTAGTTAAGACTAGCTACCAAGGCCAAAGAGATGTCGCAGCAAACTTGGCTTGATGGCTTACAGATTTTCAAGAGTATAGGGATAAAGCCAGAGCTTACGAGGAGGAACGAAAATTGTTTATGGCCTAGTATGTCAAAGAAAATAAGATGTTCTTGCAACTACCATGTCCATGGAAGGTGCTGACTGTAGCGACCGAAAACGTTGATGGTTGGAAGAACACTGGGGGTCTATGGCAGCGACAGTTCCAACCTTGTATCCGCAGGAGGGCCGTGTTGGCTATGTGTGGACACGTGGTGCCCTGAACGATCTGGTCGATTAGACAGGGACTTACATTGGTGTCAATATAGCCTTTTTCAACGTAAATAATGTGAAATGCGAGATAATGCTTAAGGGCAAATGAAGTAGGGGAGAAACTGTAAAAATGCGATAGTAATACAGAGTAATCCTTAAAGGTAAATAAGATAGAAAATAATGCAAGAACGAGATAATAAATGAGAGATAAAGTAAAATGTTGTTAGAAACATGCACCACTCCGAAGCTACAAACTCGCTCAATCAGGGTGGATACAATTGGCTGCACAGCGTGACAAAGTGCAGAAATCCCGAGGGTAACTAAGGTGTTCCGAGAAAAGAGAGATATGCACTTGGATGAGAACTCGTGTACAAGCAATGTAGGGTTCTACCAAGGTGGTAGAACAGATACAGGGACCTCATGCCAACTCAGAGAGATCCGCTATTTATAGTATTAGACATGTGAATTTGATATTACAATGCTGGAGAGAGGGGAAATCTTTGTTTTAGAATTTCAATGTTCCCACCACTTGGAAGCTTTCTACTTCAATAAAGATAACAACTCTTTTGAAATTGTCAAATTTAAATATTACGGACTCTTAAAAATTGCAGACCTTTTTGATGATGTTTGCCAGGGTATTTATAGGACCAAGGACATGTGAAAGGGATGGTTTGAATGTTACGTGCCTCAGGCCTTGGTCATCTTGCTGGTGCCACTCATGTCATTTGTGATCATTGGACCTACAAGACTGTTGCGATGCAAACTTGTATGCAATAACTGCAATCTTACTACACCGTAATTGCGCCATCAGCATTTGGAGGTGTGTGCCAACGGTCCGATTAGGTGGAGTGCATTGATGTCACACAACCACCTGTATGCCTTACTTTGCTTTGTGACGTGGCATGTTTGGCATAGCGTACCACTTTGTTGCATGTCCTACTATACGTCCCATGCTTGCTACGCTATGTAGTGTAGCGTAGCGTAGCAACTTGCCTTAGTCGTGAAAACTTTGCTAGTTTGCAAACCTTGTCTCCTGTGATGTAAGTCTCACGAACTTCGTTGACTCCACCTTTCAAACTACCTTCTATCTCTTCTGCAGGATTTCTATGCCTTGCTGCACCATGTAGATTAGTGTAGTGTAGCAGCAGACATGATCCACCGCTTCTTAACGAAAAGGGATATTATTGCAGAACTTGAAATTGGGCGAAGGAAGTGGGTAGTGAAGTCGTTGCCATGCTATGTTGTGTGACATCGCATAGCGTAGCACTTCATTCCATCGTCGTCTTCTGAAGCTTGCTACACTACATAGTGTAGCGTAGTGTAGCAGTCTTCATGACTTAGAAAACTTGCCGAACTATTTCTTGCGCATCTAGAATGCTGCTGCCAATTCCACACACTGTTTCTAAGTAGGCTGTCGTCTGTTTAGGCTACTTTGGTGGGTGGGCAGGATGGTACAGAACCTGTCCATGCTCAAAGTAGAAAATTTTCTGAATTGGCCAACCTGGACTCAAAACGTTCTCCTCCTGATGAACTACCATAGTGCTGTGCGAACTACAAGAGCCTGGTGAAGCAAGGATGACCCCACATTTTTAGGGTGTTTAATTGGTCCCTCTTTGTCGACGTCTGGAGTATAGGCTCGATGGACATCGGTAAAGAATATGAAACACCTCAGTAGGCGAAATGCTGAGGTTGTCGCTTGGTAAGTGCTGAGACGTCGCTTGGCCACGCTTGAGAGTGTTGCATTGGTTTTGCGGAGGTTAACGTAGAGAGCAAAGATGATGTTTAGCCAAGTCCCTCGTCAGAGTGCTCTGAGGAACTTATTTATGTTTTCATCTTTGGCTGGTGTTGTTCTTCAACCTCTTGTAGGTAGGTGTCCCCTCCGTAGGATGAGTTACGTTACATCGATGGAGGGTTCTGACTTGCCTATAGAAACCTCCCACATGACAAGCTGTGTTACACAGGTGTTGGAGTCTACACTCTCAAGTAGCCATGTTAGTCGAGGCACTTGCTTCGTGACACTGTAACGTTTGCTACTATAGCGAGATGTGTTTGCGGGGACAAGGTCTTGCTGGCTACTGGCATTGTTGTTACTCTTGGGCACCATTGCTGGTGTGAGATGCCCAAAGTAGGAAGGCCAACAGTAGCCCTCGTAATGCCAGCATGGAGGAGCTGGCCTCCAAGGAGCTGAGAGCTGTTGTGGATGCGGATGCACTGGAATCCCTGCCAAAGGAATGCATGCTCAATCCAGCTATGGGATCATTTACCACATAGCTAAACATTGCATGAGCCAAAACCTTGGCGAGGAACTGAAGAGCAACAATATTGTGGCTAGGATTTAATACAGTCAGCACCCCAGAAGTGGGAACGAGCCCAGGAACTACCATCAAGGAGGTGATCCATGGTGATAGTAGGTTCGAAGGGCCCATGTGACATCATACGATGTCTTCGAAGGGTCAGCATGACACTGAAGGTGGCAGCATCGCTCATTCTTTGGACTGCATTCTCCTTGAGTCGAGAACTACATCCTGGAGCTGCGACATCCCACCTACACGCTGGCCTCATGATCCTTTGTTCAACATGTATTTGGTGGTGGTGCATGTTGAGGGTGCGACACAAACCCAGTTTAAAGTTTTGGTAGACTGTGTGCTGGTTTAAGGTCTCAGCAAACTGCTATGCTGGTTTAAGGTCCTAGTACACCGTACATGCTAGTTTTACATCGTAGCAGATGTGCAATGCCATTTTATAGTCATAGTGGACTAACAGTGTCAGTTTTATGTCATAGCGGATGGTTTCTGCTAGTTTAACATTGTGGCGGACATTGCTCGATGTTGCTAGTTTATCGTCATTGCAGATGCTACTTGGTGCAATTGCCAGTTTATTGTCATAGCAGACAACGTTTGTTTTTGTTGTTGCACTTTAGGCATAGCACGACTTGAGGTACGTGTGGTTCACTGGGTTGGTGAAATCACTGACATCCATGCCTGCTAGTTTGAAGGCTCCATTCCCAAATGTTTTAGTGACCACATAAGGTCCTTCCCAGTTGGCTGAGAATTTACTCATGTGCTCACAGATAGCCTTGAGGACGAGGTCTCCCTTCTGCACTGGCCGTCGATGTGGGTCTGTAGGGTGCTTCTACTATTGTTTATCTTGATAGTTCTCGATTCATCTCAGCGTATGCATGTGTTCCTCCTCCACTGAGTTGAGGTCGATGGTCCATAATTTGTTGTTCTGGGCTTCACTCACGACGTCGAACAAGATCATCCGAAGTGAGGGTACATGCAACTCAAGAGGCAATACAGCTTCAGATCCATAAACAAGACTGTAAGGGGTCTTACTTGTCGCAGTTCTACAAGTCGTTCTGTAGGCCCAGAGGACATAGAGTATTTGCTCGTGCCATTGCCTCTTGATATTGTTAAGCATCTGCTTCAGCAAGTTGATGATGGACTTATTTGTAGCCTCCGCCTGCCCGTTCCCCTACAGATAATAAGGGAAAAAATGATTATTTAATGCCTAGATTGCTATAGAAGGTTCAAGTTTCCATACTGCTGAATTGTGGCCCATTGTCGATCACAATAGTCATCGGGAGCCCAAACCTAGTTATGATGTTATCGAGGATGAAATGGAAGATTTGCTGAGATGTCGTTTTCCTTAGGGGAATAGCTTCCATCCACTTAGTAAAATACTCTGTGGCAGTTATAATGAAGCTATGCCCTGCGGAGGACTTAGGCATGATAGGCCCTATGAGGTCTAGTCCCCATCATTGGAAGGGCCACGTAATTTGCGTTGGGTGCAGGTCTGTAGGTGCTACGTGTATGAGATTTGCATATCTTTGGCATGTGTCACATGTCTTAACTTTTGATAGGCAATCACGCTCCATGTAGGGCCAATAGTACCCTAGGCATCTGATTTTTGTAGCCATAGCCCTGGGTGCTATGTGTCCACCACATTGCCCTTCATGAACCTCATTAACTACCTTTTGTGTCTGCTCACCACCCACGCATGCAAGAAATATCCCATCATAGGATCATTGGCACAGGGCATCATTTCCCATGAGTACGTATTGCCGAGCACACTTGCAGATTACATCTCTTTGAGCTGATGTCAATTCACCTGGCAGTTCACCATGCTGTAAATAAGCTTTAATGTTATCGTACCACTTCGAGGTGTCTGCAGCGTCGATAGAGGCCATTTGTTCCGCCTGTGTGATGGGCTCGATACATTCTGTGATCGTAGTTAGCAAGTTTTTCAAAGAATGTGATGGGATGTTTAACATGAGGGTAGCTAGGGCATCTGCTACGGTGTTCTCGTTACACGACACATGTTGCACATTGGTGGTCACGAATTGCTTTAGTAGGATTTTTGCTAGGTCGTAATAGGATTGCAAGTGCGTAGCCATGCAGGCGTAGACTTCGGTGATTTGATTCACGACTAGTTGTGAATCTCCCCGGATCGCCAGGTGTTGTATACGCAGCGCATGAGTAGTTAAGAGGCCTCTAAGTAGCCCCTCGTATTCTGCTACGTTGTTGGTGCACAGGAATGCAAATCGATAAGTAGATGGGTGCATTTACCCATAGGGGAATGTGATCATGGCAGTGGCGCTACCTCCTCGCATGGTTGAGGCACTGTCAAAGTGTAAGGTTTCCTCAAAATGTGATGGGATGATGGCGACATTACTAACGTATTCATCTAGGAACTTGGGAACTATGGTTTTCTGGTCGTTGACTGGCGAGGCTGTAAGTTGGGTTACTATGGCTTGACCCTTTGTCAATGATTGTCTTATAGAGCATAGGTCGAACTCTGTGATTATTGCTTTCCATTGGGCTATCCTGCCACTTTCGTACAGGTTGTTGGTGATAGCCCGAAGTATGTTACTTTTGCAAATGATGTTGATTGTGCTACAGAACAGATAATGCTGTTACTCTTTTAGTACAAATACCAAGGCTAGGCAATTCCTCACCACTTCATTGTATTTTTCCTTGTATGATATTAGTGCATGGCTTAGGTAGTACATCGGTATCTCAGAACCGTCATCCTACTTCTGACATAGCAGTGCTACTATGGATGTGTCGGAGGTGGCAAGGTATATGAAGAGAGGCTTGTTTCTTTACGGTGGGTGCACCGTTGGGAGGTGCGAGAGCTCCTTCTTCAGGTTGTCAAAGGCTTGTTGACACTGGGCTGTCCAATTGAAATCAACCCCATTCTTTAGAAGATGTTGCATGGGTTGTAACTTGTCGGTCAACCTTGATATAAACCTCCGAATGAATTGCACTCTACCTTGTAAACCATGTACTCTTTAAGGTTTGTGGGAGGTGCTAGGTTGACGATGGCTTTGAATTTGTCTAGGTCCACCCGTATTCTGGCCTCCGATATTATGAACCCTAACATGCGTCCAATCTTTACTCCAAAGATGCACTTTTTAGGATTGAGACGTAATTCGTGCGTTTGGTAGCATTTGAGGACTACCCCTAGATCACGTGGGTGATTGGCTGCCTCTTTGGACTTATTGCTATATCATCTACATAATCGTTTAATGTTTCTAGGATGTAGTCACTAAAAATTTAGGTCATGACTCGCTAGTAGGTTGCTCCAGCATTCTTGAGCCCAAAAGGCATCATGGTATAGCAGAAGGTTCCCCATGGAGTCATGAAGGTTGTCGACAACTGGTGCTCTAGGTTGATGCAGATTTGGTTATATCCGAAGAAACCATCCATGAAGGATAGCAAAGCATGACCAGCCATGGTGTCGATGAGTTGATCAATGCTTGGGACTAGGAAGTTATCTTTGATCATTGTCTTGTTTAAGTCTCGGAAGTCTATACAGATTCGTATCCCTCCTATTTTCTTTAAAACTACAATGATGTTGGACACCCACTCTGAATAGTCGACCTCGCGGATGAAACCTACTCAGTACAACTTAGTGATTTTGTCCCTCATGGCTAGTGTGATTTTTTGGCTTAATCTTACGCACCTTTTGCTTGACTGCCTTTACTTGTGGGTCTAGGACGATATTGTGTTGGATCATCTGCGGATTCAGACCCAGCATGTTGCTATACGACCATGCAAAAACATCGATGTGATCCTGCAAAGTTTTAACTATGCCTTCATGTATTTGTGTGTCTAGGAGGGAGCTAAGTTTTAACATCTTTACCTCCCTTTTTGACGTGGTTACGGGTATCTTGACAAGAGGATCATCGGTTACATCCCTGACCTCTAAATCTAGGGCTTGGACCAGGTGTTTGGGCCAATTTGGGGATGCTTCTAAGGTTGCTATAGTGTTAATCGTAGTCGACCCCCAGTCGATCATATCTGAGTTCAACTGTCTCACGAGCTTGCCTTGTGGCCCTGCTAGTGTTAAAGGTGTGGAAAGGGCATGATGGATTCCCATCTCTCACTTGACCTACCATCATAAGATGAAAGCCTAGGTAAGGATCATCAGAGATTGTGTGAAATGTAAATCTGCAAAGCAACACCAACATGCGACTTGCTAAGTAAGGCGATATAAAGATTGAAAGTTTGCTAGTTTAAGGTTGTGGTAGACCGCCAAGGTGCGAGAGTGTAGAGTTGCTAGTGGAACGTGTGCCTATCGATATGCCAATGCCAAATCGCTAGTCTAGTGTCATCCCAGACTACCATACTACGACATGCAAAATCTTGATATGAAAAATAATGATAAAAAGAAGAAAATTGTGAGTACAAGAGGTATCGAACCGCCAGTGCAGGAATGAAGACAAAACTGCCAGGGAATGTGATATCACCTATGTCGAAGCGTATGAGGTAACTGCTAATGTGAGGATGTAGTCAGTTTAACGTCATTGCAGACTGCAAATGTTATGGGATAAAACTACTATTTTAGGGTCCTTTCAAACCCTAAAGGGTGCAACTACGCTAGGCTCATTAGTTTAAGGTATTTTTGGACCCTTAATCAAAAACAAATATTATTATATTTTTTTTTCTTTGAGAATGCGAGTAGTTGGCTTGAAGCATGTCAAGGTTTAAATGCTAATAGTGTCATGATGTCGTGGCAAGCATGCTACGCTGCATGCCTCTCTCCACATTAATCAGAGAGATAGAGAGAGGGAAAGTTTCTCCATTTTTCCACTACTACCATAAATAGGGATTGAACCTTGGTAATTTCATCATTTTAACCGTAAAAGCATAGAATCATCATTGGAGCATTTGGCAATTTCGAAGTGCGGAGCAATTGTGTTAATCGATTAGCGAGGAAAATTTCTAAAGCGAAGGTCATAAATCTGCAAGCAGGGCCATGGCTCCTAAAACTCATTTGGTGCTTGCGAAGGTCGGGGAGGAGAAAAAGACCCTGAGGCGTGCACCACAAGCACGCATTCCGACATGGGAGAGCACAGCATTAACCTAGTGAGTTTTCATGTCTCCTTCACCCTTTTCATCTTGCATCTTCTGCTGCTTTCTACTCTGGTTTTGAGTCTTATTTGTTTTGCTATTTGTATTTTCTATGGCTGTGTTTGTTTTAGCTTTTATATTACTGTGGCCCCTTTTTTCTTTTGGTCATGGCTGTTATGCAGGGGTTTCATTGTGATTACATGCAAGGCCGTTCCCATCACCGCGGTTGTTGCGACTGCAGGGCTAGGGCCATTTAAGTTGTTTGACCTTGGCATGCCATGACGTAAAACCCTCGAGAGGGTTTGGTTATGTGTGATGTGGCACCGCGGCTCATGTTTTTTTTGAGTATGTTGTTAGTTGTTTTACTACTACATTAAGCTACTTGTATGTTCTCGCTATGCTAGGCTTTCACATCCTTACTACGCTATGTATGGACAAGGGGTTATGCTATGCTATATTTATGGTCTGCTAGGCGTTGCTATGTTGCACATGCATTACATTCAAATGTGATGCCAATATTTGCTGGTTGGGTCGTGTAGGGTAGGACCAAGGTCTAGGCTAATCGTTTTGGACCTTGAAGGGGTCCTATGTCATCTGGGTAGACCTATGGCCAACGTTCCTCCTCCCTTGATATGTATGGGAGATCCAGCAGTTTGGTTCAAGGAAGGGGTGCAAAACTTCTTACAATTCCTTTTCAACCACTTTAGTCTGATGGTTTGGTCCTCCTTAGATGAGACACAAGCATCTAGCATAATAGAGGTCATGCTGCCAAGGACAAATCGGGGCATCCTGAGATACCTTTTCGACGACACAACTACAAGCAGGCTGGGAGTTGGATCCACCCAACACTCAATAGGGTTAAGGCATTTAGCCTGGATTTGGGATATGCTAGAATACCAGTGCTATCACCAGTACAACACATTGTACCTCATGTGCCACATGATGACATACTTTTAGAATCCACAGGGGACCATCTATTGTGTTGGCGGGTGAGTTTCACGTCCTTGCTCTACTTGGTTTTGCAACATCGGCCATACCTGGCTGAGTGCTGATAGTGTGTGCTTATAATCAGGTTCTATATTGACAATGATGAGGTTCATGACCAGCTGGGTGAGTTGGCCATGACGCAGCTAGCCCTACAAGAATTTTCCTCTGCCAAGAGCCTGTGGGTGGACGTGATTGGTCATTGCGGGGGGAATACCATTCCTACTTACACACGCTTGCTGCTTTCTATAGTTAGTGAAGGGTTGGCTGGACAAGGAGTGGAGAGAACCTTTCAAGCAGGTCACGCTTGATGCGGTTCTGGTAGTTGAACTCCCACTATTCCCATCACTGTATAGACCTAGTGGGTTAATTAGGCAGGCGCCACATGCTCAAGTGTTTTCATAGTTTTTTTTTGCATTTTCTACATTGTTATGCTAAGTACATTTCGTGAACATTATTGTAAGGGCGAAGAAGCCTCATGAGGTGACAGTGGTAACTGCCAAGAGGCAAGGAGGAAACATCTACTTTAAATACGGTGAAGTAGCAGCAAGCCAGAGCTAGTTAGAACAAGGGGCTTCGGACCTCTTACTCCAAAAAATATGAAGGGCTAGGCTTATGGATTTGTTCATGGCTCCAAATCTGGGCATCTCTGTTGTCGAGATGCTTGCCTTGGTCAACTCCTTCTCTGGGTAGGCGAGCCATTTTCATACGTACGTGCGGGGTGTGTGGGTGGTTATTGACATCAATGACTAGCTATTTGTGGATTTGTTTGGTGTCCCAGCTGATGACATCGATGTGGTGTTGAAGGGCAAGCAGGAGTTAACCCTTCAGAAGCAGCATATCAAGGAGTGGCTGAGGTTCACCAAGGAGCGAAAGGGGTTCCCTATGAAAAAGCTTAAGAATGGTCCTACCGTGGGGATATACCCAATCTTTCGTGCCCACGCATTCCCTCAACTGCTCACCCAAGGGAAGGTCTTGGGGCTTGACCAGGCTTAGGTAATGCGGGAAGCCATGGAGGAGGGGCCCATTACAACTGGGCCGATCTCCTATGTAATGGTTTGCGGGCCGAGATTTTGGGACTCCATGAGCAAACGAAGTCCTGTTCTAAAATACACTATGCCTTATACATAGGCTGTTTAAAGCGCTTTGTGTAGTTCTTGGTGGTCCAGGAGGATGGAGTCTGGATTAAGCTAGATCGTGACCAGATTCGCAAGCCATGGATTCGACAGGTCCTTTGGACTATGCAAGCCCAAGATCCCCTAGAAATGGTCAGGGAGTCATTGTCTGTAATGACTAAAGGTCTGGAAGTTTGTAGCGCTTGTGACTAGGATAGTGTGGGAGAGACGTCCCCTGTCATAATCGGTAACATGATGCAGGGTGAATGTCTCATAGCTAAGACTTTGCCCATGGAGCTGTGAAGGAAGAGACCTCCCCTAGCCAAGGAAAGCCCTCATGAAGAGGAGGGACGAAGACAGTGGCTCAAGCTACGGTGAACGCAACCCCCCATTGGTAAGCATTTTTATATAATTTTTACTTTGCTATTATATGCTATTCTATGCTTCGGTAGAGTTAACTTATTTTGAATTGATGTATGTATGCCCTTTTGTAAGCAGCAGAAGAAGAAAACGAAGAAAAAGGTGATGAGGAAGTGTCAGCCCTCAGGATGGGCACAACAAATAAAGACACAGGGGCCCCGATTTTGGAGGAAAGGGCCCCAATTAGGAATAATGGAGCTCCTACCTCTAGGGTAGGGGCTCTTGCCATTAGGAAGCCTCTTCCTACCAATGAAGAGGTACCTCCCCAAAATAAAAAAGATGCTTGTCTCCTGAAAGGAAAGGCACTAGCGCATGAGGTAGGGGTTTTCATGGACTTGTCTAGGCCTTCTACCATGGCTACCATGGTCATCTTGCCTTAGCAAGAAGAAGGACCACAGTTAGGCACCAGTGAGTTTGTGAGACGTTTGCCTCATCATAGTCCATTTTGGCTGTTGCTAACATGCTTAATCATATAACAGGTGTTACTACTGATGTCTCAAGACCTCCCCCGCCTCGTACGGAGTCATAGGCTGAAGTCATTGACAAGTTTGTGTTTGTTCAGGGACTTGTCAATGACATGATCAAACGCCTTTAGCAGGCAGACCCTTGTGCGGGTAAGTAGGAGTGTTAACTATCCTTACATTGCTACACTAAAAGTTTTCAAGTTTGTTGATTATGTTATGCTAACGTGATTACTACGCTTTGTGCGTTGAATAGCCTCTTGGCTCAAGTGGAACCTAGCGTGACCTATGGAGGTTGGCATCGTGCCCACACTCTCACCTGACATGACTGAGGTGTCTTGTCATACGTTTGACAAAGCTTACAAATGTGTCTTGCACTCTACATGCTCTCTATGGGAGTTTAGACGCGTCAATGAGGACCTATGGAAAAGGGTCTAAAGAGTCAAGCAGAGAGAGGCCAAACTGGCCATCGAGGTGGAGAACCTCAGGTCAAGGATTAATTTCCTCATAAACTGTAACCCTAACCCTATTGATTTGCAAAGGGCTATAGACGACTATGCCAGGTTTTGGATTATCGTTCATCAAAACGTTGAGTCCACCCATGAGATAGTCGAGCAACAGATGCAGATGGACTTGCTAGCCTAGAAGTACCAAGATATGAAGGAAATTAGTGCTAAGGTCTTTGAATGGGGAAAAATCCAGAGGGATCACAAACATACATACAGGCTAGAAAACAAAACCCATCAAAGATTGTATAAAGACACTGTTGTGGAGGCATTCTCGTACAAAACGTTTGTGAAGGCCATCGGTGCTTCTGAGGCCTATGCTAAGTTTAAAGAGAAGGTGAAGGTCACGGAGTCTCCTAACTTGAGGGTGAACCTTCCTATAGGAGAGACCACAACTGCCTCCCTTTCCCTAAAACCTCTAAAGTAGATGACCTTGGAAAGGGAGAAAGTTGCCGCTACGAATGTTGAGCCTAGTGACAGGCGTTGGATGGACATTTCGATAGAGGAGATTGGGTGTCGCCTTAGGCTTGGTCTAGACCAGATACCCCTTGAGACCGACGTAGGCTCCCCTCAGGTTAGTCTCTTTAATGCTATGCTATAGTTAGCATTTATTGTATTTGTTGCCCTAGCTAACTACTTCATTTTTGGGATACAAGCTCACGATGAAGGTGCAAGACCCATGGAGGGAGGAAATGAAGAGTTGGTAGGAGGCAACATAGGAGCAGGTGATGCACAAGTAGATGAAGTGGAGGTAAATAGCAAAGGCAATGTGAACGGAGATAACCCATGATAGCATGGGAGTTTTTTTTTTAAAAAAAGAATTTGAAAATTTTGTAAACACTGCCAATGAACGAAAATTTTGAATGAAATGAGAAATTTTAGAAACGAAACCTATTTTGTATTAACTTATGTACTATGTAAAGTTTTCATGCTCTCGTATGTTATTTTTAGGCCATTCCGGGCCATTGCTAGTTTTGGGCCATTTTGGGCCGTTGCATAATAAGTTAAAGCGAGAGGCGAAAATGCTAGTTTTAGGCCATTTTGGGCCATTAGCGTAGAATGCCAGGAGAGCGGCATGTTGATAAAGTGGAATGCAACAGTGCTAGTTTTAGGCCCTTTCAAGCTATAGCATATTATGTCGAAAGGATGGCATATTGACAAGGCAAGGAAATCGCGAATGTGCAAGGATAGCAATTGGGTAGGAAGTCGTAAGGCTGTTACGCTATGCGTAGCTACCTCTTGACATTTCTTGGGTTGATCGGAACGTAAGATCGAGGCATTTCACCAGGGCCCCTGCTCATATCACTGTCCTTCACTTGGAAGGGCAACTCAACCCATGCGTTTTCGATTTGAGGGTCAGCTCGTTGGACTGATCCCCTTGTTGATTGATTAATGCATGCATGAACAGGCACTTCATATTTAGAGGTTGTAACTTCTGAACCTTGTTCCATGCCTACGTTGCTGATTGCTTGCGTTACCACTTCGTCACCATGGATTATCACCTCCCTACCCGCGTATGGTAAGTGGATTTCTTGGTGTATAGGCAAGGAGATAGTCCTAAGTTGTTCTAACCATGATCTTTCTAAGATTAGGTTAAACCCAGGCATTTCTTCAACCACGATGAACTTTGCATCTGTGGGGAACAAGTCTCCTGCTATGAAGTTTACGTGAACTATGCCCTTCACTAGGACGCGTGCCCTGTTAAAGGACCTCAGACATGATGTCGCCGTTGGTTTAATCTGATCGACCAATCCCAACTTATCTATAATAGGAAAGGAAATGATGTTTGTGGTAGCCCCATCATCGACATGTACCCTTCGGATCTAATCTTGGCCAACCCAAATTATGATGAAGAGAGGCACTGTAGTCACTTGACCCCCTTCGGGATCTTCCTTAATGGTGTTGCTTCTAAAATTTAATTGAGGTATTGCAGACTCCATGGGTACAGAGGGGAGTATGATCGAGTGGATCTCTTTCTCTTCCACCAGCATGTTTTTGTCAATCGGAATCGCAGTTAACATGCAGACTAGAGCCTCACGGTGGGGTGTAGATGTCATGACTAGGTTGTACAAGCTCAATGTAGCATTTTTCTGCTTTAGGGCTTGCCCGAACTAGGTGAGGGCATCCAAGAAGTCTTGGACACCTACCTGTTTAACACTTTCCTCCTCTTTGATTCATCATAAAAGAAAAATCTCTTGAGGAGAGACGACCTCAGACCTAGGTTCAGATCCTTGTCGACAAGGTAATGCATGTTATGTAATCGTGTCGACCTTCACCTTAGGTGATGAAGATGCAAATGCAAGGGACAAAGGTGTAGGTTTGGGGATACCCTTGATGGTACTTCCCTTTGACGTTTCATCCACCAAGTAGGCTTTTCGTCTTGTGGGATAAGGAAACTTGTTTAATGATGTTGCGCAGGATAGGGGCCGTTGAAGACATTGGCCCTCTGATGATGAATGGAGGTACAGGTGTTAATTGATGAGACTACATGGCCTCGCCAGTGGGTGATACGAAGGTAGATGCCCGTGGTGGGACTTTCAAGATAAAGGGTGGCTATGAGCTCGGACCAACCATTGGTGGTGTTGGTGCAATACGTTGAGGTACATGGATCACAAAATGCTGGCAGGGTGGCATGGGATCATTGTTAATGCTGATGGCATTGATTACGTAACCGACATTGTTGCCCTTAAGGGGATCTATGTAGACATACATAGATTGATTTTTAGGGTGTACTGGGTTGCTTTCGTCCAGCATCAACTTCCCTAGATTAATCAACCTTTGGATGTTGTCCTGTAATGACAGACAATAATCCGTGGTGTAACCACATAGCTAGTGGTAGTCACAAAACTTATCTAGCCTAAAACCCCTAGGAACTGGAGGCTCATTAGGCAAGGCCAAAGAGGGATTCCTAATGAGCTTCCAGTAGCATTGGTGTCTTGCATTTGCTTCTTTTGACATCTGCTTGTGTTGGATGTATCCCGCTACCAATAGTTGCTTCATGAGTTCTGAAGGTTTAAGAGGCAATAGGGTGTATTTCGAGTGATCTTTACATTCAAAGTTTGGTTTAGTGTATGCAGATGTCTCAGGCACAGATGCAGAGGTTGTGGTGTTTGGCCCAGTTTGGGCGTAGGGTTAGCCACAGGTAGGGCTAGTTTCTTGTTATTTTTTCTACCACTGCTACTAGGCTTAGGTTTGGCCTTGGTCATCACAGCGGCCACTATGGTTATTGAGGCCTTACCTTTGTTCTTTTTTGCGAAAGTGTTCTTGTAAGCGATGTAGGCCGAGTCTCTGCTTGCCTCAGTCGCATCTTGTATGCTTTTAGTCTAAGTGAAAGCCTGACTCAGAGAGCATAGAGCGAGATAATACAGTTTGGACTTGATGAAGTTGTTTACTGCACCTTTGAAGATGGCTAACAAGTGAGCCTTTGCGATGGGCTTGCAGATTTCGTTAAGGGTCGCACTCCAACGTTGGATAAATTTTTGGACTAGTTCTAGCGGGTCTTGTTTCACGCTCATCAGTTAGTCCAGCGTGGTTTCTGGCTTTAAGTTGTACTTGAAGCGTGTCACAAAGTAGGTCAATATTTCTTCTAAAGTTGAAATGGATGAACGTGGCAATGCACGGTACCAATCTAGGGCTTTTCCAGCTAGGGACATGGCGAAGACGCGAATGATCGTATGCGGCCATTGTTACAATAGCAAAGACTCTAACCAAAAGGTAACAATATGTGCATTGGGATCTCCCTCCCCATCGTACTTCATGAAGTGCGGGAGAGGCATCCTAGGTGGTAATGTTAGAGCAAGGATTGCAGGGCTAATAGGGTCATCCTGGTAAAAGTCCATGACTTGTACTATGTTAGACCCAAAATCTTTGAGGTGTTTTATTTCTTCAATAAGGGTCTGAATGAGCTAAAATTCTTGGTCTAGACCTGATGACGTTGTACAAAGCTGCTCGTGAAATTTTAATGCTCGTGTTGCTGGGCCAGTCTCTCAGGTCCTCGATTTTGGATTCTACGTGCTTCCTAAGTTGGATTCAACAATTGTTCGACACCAGTAGTACCTTGGACTATGAAGGGAACCTCTACATTGAAGGTGTCAACAACGGTGGTGGTGAAAGCCATTGCTAAGCAAGTGATTATGCAAAAAATGCAAGAAGTGCAAAAGAATAGAAGGATCGCAAAAGCAACCAAAGGTGACTTTACATCTTACCGGATTCTGGAGGAACCGTCGAGGCAACCGATCTTTACCACACAAAGTGTAAAAAACTGCAAAGGGTGTCACATCTATTCCTATGGATGATGAGATACAGAGCATGTGCAAGACTACCGTAAGGCAAGTTCAGTTGACAAGTGATCAAGAAGGCTTTATGTCCCATAGGATCCCAGAGGGACTGTTGAGGCGACTAACCTACACCACACAAGGCACAAACAACCTCAAAGGGTGTCAGGTTTATGCCTGTGTGAGCTAGGGTGCAGAGTGCATGCAAGACTAATGTAAAAGGAAAGGCAAGTTAAATCACCATCGGAAGGCTTTATTTCTCGTAGGGTTCTGGAGGAATCATCGAGGTGACCGATCTACATCGCACGATGCGTAAACAACCACAGATGGGCGTCAAGTCTACGCTAATGCAAGCTGGGGTGTGGAAGGCTTACGAGACTACTATAAGATGAGCAAATTAACTAGCGAACAAGTAGGCTTTATGTCTCGTAGGATCCCGGAGGGACCATCGAGGTGACCAGTCTGTACCACATGAGATGGGGTGCAGAATACATGTAAGACAACCGTAGGATGGGCAAGCTAACTAGCAATCAGGAAGGCTTTATGTCTCACAGGATCCTGGAGGTGACCAGTCTATACCAGATGAGATGGGGAGTAGAACGCATGCAAGACAACGGTAGAACGAGCTAGTTAATCGATGATCAGAGGCCTTGTGTTCTGTAGGGTTCCGGAGGAACCATCGGAGTGACCAATCTG
Source organism: Gnetum montanum (assembly GCA_015680685.1). Taxonomy (NCBI): domain Eukaryota; kingdom Viridiplantae; phylum Streptophyta; class Gnetopsida; order Gnetales; family Gnetaceae; genus Gnetum; species Gnetum montanum. Next base: position 247,804 of record MNCI01007809.1, read on the forward strand.
CACTGCACAAAGCACAAACAACCACAAGAGGGTGTCACATTTAAACTCGTGTGTACTAGGGTATAGAAGGCTCACAGAACTACCATGACATGCGACAAAGGCACCAAAAGGCCCTCCTTCTAGCACCAGAAAACTGTAGCAACCGAAAATGGAAATAGACGTGATAGTTCCAACCCCGTATCTGTGGGAGGGTCGTGCTGGGTGTGTGCAGACATGGGGTGCCCTAAACGGTCTGGTCAATTAGACAGGGACTTACATTGATGTCAATATAGCCTTTTGCAATGTAAATAATGCGAAATGCAAGATAATGCTAAAGGGCAAATGAAGCAAGGGAGAAACTATAAAAATGCGACAGTAATACAAAGTAATGCTTAAAGGTAAATAAGATAGAAAATAATGCAAGAACGAGATAAAAAATGAGAGATAAAGTAAAATGTGGTTAGAAACATGCACCACTCCAAAGCTACAAACTCACTCGATCAGGGTGAATACAATCGGCTACACAACGTTATGGAGTACAGAAATCCTGAGGGTAACCAAGGCATGACGAGAGAAGAGAGCTATGTGCTTCGGCATGGACTCCTGTACAAGCAATGTGGGGTTCTACCAAGGTGGTAGAATAGAGACAGGGACCTCACGCCAGCTGAGAGAGATCCGCTATTTACAGTATTAGATAGGTGACTTTAATATTACAATGCTGGAGAGAGGGGAAATCTTTGTTTCAGAATTTCAAAGTTCCCACCACTTGGAATCTATTTGCTTCAAGAAAGATGCCAACTCTTTTGAAATTTCCAACTTTAAAGATTGCAGACTCTTAAAAATTGTAGACCTTTTTCATGCTGTTTGCTGGGGTATTTATAAGACCGAGGGCATGCGAAAGGGGTGGTTTGAATGTTACATGCCTTGGGCCTTGGTCATCTTGCTGACTCGTGTCATTTGTGACTATTGGACCTACAAGACCATTACGATGCAAACTTGTATGCAATAATTGCAATCCTACTACGCCATAATTGCGTCGTCAGCATTTGGAGGTGTGTGCCAATAGTCCGATTAGGTGGAGTGCATTGATGTCGCACAACCACCTGTATGCCTTGCTGTGCTTTGTGACGTGGCATGTTTCGTGTAGCGTACCACTTTGTCACGCATCCTGCTATGCATCCCATGCTTGCTATGCTATGTAGCATAGCGTAGTGTAGCAACTTGCCTTAGTCGCAAAAGCTTTGCTGATTTGCAAATCTTGTCTCTTGCGATGCAAGTCACGTGAACTCCGTTGACTCTGCCTTTCGAACTGCCTTCTGTGTCTGTCACAGGATTGCTACGCCTTGCTGCACCATGTAGCTCAACATAATGTAGTATTAGACATGATCTGCCACTTCCTGATGGAAAGGGACATTACTGCAGAACTCAAAATTGGATGAAGGGAGTGGGTAGTGAAGTCGTTGCCATGCTACGTTGTGTGATGTCGCGTAGTGTAGCACTTCATTTCATCGTTGTCTTATGAAGCTTGCTACGCTACATAGCGTAGCATAGCGTAGCAAGCTTCATGACTTAGAAAACTTGTCGAACTATTTCTTGCACATCCAGAATGCTATTGTCGATTTTGCACACTGTTTTCGAGTAGGCTGCCGGCTATTTAGGCTACTTTGGTGGGCAGGAAGGATGGTACAGAGCCTATCCAGGCTTAAAGTAGAAAATTTGCCCAACTGGCTGACCTGGACTCAGAACGTTCTCCTCCCAATGAACTGCCATAGTGTTATGCAGACTGTAAGAGCCTGGTGAAGCAAGGATGACCCCGCATTTTTAGGATGTTTTACTGACTCCATCAAACATTGGAGCATCAGCATGGATGGCACAGGATCCTTGAATAGAAGAGGAAAAGCTCTAAGCACTACTTCAGAGTCATCAAATTCCAAAACCTAGGGCATGAGATAAGGGGAAGCAACCCATGGAAGAGCCACCACCACCTAGAACCACATGAGTCAAATAAAGTTTACAATTTTGCAATTTTCTAATTTTCTAATTTTGTGATTTTATGTTGTGTCCTAATTTTTTTCTATTGAGTTCTCCACTGTGGCATGAATAAATCCCTAGTTAGTTAATAATCCCATACCTATCCATTGTATAATCAATGGGGCTTGTTCTTATTTTTTTTAACTTGAGAACAAGTTTTCATTTAGTCATGGGGGTATGATGAATCGTGATTCATTAGGTCACAATATTGCACCCGTGATATCATGTACACGATATCATGGCCTGGCTCGCAATATCATACACATGATATCGTGGCTCCTATGCAGGCCTATAAATACATCTTAGGCGCATAGTGAAAGTAGTAACTTTTTAGTTAGAAATTAGTTTTCATGTTTTAGTCTTTCTCAACCCTTTCTCCTAGTGCATGCCCGTAGTGTGATGATTGTAATTGTACGACACCTTTATTCGAGTGTGACGTACTTGGACACGCACATGATTGGAAATAAAGATCGAGACTACTTCATCATTGTAGCATTCACTTAGTTTAATCATTTAATTTTTATTGTTATTTATTGCTTTCGTAGTTGATATCTCTTCACCCTAAGCTCCTTAAACATGGAATGAGTATGACTTAGTCATGAGCATTTAAGTGTGAATACTTGGTAACCCAGTAGCGTACCTAGGATCTGCGCTTGGTGATCCCAGTAGTAGTCATGCATGAGGTCCAAGATGTGTATGGATGATTAAGGAACGAATGCTCATCGCACTTAGCCTAGCTTAGATTCTCTCTCCTATTTCCTCCTAGCATAGCTAAGCCTATTTTTCACTGTCTTGAGGAGTAGCATTAGTTTAGGAACACATCATACACCTAACTCTGGACTAAACTATATGTGACAAAGCCAATACTAGTCCAGGTGGAAAGACAACGAACTACAATCAATGAGTAACTATCTAGATACCACAATTAGCCCATCTGTAGAGTTCGCCCGAATCATGCATGAAATACTCGTATTCGTATGGTTCAGTGTAGGGGTACCTTGCCACTCATCAACTCTGTTCAATCACTTAACATCACACTACAGGCATAGATTGCTAACTGCTAAGTACTAAAATCAAGAAAAAAAACTAACAAAATTTCACTAAGTATTATATTTATAGGCCCACATGTGTCTGCAATATCAAATATCCAACATCGTAGCTTGTGCCCCAATATCAAGGATCCAATATCACAACTCCAATATCAAATGCCCAATGTCATAGTTAGTTTAAAAATGGATTTATCATACCCCAAAAACTAACTAAAAACTCATCCTTGAGTTTAAAAATATGAGGATGGAGTTCCTTATAAAATTTGGAGGTAGATTTATATGATGCTATTTACAAGCCATTTTATGCTACAATGGTGTTTTACAAAAATGACACAAGTCATGATATGACACGTTAAAAAAAAATTAGTAAAGCTTGATGTAGCCTTATGTTTTTCTAGGTATTGATGACTTCTTCATCAATTACTTCCACTTGTCATCAGGCTTCTAAAATCTATACTAGTTTAGGAGTGCCTAAAGTTTCTCTTCTTCTATTTGTGTATCATGGATTTTTCATGCTTGTTGTATGATGTGTGATGGAGTAGGTACATCCTATTGACACAATAGCTACAGAAACATTTGATTTGCCCTAATATACCAAGCTACAAACTATCTCCTCTCCTCATCAAATTCTCTAGTCTTTTCACATAGTTCATGATAATCTATCAATATTTTGGCTAGATTTACTACTACATCATTTTGCCCTTGGTAGCTAGCCTTCACTACTTCTAGTTCAAAGTTTTCCACTTGGAGTTTCTATAAGGCATCTTTATGATTCACAAGCTCTTTCTTGTACAATGCATATGTGGTTGCTACTTGCTATTCTAGCTTATTTCTGGGCCTAACTATTATTAACATCGCCAAGTTAGCACAACCAAGGTTAGCTAACCCCATGTACTCTTTTAGGTCCTCAATCTGTAGGTCTTTATGCTTTACTTTCACCTAGAGGACAAGGGCATAATTATCTAAAATGGATTGCTAGTTATGATTTTGTGTTGAGATGGAGCTAATTTTGGCCATCACCATCTAGATCTCTTTTCATTTATCTACTTATACATGACTATCTGATCATGGAAGTATTCCTTGAGTCTTTCATGTTTATTTGTCTCGTTTTTCCACATGCTAATTTCAATAGCTAATTTCTGACTAATGACATGTACCTCCTCCATGAAGAGGGTTCAATTTTCTCTTGTGAGGCAACTCATATCCTAGTTGACGCTCACCAGTTGTTTCCTTAACTAGTGGGTTTTCTCCTCCAAGATGTTTTTCTACTTCTCTATAGTAATAAACCTCATGTTATTAGCAACAAGTTGTTTTTTTTCCTCTTATATAGTGGTAATTTCCTTAACATGTACATACATTTGTGCTTCGACTACTAAGGCATTTGATACTACTTTCTCCTTCTCAATTGCCAGCTATTTATTCTACTCAATCAAATGATTTATCTACTCTATTTTGAAATGTTCTATTTGGTTACATGTAATGAACTGAGTTGAATCTCTTCATTTAACTCTTAGGGCTATGAGCTCTTCTTGTAATCTCAAAATTTCTGCTTCTACATGCTTTGCCCTAGTCTCTACCATAATCAATTTTTCTTTGGTAGTGATGAGCTTAGACTATACTATAGTGACATCACTGGGGATGTTGAAAAGTATTTTCATGACTTGTCCCATCTGTAGTAGTCTATTGAGCACATCCTCATAATTACTAGGAGTCATCGAGGTTTTGGCTAACATTTAAGAATCTCTGGCTCCAATTATATCCACTAGTCACATAATAGATATGTTAAAAGATTCTTTGATGTGATCAGTAATCACCTCTACTACTCCCATTGCAACCTACTACTACATTACCACAACTGTGGCTCCCTCTTTAGTCTCTAGCACCACTTGGAATAATGTGGCATTCCTAGAGATTTGTTCTAACCATTATACCTCTCCTTCTAACTATAGTAAGATCTGTCCACTTGCTAGATCTACTGAAACTATGGGCTAGATGACACTGTCAATAACTCTATAAATTTCTGTCGCCTTCCTTATTCCTTAGTTGATTATTTCTACAATTTGTGGCATATGACTCATCGACAATCTATAGTCTTGTGAGCAATGATGGAACTTGATATTATTATTGTTATTATTTTTGTTGTTGTTGTCGTTGTTCTTTCTATTACTATTATTATTGCTCTTGCTCTTGCTCCTCACCATGATCTTTCCTTGGTGATGCTAGTTTGAGCAACTCAGCATATGAAACATTTTGGGCCCTCCTAAAAATGTCATTACTGTATTTCAAGATTTCAACTTGCTTGCACAATTTTCTGATAAGGAAAGGGAATGGAAGTGTTAGTTTCCCTACCTTCCTCTCTTCAAACCACCTTTGGATTTCCATAAAATAGAGGTATGTGAGGTTAACACTGTGTTTGCCCATCAAGATCGCACTTCCTCTAGCTACATAATTGGACAGTTGATTGAGTCCTTTTGTTGAGAACAAGTGATAAATGATAATTTTGAAGTATATTCTTTCTTCTAGAGTTAGTTCATTATAGCCCTTATCTTCTTTTTCATAAGCTAGTTTCAACCATAGTTTTCTGGTTTCAAGATTAGATTTGATGGACAAATGTGCTACCCTTGCTCCTTCATTGGGTATATTCAAAGCTTTAACAATTGCCTTGATCAAGAATGAAACTGAGACTCCTCCAATTTTAATAGTAATATCCTCTTCTTTATTGTGCCATAAGGAATAGGTCTCTCCAAGGTACCATTTGCCATTCTGTGACAATGTTTGCCATAGTGGTGATACTTGGAGTTGCATCCTTACCACTACAAGAAAAAATTCCATGAACAAGCCAAAGTTCATTTCCATGATGACTATTGTTAGGATGGATCTCTTCTGAATAGCTTGGAGGTAGTCTTGTGACAACATGAGGCGTTGTCTTTGGACTTGTGATTCTTTTGCCTCTCCTTGGGCTGATTGTCATATAGCAAGAGTTTCTTCATGAATCTTGAATGATTGGACTTCTTGCTCCTCATGTTCTAGTTCATGTTCTCTAGTTCAACCTCTACCTTGGCCTCTTGGTCATTTGCTTGCACCTTATGAGGGTCCTCCTTGCACCCACACCCCCCCCCCCCCCCTCACCCCCCNGCCATCTACAATCAATCAAGAATGAAAATTACTAAGGTATTCTCATATACTCTAAACAGTTTCATACCTTACTCATATCCTTAGTTTTATTATGTTCTTACTTTATTAGAATTGCAAAGTTAGGAAAATTTTCAAAAAGTAACCCCATAGGTGTTAATCTCTTTATAACCCTTCATAATTATCTAATTTGTTCATATATATGGATCATATTGATGGTTATGATATCTTAAGAACATTATTTGAGTGTTTTGGAATTAATACGTTGGATTATTCCTTTAAAATTTCAACTTTCACTTCATAGTTACCCTTAAAATACCTTCTAAGCATTAGAATTTTTTGAAAAATTGGATCAAATTTTCCTCACTAGTACACCCCCCGCCCCCTCACTTTTCATCAGGGTCTAATGGAAAAAATAATTCATTGGGATGTTTGAAAGGTTTAAAGGTTACTTAGAGGGTTTATATGATGGATATATGCTTATTTTTATCAAAAATTCATCATTGGAAGTTCATAGAGAAGGAATCTTAGGCTATGAAAGTTCATCAAATAAATAAGAAGGGTAATGGATTCATGTTTTTGGAACGGATAGTTTGATATGATGTGGAAAGTATTTATTGATATTTCATGATGTTGGAAGGTTCAAGATGATGTGGAATCACTTGACAAGTATAAGATACAATAGTTATATAAGTGCATCCTTTCCAAAGTAGGCTCTAGCCCTTAATGCCCTTGTATAACCATGTCTAGAAGTGTCCTTAGGCACTTAAGGAGTTGAATGCAATGCATACTTGTTTGGCAATACAAACATGTTAGTACCACCAAATTAGGAAAATAACATTATGTTACATGAAACCATAAGTTATGACTATTTAAACAGGGAGATGAAATGGACATAGAAGGGATTACAAAAATCGGGACATGAGGTGTCTTACCATAGGCATGATGAATTTTTGTGTTTTATTAGTGGTTAAAGTAATCACTATCCTTCTTCTCCAAGATTCAAACCAAGTCTAAACCACATTCCATTCCTATCAAATCATTTCATCTCTTGGAATTACAACCATAAGACTATGAATGTTTTAAGGAGTATCATCACTTGGTGTATTGTCCAAGGAAGGAGTTTTATTCATAGCACTTTATTTTTATCTTTAGATTTCTGAGAAGCCACCTACCTTTAGGAATGGATAACATATCTCTCCAATGGGACCCCAAAAAATTTGTTTTGGCTCCTTTATTTTTATCAATGTGAACTTCTAAGGTAGCACTTATTTTACTCTTACTCCCATTTTTCATTAGATCTACAAGGTTATAATACAATCTTAGCAACATGATAGGACTCACAATAGTAATCTAAAAGAATCCACAATTTTCCTTGATGTCACACCCTTTACATTCCCACTTGGTTCTTCACTTTTCAAGCTAGACATAATGCTCACAAGTTTATTTTTAGTTACATGATGAAAACGAATATCATTATGGCCATGGTAAGAACCTCTTATTAATAAAATGGATGGCTAGATGATGTGGGCTCACTATTTAAATAATCAATCCCTTATGACTTGATAACATAGAGAAATCTTCACCTTATGGGATTACATGTCTTTATTCAGTGTCTCTTATTACTAATCAAAATTATTTACAAGGGATTTGAAAACAAAGTATAAAAGAAATGAAAAATATAGTAAGAATTATGAAAAGCATAAAGAATGAAAAATGTCAAAGAATGGAAAGATATTAAAGAATGTCAAAAATTAAAGAAATGAAAAATATTAAAGAATGTAAAAAAATGAAAAGAATTTTAAAAATTGTAAAAAAATTGAAAAACACTTATTATTTTTGGAATTAAGATGAGGCATCTCGCCCACAACTAAACTGATGAAAAAGTCTTCAAAAAATGCTCCCTAAATCTCCTAGATCATACACTCTAGGTGGTTCACTTACCATCTTTATTGATTTAACTATTTTGTTATTATCCCATGTAATCTTAGTGGTAGTTTAATTTTGATCATCTAAATCCTTGTTTTCTTTCCATTTTTGTGTATGATTATGATTTATCAATTTCATTGTTGGGTCCTTAGTTAAAGTCATCTTCTTGGAATGGGAGTTACTAAGTGGATTAGATTGTTCCATGCATTTTTTGGATAATTTTTTATTCTAAATTATTGATCATAGGATGTCTTTTGATTTTTTAGCCTCTACTCTTTCTTTTTCACACACTTATTTCTCACTGTTGTTGTGGACTAGTATGGTGAAAATATTGATATTCGAGAGGGTCGATCCATGACTACACTTGTTACTTTCAGCAGTAATGCATGGAATTCATATTATTTCTATGGCTTCATGCATGTCTTCTTTAGAGATATCAATAGATAAATCCCTCATACTTAGCTTAGCATTGATTATGCTAACCCATGCTCTCCCCATGATAATTGAAGATTCCTTATCAACATCTTTCACATTGATTACCAAAATGTTTGCTCGATAAGACCAACCATTAAAAATGGTCACTAAATCATCTATCTATCCCAAAGAAATGATGACAAACTAATCTACAAGCTCAAACCTGATGTTACACTCTTTTAATGATGATAGGTTCCATGCTTGATATCTTTCATACTAGATCAAATTCACCCTAGAACCTGAGTCTAAAAAAGCTTTGCATGGTATATTTCTAGCTACTCATAGATAAACCAAACAAATTACTAGATCAATTCTCTTCTTAGGACATGGTCCTACCTTAGTCCAGTTAGTAACAATTTTTGTGAGCATGACAGTCTATATGTTTTTGTTGATTGATGTCAAAAGTTTATTGATAGTAAGAGGATCTGTTGTGGATGAAATTGGTCTTGATGAGGTTTTGACCCTACCAACCTTTTCTATACTTTTCCTAAAGAAAGGATGTTTCTTTGTCTAGTTCTTAGTGTTGCTGGTAAGATCCTCCACTTGTATATTTACTTCCCTTGTAGCTCTCTTCTGCTACAATTATGATGGAAATTCACCTTACATAGCTAGTGGTGGCATTAATGGTAAAGGATTTAGATTGTGATTTGAAAAATTAGCTACTTTTGGGTGCATGTATGAATCTTTGTTGGTCCTTTGTGGTGTCAGTCGATGATATTTCAATAGATAATACTATGAAGTTTGAATAGTTGCATTTGTTGGTGAGACTAGACATTAACTGAAATATCCATACAAAGTCGGTTGTTGATATGGATATTACTAGCATGGTAGTGGCATAGCCCATGATTAAGGTTTCTACCATTGTTGATAATATCGCTCTTGTGGTTGAGGGTAGGCTCCACTTGGATAATATTTTGGCTAAAAGGGTTGCTTGATATTACCTTAATGAAAGGACAATCTTCTAGGCATCTACTTTTTAACAAAGCTTAGACTAAGTGCATATACCCTAGATTCTTGCAAGTGGGCCATAATAGGGCAACATCCCTTAGGATGTTCATACTAGTCCACCTTGCATCCTTCCTTTTCCTTAGAACTGGAGTCAATGTACCCTTCAATGATAGCAACTTTTTCTTTGTGATTGTAACTATCTCATCCATAATCTCTCTTCTTCCCCTTTTCCTTGCCCCTACTTTGTGCTTGTTCAGTATTTTCTTTCACAATCTTTAGGACTATAAAAAAATTTTATCCACTAAATCCTAGGCTTTCTCTACCTTAGCTACTATATCATTGACTGATTTTTGAATAGGCAGAGTCTGTTGCTAGATAGCTTGATCTAAGGTTTCCTCCTCTTATATATTGTAGACTTGTGCATATTTCTTTTGGATAGATGGATCTCTGTTGTATTCTTTAGTTATTTCCCTTTTTCTCAACTCATCTTCTTCTTTTGCCACTTGATCAATTATTCTTTGAATGTAATGATGGTCATTTCTAATAACCTACCTTGGGCATAAAATCCCAAGAGTCTCTTTAGTTTTTCTTTGCAACCCAACTACAATGTGACTAAGCTATTCCCTTGGCAAAAATGTGTGGCTTGGGCACCTATGCAATAGTGAATAGTATCTACCCATTGCTACATTAAGGCTCTCATGAGTCCCTTAATTCCATCCCTAGATTTATTTTCTTAAGTTTGACACCCATGAATAGGTTTGGTATTTTTCATTAAAGAGTTTAAGTATGATACTCTACTATTTGATTGATTCAGGTTTTAGTGACCTATACCAGCTCTCCACCTTCCTCATAAGTGTTCTAGGAAATAGCTTCAAATTTTGCCACTCACTCTCAATGTTTTGAAGGGCATAGGCATCATGGAAAGCTTGAAAGTCATGTTGTGAATCAACATTATAGTTTCCTTCAAATCTTTGCATGTTATTCATGTCTAGTCATTTAATTCTATTATCCATCATGTGCCTGGTTGGTTTGTGGATAGCTTCTTGGATGTTTATCATGCTTTGGATTTCCATAAGGGGTCCATCATCATGGTCAAGTTCATATGCTCTATTGTAGCAGTGACCCCTTCTATGCTCACATCTTTCTTGATCCTCTTTTGAATCCCTTCATCTCCTTTGTTCATGTTCTTTATCTTCTGTATCAAAGTGCCTTGCATATTGATCATGATGGCCATGAGTCCTCCTTTATTTCCTATCATAGTCCTAGTACTTACATCACCTTCTATCAAAGTCCTCTAATTATCATGATGAGGTAGTAGGAGAATGATGTTGTCTTGCTCTCCTTTCATGACTCTTGTATGCTTCTTTATAGGATTTGGCAGGAACACATGGCCTTGAGTTCCACTTATACCTTAAGTCAATAGCCTTCCCCTAATGTGTCTCTACTAAATTGGAATGAAGTTGGGCTTTGACAAGTTCCTCAAGTTTGATGATAGGTGTTTTTGAAGGCTCCTCATGGTTTTGGTGGAGTTTCTCTAAAATAAATACATCAGCATCAAGTTCTTCCAAGACAACAAAAGTGTTGGCTTGATTTCCTTTACTATATACATATTTGATCTCCATGGTAGTATCTCTCCTTATCTACTCCTTTGTGGGTTCATAGGATCTTGTCATATGTTAAGTCACAAGATACCCTACCTAGATCTGGTCCAAATGCATTCCCCTTAAGGCAGTTTGGATCATATCAAGTGCCACACATTCTGGAGGTAGGAGTATGTTATCTTCCATGTCCCTCCACCTCATTTGATTGTCCTGATTGAAGATGAAAGTGAAGTTTGTATGATAAGAATCAATATGAGCATAAGTAATTCTCATTTACATTGACATCCCTCATTCTTCTTCATCAATGAAACTGTCATTGCTTCTTCTTATCTCCTTGGCAAGTGATGGTTCATCTTTGTTTGAAGCCATATTATATTTTTTTAAATGTTATGTTTTAAGTGTGCTTTTCTTATGGTTGTAAGGTTTGACATTGTGTTTTAGATATAACAAACTTTAAAAATTAATTACTTAGCATACATTAACTTGTCCCTAGCAATAGCACCAATGATGAGCAGTGGAGTAATCCAACATCCAGCCATACGAGATACGAGTGTTCATGCATAGCCTAGCTGAATTTCGTGGACAAAGCAATGTAATTATGCTAGTAATTGGTTTAAGTTCACAATAATTGTCTTTCCATGTGAGCTAGTAAGATCTATGTGTATGGTTTAACTCATAGTGAGATGTATGATAATTGATGTTGTGTGGCCCATATTACTCCTAGTGAATAGAAGGTAAATAAAGTGGTTTCTAAATATAAGTAACAATAAAAAATCTAATCTAGCCTAGTGCAATGGACATATGTTCCTAATTCTCTACACATGTCTTGGACTTGTGTAATCATTACTAGGATTACCAAGTATTCCACTATTGGGTGAACCAAGTGAGAATATTACTGGGTTACCAAATAATCACACATAATGCTTAGAATCAGTTGTATCCATTCCACTTAACAATGGTGAGAGTAAATTTCATGTCAAAGTTAACAACAACTAAGAAAGTAATAATTAGTAAGCTAAGTAAAAACAGTAAACATTATTCTAAGTGATGAGTGGTGAGGTACCCCTATGCTCAACCATAAAAATATGAGCATGTACACATGATCTAGTCAAACTTTGCAGATGGACTAGTTGTGGCACCTAGATAGTTATACGTTGATTACATTTTGCTATCTTTTCACCTAGACTAGTATTTTCTTTGTCACGTATCATTTAGTCTAGAGTGAGGTGTATGATGTAATTTCTAATACTATGCTACTCCTAAGGACAATGAGAAATACTCTTGATTAAGCTAATAAGCAATATGAAATAAGATCTAAGCTAACCTAAGTGTAATGAGCATCCATCCTTAATCATCTATATGCATCTTGGACTTCATGTACTACTTCTGGAATTACCAAGCATTCATCACCTAATGCACTACTAGATATGCTACTAGGTTACCAAGTAGTTATACTTAAATGTTTGTGATTAAGACATACTTATTCCGCAGTAACAATAAAAATAGTAAACGAGGGTAAAGAAATATTAACTAAGAAAATAATAAATAAATGATTAATAATTAAAGCAAATAAAAGTTAAGTGAATGCTACAATGATGGAGTAATCTCGATCTTTATTGTTGATCATGTGCATGTCCAAGTATGTCATACTAGAACAAAGGTTTCGTATAATTACAAGCATCACACTATGGGCATGCACTTGGGAAAAGAACTAAAAATTAACCAAAAGACTCTCAACTCCTAATGACTAACTAATGACTTACCAATTACCTCTTTCCTATGCACCCAAGTGCTATATTTATAGGCTAACATAGGAATCACGATACCATGGATATAATATTGTTACAGAAGTAGCGATATCGCGTACTCAATATCATATATCCAATAATGGAGCCTGGAAAATCACAATTCATCATACCCCCATGACTGAATAAAAACTCATCCTCAACTCAAATGAAATGAGAAATGAGTTCATTTTATTACACAGTGGATAGGTATGGGATTATGGACTGAATATGGATTATGTCATGCTGCAGTGTGGAATTAAACAAAAAAAATTAGGACACCAACATAGAATACAAAAGACAAAATTTTTGGAACTCATGTGCTTCCTAGTGGTGGTGGCTCCTCCATGGGCTTCTTTCCCTTATCTTGTGCTCCAGGATCTGGAAATGGATACCTTTGAAGAAGCACCTGAAGCTTTTCTTCTTTGGTTTAGGGATCATGTTTTGTCCATACTGATGTTCCAATATTTGATGGAGTCGACACCTCCCATGGACATGGTAGTTGTACAAACATTTGATTGGCCTTAACGTACTAGGTTTCAAACAACCGTTGTTCCTCCTCGTAGGCTTTGGCTTTGTCTCTAGATTCTTAATAATCTGTGAGTTGTTGAGCCAAATTTGCCACAACATCTTTCTGACCTTCGTAGCTAGCTTTTACCACCTCCAACTCAGAATTTACTATTTCCAGTCTCTACAACATCTTTTTGTGTTCAGCAAATTCTACTTCATATTTGGCGTAGGTGGTAACTACTGAAACACCACAAATTTTGAGACTCTCATGATTTAGTAGTTCCAGAATTTGGGCAAGGGTTCCCACAAGCATGGTGTCACATTGGATCATGCAGACAATACCCTCTGTGGCACAGTCAACATCACATCCAACCACAAGGCCAATTTGCATGAAAGAGGCACTAGGGGTAGACCGTACAATGTAGCAAATTTTCTATCTCCTAGGTTGACAAGTGTGTTACACCCTCTGGTCTACCCAACTTGATAGTTGACTTGGCTAACGGTCTACCTAGGGACCATGCTAGGAGCTATTGAAGGTGTTTAGGATGCACTAAATAGTTTAGCATGTTTTCTAACTACAAGACCTGCTATGCTACGCTACACTGCACAATGTAGCAGGTATTGGGAAGGCTGATCAAAAATCCAAGATGCACAATGACAACGATTCGGTCCTCCAGGGTATCTGCCCCACTTCATCCTTGAAGCATGAGTAACATGATGTAGTAAAATATGGCAAGTTTTGTCAAAAATAATTGCAATTTAAATGCTACATTGTGCTATGCTACACAGCATAGCACAGCATAGCAGGGATGCACTCTGATGATACTTCTACTTAGATAACTTTGATGGAATAAGCACATTTTCCCATGCTTCAACCATTAAATAGGTTTTCTCTACTAAAACCACAAGATATGATTGACATTCTATGATGAAATGTTTGTAAAGTAAGTCAGAATTCAAGCTGGGCTGGGTGCTACGTTGTGCTATGCTATGCAACATGGCACCGTGTAGCAAGGACAGAACATACGAAGGCCCTCTGCCAAGTGGTTCCAATAAGAGGATTGCACTTGGCCACACTTCGGCCTCCAAAACTACCTGTTCCACATTGTCCTTCGGCCCCAAGTAGAGTTTCTTGATAGAGCATTGTAAATCAGATGAGGATGCATGTCACATTGGCTGCTACGCTATGCTACACTACATAGCGTACCATAGCATAGCAACACCACAAAGCACCAAAATGCCCCAAGGATGAACTCAGCAGGTTACAAGACCTTCCAGCATGAAAGATAGGGTTGCAGTTGCTTGCCTGCCCATGCCTCATACAGGTATTCTCAACTTTCAAGCAAGATTTCTTTTCAGATTGGTAACTATGCTATGCTATGCTATGTAGTGTAACACAGCGTAGCGTGTGGGTGTCTATGCTATGCCAATATGCTGGGCAGTGTAATTAGTGTAACACTCACATTGGAGCCTCAAAACATTGTTAGTTAGCACTAAAACTTGTTGGCAACACTTACTCTCATCCCAGCATATCTTCAAAGGATAAAATCAACAAGCTTGCTTTGTTTTGCAACTCCTAACTATCCCCAAAGTTGTTCCTACACTTGCCCCCACTCGCAAGAGTGGCGAAGAGGTAGTCCTGGAGCACAGGCTCCACTTTGCATGCATTGTTGGTAGTTTTCTTATAACAAACATGGTAGCTCACTGGACTCTGGCACATGTAGCTTAAATAGTATGGTCACAGTGTAGCAGGTTTCATAGCCAACATTACAAAACATCATGGCATAGTGATGTTTACACTCTATGGGACCCAGGACATGTGGAATCCAAACCATGTTTCTCTCCTACTCTTGCCCCTATAAACACCATGGCGAACAATGTTCAAAGGGTTGGCTTTTGGACTCATTTTTCCTGTGGTTGGCTTCTAGCATTTTTTAGCGAGTTGGCTTTGAAGCTTGGCATTGAGCATTTTGGCATTTTGGTTTTTTGGTGATTAGCTTTGTCGAGGAGACAGGCAAGCAGAAGGTTCCTGTTAGCAAGTTGTTGACAATAGTTCAAGGAGCTCTAACCATACTGCTTCATTGTAAGCTATGCTTGTCCGCACTGCCCATCTATTGTAAACCTTCAATCAAGCAAAGATCAGGTCCTCGATCTTGGGGTGGTGTACTTTCTCACCCAAGCCTACTTCATTTTATTTTGTTATTTTCATGTTTTGCATTATGCTCGATCGATTTATGTTTGTTGCTCATCGCTCAACATGTATATAACATCTTTAAAACCAACATTTACGAAAGGTTATTGTACACCGATTAAATCCCTATCTAATTGACCAAACCATTCAGGGCACCCTGCTTCTGTTTACTCCAGCACAACCCTTGCATGGATCTAGAGTTAGGCTGTACGCTTGGTGACCTCTTGGTATTCCAGCCTCTGACATTTTTGGTTGCTACAGTTGTTTTTGGTGCTAGAAGGAGGGCCCTTTGTGCCCCTTCTACATATCATGGGTAATCCTACATGCTATCTATACCCCATCACCTACTAGCATAAATGTGACACCCTTGTGGTTGTCTATGCACCGTGTGGTGTAGATTGGTCGCAACGACGGTTCCTTTGGAACCTGATAGGAAGAAAGCCTCCAATCATTTACCATACTACGTTTACTTTGTTACCTGCGTTACGCTACCTGCATCTTGTGTGGCATAGCAGAACCTTCAATGTAACAATCCTGCTTCGCGTAGTAGGTGTAGAAATGAAGGAAGCTAGCTTCCGACACTCCCTAGCATACCCAGTTTTAGCCTCTTTCTTTATAGTTTTCATTTTACGATAAGAAAATGATTCCAGAAACCACTGCCATCCCCACCTTAGACCTAAACATCCCCTACACTTTCCAACATGTGACAAGTCCCAAGTGACCACCCAACATAGTGCTAGCACCACGTCAGTCTCTTAGGTTGTGGCACCTGTCACCTGAGCGCTTGGCACAGGATGCAAAGCGATATGACTTCCTCTATGCAAAATTCCAGGCAAATCTACCCTTGGATCATCAAGAACTCAAGGATAAACATAACTTTGAGTTTCCCCATAGGAATAGGAGGGAATTCAACCCTGCCCTTAATGTCACCATCCTATTAACTGAAGCATATCAATGGGTCTTAGACCAGTTAATGCGAGTGAGCAAGTCTAGGGAACAGAACACAACATCCTATTAAGATGAAGTGTTCCAAGATAGATAGGAAGACTTGGACTCCCACTACGAAGGTGGTAGCCAGACCTACGCTATAGCTATCCCTCCCACCACTATCTTTTGGTCGAACCCGCTCTTTGCTTCTACCCCCTTCCTAGTTACTGCAACCCCACCACAACCCATAGCTTTGTCAACCATGGGCATCCATCCCATACATTCAATGTACCAACAAGTGGCCCCTTCAACTTCTTTCCTAGTCACCCTCCTGAAACACTGTGAAATTTCGAGACCTTGATGATTCAATAAAGTCTCGAGGCTTAGGCAAGGATTTTCAACAAGTGGCACATCTCAGCAAGTTTTCTCTTTTTGGCTAAGGGCTTGCTACGCTATGCTACGCAGCTCAGCATAGTGGACTCTGGGTGGATAAAACGGAACAAGGGATGCGTAGCAATAACACTTCAACTTCGCAAGTTAGCCATATTCAAAAATCTTAACTTTTTTCGTACTATGCCGCGTTATGCTATGTAGCATAACGCAATGTAACGCAAGCAGCACAGTTGACTTATCCGCAGCAACAAAGGTAACGACATTCAGGTGGTGGCAATGATTACACCACGATACGCTTCCCAGTGTATCATAGCATAGTCACAGGATAGTTTTTTCAGTGAAAAAGACAAGGCCAAATGAACTGTCTTCTTGAAGGGTGGTTACGCTATACTACGCTTCAGAGCGTAATGCAGCGTAATGCCACAAGCTTCAACTATAGCACATCAAGTCAACAGCATTTTGTGGGCCCAGGACACACATCATCTAAATTGTGGTTTTCTCCTAACCCTAATCTTATAAATACCTCGGCGGACAACATTCAAAGGGTTGACAATTTTTGACAGTGTTAGCAAAAAAAAATTGGTGAGATGACAAGAAAGAGTTGACAATAGAAGAGCATCAACGGTGACAGAGAGAAGCTTTTGACTAGAGACTTCAAGTTAGCAGGCATTTTGCTTCAAGCCTGACTCCCTTATGCCTAGATTGGCTAAAACAAGGTAAACTGGTCTTTGCTTGTTTAATCTCCAATTAGCTTCTTGTTGGTTGTGGACACTTGGTCCAAACCAAAGTCTGCTTGTAAATCTCATTGTATTCATCATATTTATCTATAAGATAGATCCCAAATCTCGGGATCATGCATGTTCCAAATTCAATTCATTACGCCCTATTTACATTGAATTCTACAATAATTTCATATAATTTACATCACCTTCATTGCCTTCAAGATCTGATCTAGGAGCAGATCTCGTTTTCTCATAAATTGATAATATATTTTCATATCAAATCGTCACCTCGTTATATGATTATTGAGAAATTTACTGATTAAGTAAGTCCCTGTCTGATTGAAAAGACCATTCAGGATACCTCAAATTCATTTTCTCCAGCACAGCCCTCGTGCGGATCCGAGGTTAAAACTGTGTACATGGAGATCCACTCAGTGTTTCCAAGAATCGATGTTTTCCATTGTTATAGTTTTCTGGAGCTAGAAGGAGGGTAGAACCTCTAATCTACATTTCACGAGTAGTCTTGTAAGCTGTATGTACCCATTATCGACTGACATAAATGTCATACCTCCATGGTTATCTACATGATCGTGTGGTACAGATCGGTCACCGCGATGATTCCTCTAGAATCCAGCAGGATAGAAAGCCCACATCTACCTTTAATCTGCCTTTGCCTTTGTGATCTCTATCCCTATTATCATTACCCTCTAGCTACATAGAGAATGGATGCATCAACCACCGCTGTTGACACCGCTAGCCTCAAAAACCCCTGGATAGTGTAGGTTATGCCTACTATTGTCGAACCACTGACCAGTCTAATGCGGCTAAGCCGGTCCCTCAAGATTCAAAATAAAGAGCCAAAGGGACACGCTCAGCATAGGGAACATTACAATTTCCTCTACGCCAAACTTATGGCAAATCTGCCCATGTATCCATAGGAACTCAAAGTGAAATGCGAATACGAGTTCATCTACTATAACGGGAAGGAATTCATTCCTTCACCTAACACCTCCATACCTCTGACAAACCAACAACAGTGGATGTTGGACCAACTGTTAATGGCCAGGGCTTTAGCAGAACAATGAGATGAGATGTTTCGTGATGAAGCATCCCATGATGAGTAGGAGGACTTAGATTCCCACTCCAAGGGAGGAAGTCATGCTAGCTTTGTTGTGGCTCCTCCCTCCACAGCATCTCATGTAAATCCATTGTTTATGGTCACTACGCTATTATCATTGACTACCTTCGATCATGTGGTGCATAACATCCATCAGCATTTCTTCTCTCTGGCTATCCTGCCTAGTGGTATTCCTTCACAGACCATTCCTCCACAGTCACAATTAGCCAATCCATCTCATCGCATACCTGCGCCTACATCACCATATGTGCACGCAATGCCTACTTCGCAATTACGCATAGCCCCTGCATTCATCCCAGCTTACATGATAGGACCTGCCACTACTATGTGGTGGGCTCCAAATACATCACCTCCTATTACGTAGCCTACACAGATGTCCCATCTCACTCATAATCAACACTAAGTCTCACAACTAGTAAATCTGACTGCAGGGTCATTGTCTGTGCCCTCAGCTACGCAAACAATGTATCCTATGGCACAATAGACCATAGTCACCCTACCTACACCACCAACAGGGTGGTGGATGACACAGGCAATACCGCCTGCAGGGATAGTTTCGACTACATCGCTCACAGGCCATGCTACTGCCCCTATCCTTCCACCCAGTGTGGCTCCCCCTACTATTCCACAACCAACCTCTTCGTCCACAGGTCTGGATCAAGCCTTCCAACTTATTCAAACCCTTACTAAGGAGGCTAAATGCCTCAAGGCTATCGATTCTGACACAATATAGGTCCTAAAGTTTTACCATGACAATCCTATCAATCCGGTAGTACCCGTTTCATCGTTACCTCCTAGGATGCCACTCCCCCATTTTACAAAATACAATGGGAAAGGTGATCCTAATGCCCATTTAGTTACCTTTAGGTCAAAGTCATTATTGTTACAACAATGGCCACATACCATCATACATGTCTTTGCTATGTCCCTAACAGGTAAAGCTTTGGATTGGTATCATGTACTTCCACGCTCTTCCATCTCAACCTTGGAAGAGTTGTTGACTTAATTCGTGACTCGTTTCAAATACAACCTGAAACTAGAAGTCATGTTGGATCAGTTAATGGGAGTCAAACAAGATCTACTCAAGCCGGTCCAAAAGTTTATACAATGGTGGAGCGCAACCTTGAATGAAATCCATGAACCCACCACGGATGCCCATCTGTTGGCAATCTTCAAGGGGGCAGTCAATGACTTCATTAAGTCCAAACTATATTACCTTGCTCCCTACTCCCTCAGCCAAGCCTTCCCTTAGACTAAGAGTATTCAAGACATGGAAAAGGGTAGCAAAGACTCAACGTATGTGGTCTACAAAAATCCCCACAACAAGAGCAAAGACAAGGGAAAAGATACAACAACAACAGTAGAAGCTATAGCTGAAGGGGCCAAGAAGAAAAATAACAACAAGAAGGTATCTATGGCACTTGCTGAGCCCACAACTAGCTCAAACAGCGTCGATCAGGAAACAACACCTGCCCCTGAGGCATCCCCATAGCCGAAGCCAAATTTTGAGCATAAAGATCGCTCAAAATACATGGCTCTACCTGTAAAGCCTTCAGAACTTCTGAAGAAATTGCTAGGAACTGGTCACATCCAACATAAGAAGGTGTCCAAGGAGGGTCTGAAATGTCGCAAACGGCATTGTGAGCTACTCAAGAACCCCTCCTTGGCCCTGCCAAACAAACTGCCAATTCCCAAAAACTTTAGGCTGAACCGTTTCTATGATTATCACCAGCTATGTGGTCATGACACGAATTACTACTGGGCATTGAAAGATGACATTCAACACATGATTGATCAAGGTAAACTGATCCTAGATAGCAGTAGTCTGGTCCATCTGAAAAACCAGTCCATCCATGTGTACCAAAATCCATTAAACACGAATAATGCAAGGTACACTATTAATGTTATGGGTATGAAGGGCGATGGCCAGGCATAGCCAAAGAAACCCTTTATGTTACGTGTACCTCCTCACCCACCTCAAACGACAAGCCCACCAACATCGACAGGTGCAACTCAATAACAACTTTTTGTCCTTCGAGTCCTGTCTTAGACCTTCATTCCACAGCCTACTGTTGGTAAAGCCACAGCCCATCCCATGCCCACACCTAGAGCATCCTTTGTCATCATGGTGCCAAAGCCATCAGTTGTCCCTGCTACGTAGGGGCAAATCTCTAAGTCAACACCCTAGTCACAACCTACTAGGAAAGGAGAAGGGTGTATGATAGGTAACATAGCCAAGGACTGCCTTACACTTGGGTTCCCTAAGCCTACACCCCTCACCTCGATGCCCTTGGCTCCTCCTTCCTCTAAAAAGGAGGATGTTACGTAGATGCAATCATCTTCTCCCTACCCAAGAAACACAATCCTAAACCAGAAGTAGTTCCTCCCCAAGAGATTTGTCTCTTGGGATGAATACAAGAGGAGAAATGTAAATAACCTGATCGTGGGCATGATCTCCTTGATGCTTTTACACAAGTTAAGCAAGCTCTTAAACAAAAAAATATAGTGCTGAGCTTGTATGACTTGTTGATGACGTCACTAAAGCATCGTGAAGCCATGGTTCACATGTTAGTGTCCATACTTATGGACGAGAGCTTGCTAGTATAGGAAGAAGAAATCCATTCAATTATGCTTCCTCCCACTGTTGAACAACCATGGTCTCCCCAATTGACATTTCATGATGGATCCATTAAGGATGATCTAGAAAAAGGTCAAGTGACAATAGCACCCATGTTCATCACCATCTGGGTCGGCCAGTACAGAATCCAGAGAGTACATGTAGATGATGGGGCCACTACCAATGTCATTCCATATCCCATAGTGGATCAATTGGTTTTGATCGACCATATCAATCCCGCAACAATGTCATGTCTGAAGTCATTTAACGGGGCACAAGTGCAAGTCAAGGGAATGGTACACATCAACTTTGTAGCAGGGGATCAATTCCTCACAGATGTAATGTTTATTATCATCAAGGATATGCCCGATTTCAACCTAATCTTAGGGAGGTCTTGGTTAGCTCAATTAAGGGCAATCTCATCAACCATTCATCAAGAGATCCACTTGCCCTATGCAAGAGGGAAAGCGATCATCCATGGTGATAAGATGATCCCTCAAGTGGTTAACAACGTGGAAATGGAACAGGGTTCAGAGGTTGAGATCCCTGAAGATCAAACCCCTATCCTAACAATTGAACAGGTCTACGCAGTGGCCAATGAAATCTTGGCTTGGCTGAACTACCCTTCCAAGGAGAAGATGGTAGCATAGAGGAATGCTGTAATAAGCCTCCTCATCCATACGCATCGCCAAATCTAAAAACAATCAAGACACAGCTATAGAGATATCAAATGAACATGTTAGCATGACATGTTATATCAGTTCAAATTGTTTACTGTTACATAATTTATGCTCTTTCTTGTCGCATTATTCTTCTTATGCTTTTTCATATGCATCCTGGCCCGAAATGGCCTTAAACTAGATACGGCCCGCTATGGCCTAAAACTGGAAACTCTATTTATTCTTTTATGTGCACGATGGCCCAGCCCAAAATGGCCTTAAACTATTAGTGGCCCGCAGTGGCCTAAAATGTGTAAACTTTATGACGATATGATTTCTTTCATAAATATCAAAAACTCAAAATTTTTTTTCTTATAATCATATTAAACCCCCAAAAGTTATCCTTTATTCCCTTTCATTGCAACAAAATGCTTGGCTGATATTACCATGCTACACATCCCCTTTATTACGACTTCCATCTACGTCATTTAATTCCACCTCCACATCATGAGGATCATCCTCATAAAGATCTTCTTTGTGCGGTGTCTCTTCATGGAGGCGATCCTCTCCACAAGCCTCTTCCTAATGGGGAGCCTCTTCGTGAAGATGATCATCTCTGTAGGGCTCCTCCTCATCGGGACCCTCTTCATGAGGACCATCATCATCATGGCGCTCCTCTTCATGAGGATCCTCTTCATGTCAATCCTATGATTTGACATGAAAAAATCATTAGCATCACCATCAAAACCACGTATAGGAATAATACAACTGTAAGATAGTTTACCTATGATGGTCCTGCGTTAGCCGTGAAAGGAATTTTCTCTAGGCCGACTAACAAACGTTGCATGATCTTGTCCTTAGTGAGCTTGGCCCAAACGGCATCTCCTAGATCAACTCCAACCTTTACCTTCCCTTTTTCCTCAAAAGTCCACCTGGCGATTCAGGAAAGAAGGAAGGGACAGTGGTCTCCCCACCAGGGAGAGTTATCTTTCTCTCAGGGGAAGCACTCACTGTCACTTGCTCCTGGAACTTTTCATACACTCCAGAAGCATCGATGACATTGAGGAACAGTCGGAGGCACCACGCTTCAACCGTAGAATCCCTATAATGTTGGTGGTAGGTAGCACATTCTTTTTTATACACATGTTTATGGTCTCTCTATGCCTACCCCCATTCTTGGACCCTCGTGCTGAAATCCTTCCAGTCTTTGTTCTTCTGGGCTAGGAGATCTATTTGCATCCATTGCTCGATGAGCTCACAGCTGGCTTGGACATTGTTCCTGATGATCATCCAATAATGGGTGTAGTCAATTACAAATGTCCGCCAATTCTTATCATTGGTCTCTCGAGCTTGCAGAAATTCGTTCCGAGACTCCAAGTCCTCAACCTTAGCAGTTAGAGTTGTTTTCTCCTTTTCTATTTTCTGCAACCTCTTCCAAAGATCTTCATTGATGTTCTGACACTCCCATAAAGAATGGGCTGAGCGTAACGCACATTTATGCATCTCATCGTAAAGGCTGCGTGGCACTTTGCTCACTTCCAGTGAGGGTTCAAGGGTAGTTTCTATGTCAACGGGCTTTTGGAATCCCATCTGAGGTGAGATCCTGTAACATAAAAAAATAACAATTAGATGTAACATGATAACGTAATGTCACAATTTCAACAATTCCTACATAACAACAATGACATACCGATCTCAGGATCAATTCGCTCTAAGTGATCGATCATATTGTTCACAATGCCCTCCATAAAGGAAAATTTATTAGGAGCCTCACCCCAATGTTGAGTTGGGGCTACTGACAAAGGTACGCCATGTTACCAGAAGTGCCTACTACACAAACAAAATAGGTTAAACATAGCATAGTAGACAAAGGAAATTGAGACATTACAGCAACACAAAGCTCCAATTCAACAAACCCCCAGGGGTAGTAGCAGGAAGATTGCTCTCCAAGGAAAGGTTAAAATTACCAGCAATAAACCGCTACTCCTTTTCTAGTTCATCCAAAAGGACCTCGGCATCCTCTGTGCCCATGGCCCCTTCAGGAATAAGAGCATGTGTGCTGCCTACGTTGTTCACCAGGGCCTCCTTTTCCAGAATTGGGGCCCCTTCCCCACACCGCAAGACTATGGCCCCTGTTTTAGGGGTCAATTCCTCTACATCTTTCCCTTTTCCTGTTAAACACATCACAGTTAACAAAATAATACAAACAACAAAGACTTACTCACTTCCCACAAGCACTACGTGATGCAACGACATCTATACATAGCGTGACCTACATAAACTAATCATGCATTCTTCTACTTACCCACTGGGGGATGGCTCCTATGAAACTTAATCTACAGTTTCCTTCCCTCTTCACTAATCAGAGTAGGAGACTCCATGGCCGGACAAAGCTTTTTTCGTTGAACCGATGAAGCTACTATTTCTATTGCTAGGCATTTTTTCCTCAACGCACTGCTAGTGTAAAAAGGGGGTGTCCCACCCACGTTGTCTTGGCCTTGGATAGGAGGCACCACCTGATCCTTAGTTAGTGAAAACGACTCCCTGATACCTATAGGAGGATCTTAGGATCAGATAGTGTGGAAGACCTGAGAAATCCACAATTTGGAAATCTGGTTATGATCTTGCTATGCCTAGACTCCATCCCTGCAAACCACCAGGAATTTGGCAAAACCCCGTAAACAAGCTA
Organism: Gnetum montanum; assembly: GCA_015680685.1. NCBI lineage: Eukaryota > Viridiplantae > Streptophyta > Gnetopsida > Gnetales > Gnetaceae > Gnetum > Gnetum montanum. Next base: position 272,577 of record MNCI01007809.1, read on the forward strand.
TGAAGAAGGCAAAATGCACGTTGAAACGAGACTCAAGCTTCTTGTGAACCTTAACCATTTTAGCCTGCAGGCCTTCAACAAGGTTCTTGGCCCAATTATACCATGTCCCCTCCTCCATAACCTCCCGCATAATCCAAGCCTTCTCTATGCCAAGGATTCTTCCTTGGGAGAGTAGTTTAGGGAAGGCATGAGCTCGGAAGAGGGGATAAATGACATTAGCCACCTCTAGCTTGATTTTATCAACGAGGATACCTTTTGGTTCTTTCATAACCCCTAGCCACTCCTCTATGTCCTTCTGATGATTAAAACATCTCTTTGATCTTTCTTCCATTAGGAGAGCATCAGAATGAATGCTAAAAAAGTTGACGAACAATTGAGCATTGATATCAAAACTCACACGCACATTACGCACGTGCGTGTGAAGACGCTTGGCTTCTTCGCTGAAGGAGTTGACTAGGGCCAACATTTCGGCTACTATGATGTTGGGGGTTATAGCTAGAAATAGCTCCATTACCTGGAGGTTATTGGTTATGGAGGCTAGGCCCACTCCGTGGCAAAGCCAACATTGTGGTTCATTCAAGTCACCATAGCAAAAGAAGATGGTCACTGCACCACACCCAGAAGCTACAACTGTGACCTCCCGTGATTCCCTAACTATAAACATAAAACAATAGGTTAGAAAAAATAGAAAAATAATCAAATCTTATACACTATTCTCATGTCGTAGGGTCATAAAGTTGATCACTGTAGCGTAACTTACCACATCCAAAGGGCAAAGGAAACGGTGGGATGCTGTTCTCCTCCTACACATCGTCAACGGTGATGGGACGATCCAAAGTCCACTCCTTATCTAGCCATACGAAGTCTCTGTACTTAGCAAAGAATTTGTTGTACCAGATAGGGTAGTGTTGGATTTCAAATCCTAGTTGTCCTAGGATGCCAGCACGCAAATTGCTGATAGAAGTGAATTCCTTTATGGTTGTTTCAGCCATAGATAACATGTCTGAATCACTTTGGAGACCATTCGCATCAATAAAAAACCTATGTCACAGAATGTAAACAATTGTTTATACCTGACGCAAAATCAGACAACAATTAGCACATTACAATACCTTGAAAACACTTACCCACCAACATAATACACGAGGCCAGGTGGCTTCTGAAAATAGGTCATAAGATGACAAGCTACGAATAGGCATGATAACAATTAAACCTGGGCATCTCCCAGATCTAAGATAAGCGTTTCAAACCCTTGATGCTCTGTTCACGATCCCTTCCACCTATAACCTTAATTAATCCATCCACCAAGAATGTTAAAATACTCTATGATGATCTAACTAGCAACATTTCCAAGATGACACCGGCTGTCTCGGCCGACAGATGTGACCAAATAATCATGCTAAAGTTACGTAACAAAAACTACAAAAACTCCCGTGTGCCCTTCCGGAACCAACCCGCCTCTCCCCCTATACAAGCATGGGGAGGAGGAACGTTGGCCATGAGGACATGTAAATAGCACAAAATGCCCACAATGTCCAGAACGATTAGGACGGGTCTTCGCGTGATCCTTTACAATAAAATGCACTACCATTAGAAAAGTAGTTTAGACATACCAACCAACAACACTGAGGTTCTCATTACCTTGACTCCCAAAGAATTACAGGTTATGCTAGAAATGCATTACCAGAACTACCTAAACCCTAGCAACAGTGCAAGGTCTATCTCTGACGACGGTGATAAAGGTAACCCAGCATATTTCCCTAGCGTAACACGCAACCATTATGGGCAAGGCAACGAAACCCCATTCACATTGCGCAAGGGTACAACACCTAGACTCCTGACCAGTTGCATATTGTGTTTGTACAATATTATCCAAAATCACTCAAACCCTTGCGACGATGCAAGGTCTATCTCTAACAATGGTGATAGGGGCAATATTACAAACTCAAGTAGCGTAACTAGCATAGGCAGGTATCGATACCCAACATAGTGCACATCTTTGCAACAAATACAATTACGACATCATGACAACAAAAACAACCATCATACAGAGAAGCTAAAAAAATGACTTACTAGGCGAGTGGAGTAGCATCCTGAGTTTCAACCCGTGCCTTCGAAATTCTTCCCAAGCTTTCATGCACTTCATCAATCCTCGCCAAGTTGGCATGTTTGCATTTGGTCTTTGGTGCCATGGTCATGCCTGAATACTCTTCGCAAAATCGTCTACTTATGCTTTCCTTCTGCTTCAGCCTAACTCAACCTTGCGACATTTACAGTTTACTCTCAGGAGAACCATCTACTTATGAACGTGATGGTGAAAACTTGTTGTTTTCATGTCCAATCAACGCAAAAATTTCCCGAAACACAGACATGTCAGTTCGACATGAAGTGTGAAGATCACACCATTAATCTTGTAGATATCGCATTGATGATAGTCTGAAAATACTCTAAACTAATGCATAGCTTATCGTCTCGTAATCCGGTCTCATTAACTACACTCTGCACAGAATCCTAAATTAGTTGTTTTGACATGGTAGACACACCATGTTATAATTTTCATCATAGTTCACAGAAACCTTATGCTAATACCTAGGAAACCTGGCTTACTATTTTCTTACAAACTACCTATATTGTAACGGTCCTCTAAGACCTTAAACTGGCAACATTTTAACATGCACCTCTAAAAACCATTTATCATTTCACCAGGGTGACAAAAAAATGTAACACCTTCCATTCTTGGTAGTTTTGCAGGTCAATTCGCAAATGGATGAAGCTTTACTCACACCCCTAGCCATAACAAGCCCATACGAGGAAATTTTTAGGCAGCCTGATCTTGCAATGATAGGAACTGGTGCTTCCTCCTATTAGATAATCATAGCAGCCTTGGAAGTATCCCCAAACTGGCCAAAACATTTGGCCCGAACCCTAGACTTGGAGGTTGGTGATGTGATAGAGGATTCCCTCACTGAGGTCTCTGTAGTTACACATAAAAGAGAAAGAAAAACTCTGAAGGTCAGTTCCCTCCTTGACCAATTAACACAGAGCAATATATCTCAAGTGCTCCAAGATAACATTATGGTGTTTGCATGGTCGTACGAAGACATGCCAGGTTTAGACCCATGACTGATACAGTACAACATCGTGTTAAACCCAAGTATCAAAGCAGTTAGACAGAAAGCATGGAAGATTAAGCCTGAAATTATGTTGGCAGTACGTTATGAAATCACCAAGCTATATCAAGCTGGTTTCATCTGCATGGTTGATTATTCAGATTGGGTGTCGAACATTATTGTTGTTTTTAAGAAAACGAGAGGAATACGCATCTATATAGACTTCCGCTATCTAAACAAAGCAACAATTAAAGACAATTTCCCATTACCGGATATTAACCAACTTATCGATACAACCATTGGACACGTGTTACTATCCTTCATGGATGGTTTTTCGGGATATAATCAAATCCATATCAACCTAGAACATCAACTGACTACAACTTTCATGACCCCCTAGGGAATTTTCTATTATACCATGATGTCCTTTGGGCTAAAAAACGCTGGAGCAACTTATCAACGCGCCATGACATATATCTTTAGCAATTACCTCTTAGAGAGATTGAACAACTACGTAGACGACATAGCTGTTAAATCTAGGAAGTTAGAAGATCACCCAGAGGACCTAGAGTTAATCCTTAAATGATGTCTTAAGTACAACCTACAGCTTAACCCAAAAAAATGTGTATTTGGAGTCAAAACTAAACGCATGTTTGGGTTTGTAGTATCGGACGCTGGCATACGAGTTAACCATGACAAGGTTAAGGCCATCGTTAACCTAACACCACCTACAAACTTCAAAGAACTACATGGGTTGCAGGGTAGGTTACAATTTATTAAAAGGTTCATCTCGAAGTTGACAGAAAAATTACATCCTATGCAACATCTACTCCAGAAGGGGGTTAATTTTGAATAGACCGAGGACTACTAGCGTGCTTTTGACAACCTAAAGAAAGAGCTGCTACATTTGCCAATGGTTTTCCCACCACAAAGGGATCAGCCTTTCTATATCTACCTGGCAACTTCAGATGTGTCTATAGCTACGTTGTTGTGTCAAAAGAGGGATGATGGGTTAGAAATCCCTATCTATTATCTAAGTCATGCTCTATTTGCATATGAAACAAGGTACAATGAGGTAGAGCATAATCGTTTGGCATTGGTATTTGCACTCAAAAAATGTAGACACTATCTTTTTCACATCCAAGTTAACATAATTTACAAGAACAACATTCTACATGCAATCATGAACAATTTATACGAGAATAATAGGATAGCCCGCTGGAAAGCCATCACAGCAGAATTTGACCTACACTATGTTGGCCAATCTTCCATGAAAGGTCAAGCAATAGCTAACCATCTTGTAACATCACCTGTTAACGATTAGGCCATGATAGAGCTTGAGTTTCCTGATAAACATGTACATAGTTTAAGCCCTATATCAACAGGCCTCAAAGCGACATTATATTTTGATGAAGCTTCGACTACCAGAGGCAGCAATGCCATCGCCATCATTATGCTTTCTCCTAAGGATGTTCACCCATTGGCTTACTGCCTGGCGTTTCCTTGTATGAACAATGTAGTAGGATACAAGGGACTCCTCAGGGTATTGTTAGTAGCCAAAGAACTGAACCTCCAACACCTAGCAATCCGAGGTGATTCAATGCTCATTGTTAATCAAATCACAGAAGTCTACACCTACAAAGTTGTGCATTTATAGCCCTAATGTGACATGGCTAAATATTTTCTAAAACAATTCACAACAACCGTTGTTAGGAACGTATTGTGTAACGAGAACACCGTAGCTAATGCACTAACTACACTATCTCTAAACGTGCCACCACATTTTTTTGCCACTTGGCCCACTTTAATGATGGAATGTACAGGTCCTATCATCCAAGCAACAAAAATCTCTTCCTTAACTGCGGAAGGAATGCCAGAATGGTACGACAACATTAAAGCCTACCTTCTTCATGGTGAACCACCGCACGAGTTAATGCCTGCACAAAAAAATGCAATCCGCAAGTGTGCCAAGAAATATGTAATCATCGGAGACAGTACTCTGTGTAGGCACTCTTTTGATGATGTATTTTTAACCTGTGTTAATAGTGACCAAGCACAAAGGATAGTTAGCGAAGTCCATGAGGGCCTATGTGGAGGACACATAGCCCCATGAGCCATGGTCGCTAAAATCAGACGCTTAGGGTATTACTGGCTGTACATGGAATGAGATTGTCTTACCAAAGTTAAGACATGTGACACATGCCAATGTTACACAAATCTAATACACGTCACCAATGGAGTTACATACCACACAGATCACTTGGCCATTCCAACGATGGGGACTAGACATCATAGGCCTCATCATGCCTAAGTATGCCTAAGCCTTCCACAGGACATAGCTTCATTATCACTACCACTGAATACTTCACGAAGTGGGTCAAGGCTATTCCCTTTATGAAAGACTTCATCTCAATAGATTTTCCATTTTATCTTGGATAACATAGTAACCAGGTTTGGGCTTCCCATGACTATTGTCATTGACAATGGGCCACAATTCAGTAGTATTGAAACCAAATCTTTTTGCAATAACCTTGGTATTAAGTAATCTTTTTCCTCACCCTATTACCCATAAGTAAATGGTCAAGAAGAAGCAACAAACAAGGTGGTTATCAATTTACTCAAGAAGATGCTCAGCAGCAACAAGAAACTATGGCATGAAAAAATCCTCTGCGTGTTATGAGCCTATCGTATGACATGTAGAACAACTACCGATAGGACACCCTACAGATCTGAAGCAGTATTGCCTCTTGAACTGCAGGTTCCCTCACTGCGAATGGTCCTCTCCATAGTTATAAATGAGGCTCAACACAATAAGTCTAGGATCGTGGATCTAGATTTAGTGGAGGATAAATGCATCCAGACGCTCGATAGCATCGAAAAATAATAAGACAGGTAAAAGTAGAAGCATCATCACAACCTGCATCAATGATCAATTAAGAAGGGAGACTTGGTTCTTAAGGTCATTCATGAACTAGTGAGCAAATTCTCTGCAAGCTGGGAAGGTCCCTTCTTGGTCATCGACGCATATGGCAATGGAGCATTCAAGCTAGCGAACATCGACGGCAACGAACTCCAAAATCTGGTGAATCACATGTATATGAAGCTGTACCACATTTAGATGATAACTCAGCTCAAATGCAAGGTAATAAATGTCCGCTACGACGTAAAAATGGTGCTGTAACAAACGTCCGCTACGATGTAAAACTGGCGGTGTTGTACTCATCTGCTACAATGTAAAATTAGCATTTCCTGCATGCATCCGCCACAATGCTAAACTGGCAAATTTTTTGACCATCCACCATGATGTGAAACTGGCAAGGTGAGCATCTATCTGCTGAGACATTAAACCAGCATAGACTTGTCCCTAGGTCACGACACAAAATTGACACCCACAGCATAGTCTGCTGGGACCATAAACTAGCTCTTCAGCCGTCTGCTATGACGTAAATCTAGCATACTTTAGTCTACCCAAACTTTAAGCTAGGGCCATGGTCTGCTAGGACTTAAAACCAACAACAACGGTCTACCAGGACTTAAAACTAGAATCTTCCAACGGATCCATGAAACAAGTGAGCCTAATCATTCTTGCACAACATCCCTATCAGAAAAGATGGGTAGGGTGTTGGAACAGACGCAACGCCGCTACCCTCCTGGCATCCTATTGATTCCTTGAATATGCCAAAAGGCATACTACTCACCCCTCAAAGATGTTGTAGCAAAAGCCACTCAACAATTGCAACTCTTGGGGTCAGCTTCATCACTCGAAGCCCCAAGGAAGCTATGGTCACCCATAACCTTGGTCACCTCCAACTATCACCGCCACTGGACTCTGGCTTAGCAAATTCATCTGACTGGATCCTTACCTCGTGAAATGGATAAGATGAATCTGGCTATCAATGGAAAATTCTTGAGTCGCGGTGTCAACAAAGGGACCAGTTCCTCTTACGACAGTTCCTTCTCCATGGCCTACACTCTCCTTTTCACTTCAGATAGCACTTGTTTCAATAGCCTCCCTAGTGATTAGGACTATTGCTTTTGTTATTTGTTCTTTGTTACCTGTTGCAGGTTACTTGCTATGATAGCGTTGTTCAAAGATACATTCACTAGGAGGGTGAGGTGTCACAGTGTTTCAAGGTGGCTATGCGGACTAGCCTAACTACTTGGGATTGTGGACCTTGCCCTTTCCCCACTAGGCACCTTATCTTTACAACTGCCCTTAACCTCTCCTCCTATTTATATAGAATGTGAGCGTATAGGAAGTCTTTCGCACATGATAATCATCACATCCATGAATTGGCGTAATGCAACTCGCCTCATGGAAAGCATCTATATTCAAAAAAAATAGTGAACAAAGCTAGGCACAATGGATAAAACACAACTCGTCCAGGCCATACAGGTGTAATGCAACTTGTCCAGGCAAGCCCCACATATACAGTACAGTAGCTTAACCTCTTGGAAAAAACACCCACAAGAAGATGTCTAATAACATGTTTGTGAAGTATGCTGCTCACGCTTGAGTCTTCCCCGAACCTCCCTCCCTCATAACTGTAAAATCCTCTCTTACTTCTTGCATTCTCACCTTTACACTTCCAGGCTTGACAAAGCAAAATCTGAGCAACCGCCGATGGACAATGTTGGTGTCTTTACCTCTATAGTGTTTTGTATTCTTTGTCGATGTCTCTCAGGCAAGCCCTCCAAATGTCAACAAAGAGGGGTCATTGAAACATCGTGAAATTTTGAGACCCCAATGATTCAGGAAAGTCTTGAGGCTTAGGCAAGGATTTTTAACAAGTGATATATCTCAGCAAGTTTTCTCTTTTTCGCTAAGGGCCTTCTACGCTACGCTATGCAGCTCAGTGTAGTGGACTCCGGGTGGACAAGATAGAACAAGGGATGCACTGCAATAACACTTCAAATTCACAAGTTAGTCATATTCAAAAATCTTAACTTTTTCCGTACTACGCCGCGTTACGCTATGCAGCATAACGCAAGCAATGCAGTTGACTTATTCGCAGCAACAAAGGTAATGGAATTCAGGTGGTGGCAGTGACTATGCCACGATACACTTCCAAGAGTATCATAGTGTAGTTCCAGGATAGTTTTTTCAGTGCAAAAGATAAGGCCAAATGAACTATCTTCTTGAAGGGTGGTTACACTATACTACACTTCAAAGCGTAATGCAGCGTAACACCACAAGCTTCAACTACAGCACATCAAGTCAACGGCATTTTGTGGACCCAGGACACACATCATCTAAACTGTGTTTTTCTCCTAACCCTAATCTTATAAATACCCAGGTGGACAACGTTCAAAGGGTTGGCAATTTTTGACAGTGTTAGCAAAAAAAAATTGGCGAGAAGACGAGAAAGAGTTGGCAAGAGAAGAGCATCGACGGTGACAGAGAGAAGCTTTTGACCAGAGAATTCAAGTTAACAGACATTTTGCTTCAAGCCTAACTCCCTTGCACCCAGATTGGCTAAAATAAGGTACACTAGTCTTTTTTGTTTAATCTCCAATTAGCTTCTTGTTGGTGGTGGACACTTCGTCCAAACCAAAGTCTGCTTGTAAATCCTATTGTATTCACCATATTTATCAATAAGATAGATCCTAGATCTCGGGATCATGCATGTTCCAAATTCAATTCATTGTGCCCTGTTTACATTGAATTCTACAATAATTTCATATAATTTACATCGCCTTCATTTCCTTCGAGATCCAATCTCAGAGCATATCTCGTTTTCTCATAAATTGATAATATATTTTCATATCAAATCGTCACCTTATTATATGATTATCAAAAAATTTAATGATTAAATGAGTCCCTGTCTAATCAACAATACCATTTAGGGCACCTCAGATTTATTTTCTCCATCATGGACCTCATGCAGATCCGGGGTTAAAACTGTGTACACAGAGATCCACTCAGTGTTTCCAGCAACTGACGTTTTCCGTTGTTACACCTTCCTTCCTAGTTTACCTCAATATCGTACCCAACATTAGTCATAGCTATGCTGCCATACATCCACACTCTATCCATGTCACAGTCACATGTGAGCTTCGCCCCTTATCCCTCTTCTGCACCTGTCCCACCACCAGTAGTTAACCCAATCTCAACCGCGTGGTAGATGCCAACCACTTCTTTTCCTACTATGCAACCTTCTCTAATTTTGCACTACGTGCAACCCCAAGTACACCAGCTTTTGCATGTAGTACAACTAAACATAGGACTGTGGGTCGCCTTGCCAACTGAGCAAACTACCAACCCCACCGTGCCACTAACAGTCGTTGCCCCAATAGCATCACCCACTAGGCGGTGGCTAGAGCAGCTCCCACGGTGCCCCCCATGGGATAGGCTAGCACCCCAATAGCGTCACATGTGATGGCTGCTCAGGCAGCCCAACAACTACCTGCAACATCCCCAGGTGTCGATCAGGCCTTCCAACTCATCTATACCCTAACTAAATAGATTAAATAGCTTAAAGCCATTGGTTTCGACATCATATAGGTCATGGAATTTTACAATGATGATCCTATTAGCGCAGCCGTGCCCATGCTCATGCTACCTCCTAGGGTGCCACTCCCCTAATTTACAAAATACAACAGAGAGGGTGACCCCAATGTACACTTAGTAACATTCAAGTCTGAATCTCTACTTTTGCAACCATGGCCACACACCATCATCCCTGTCTTTGCCATGACCCTGATAGGAAAAGCTCTAGATTGGTACTGTGCACTCCCACATGCCTCTATTTCTACTCTAGAAGAGCTACTAAGTCAATTCATGACCCGTTCAAATACAACTTGAAATTGGAGGTCACACTGGACCAACTCATGAGTGTCAAACAAGACCTGCTATAATCCATACAAAGATTCATATAGCGGTGGCGCGCAACCCTAAACAAGATACACAAGCCTATCACTGAGGCCCACTTGTTGGCCATCTTCAAGGGAGCAGTAAATAATTTCATCAAGTCTAAGCTCTATTACTTGGCTTCATGCTTCCTTAGATAAGCCTTCGCTCAAACCAAGAGCATCCAAGATGCCACCAAAGCTAGCAAAGACCTAGCTTATGTTACATACAAAAATGCATACATTAAAAGGACAAAGAGAATGGCAAGGCCACAACAACCACAGTGGCTGATGTGGCCAACAAGACCAAGCCCAACAACAGAAACACCAAAAAGTTGGTCACAACACCCAACGCCACACCTAATTCAAGCAACACCGGTTAGCCCTCGACATCAACACCTGCGGTGTCAACTCAGCCTAGCCACAACTTTGAGCATAAGGATCACTCTAAGTATACCCCCTTGCCCGTCAAACCTTTAGAACTCTTGAAGCAACTATTAGGATTTGGGTGTATACAGCATAAGCGGATGTCAGAGAAAGCAATCAAACATCATCAACGGTACTGCGAACTTCTTAGGGACCCCTCCTTGGCCATGCCCAATGAGCCACCAGTTCCTAAGAAGTTTAGGCTAGAATGGTTTTGTGACTACCATCAACTCTGTGACCATAATACATATTACTTTCTTGCACTAAAAGATGACATCCAATAGATGATTGATCAAGGAAAATTGGTCTTGAATGAAAGTAGTTTCATACGCCCCGAGAATCAATCAATGCATGTTTACAAAGACCCTGAACATTAATAACGTGGGGTATACCATCAACGTTATTGACATTGACAATAATCTAGAATGACCACAACAACCATTCGTGGTGTGTGTGCCTCCCTGTAACGCAGCAACCCCGACAACAACAAGAACAATGTCACAACAACTATTTGTCTTTAAGGTTCCTCCTCAGACATCCACCCTTGCACCCTTCGTGCTCAAAGTTGTGCTATCACCCACGCCGACACAATAGGCACCATTCTTCATTAAGGTGCCAAAACATTCCAACACCTCTACCACACAAAGCCAAGCAACAGAAATTTCACCGCAGCCTCCCCGTTCACAAAAATGGGAAGAGTGTTCAATGAACAAGATGGCTAAGGAACACACTATCCTAGGTCCCCCCAAGCCTACCCCCTTGGCTTCAAAGCCCATGGCCCCTTCGTCATCAACAACTAATAACAATGCACACACACAATCGTCACCTTCTTGCCTGAAAAAGCCTAGTTCTCAACCTGAAACTGCATCCCCTCAGGAGATTTGTCTCTTAGGACGAATGGAGGAGGAAAAAGGTAACAAATAACAAGATGGTGGGCAGGACCTTCTCAATGCCCTTATGCAAGTCAAACAAGCCCTGAAATAAAAAAACACAACTTTGAGCCTGTATGACTTGGTAATGGCTTCCACTGCTCATCGCGAGGCCATGGTTCACATGCTAACATCCATCCCAATTGATGAAAACATGTCAGCTGAGGAGAAAGCAATCCATGCTGTCATGCTTCCCTCTATAGCCAAAGAACCGTAGCCAACTCAAATGACATTTCATGATAAGTCCATTAAGGATGACCCTGAAAAGGGTCAAGTGACAACAGCATCCATGTTTATCATAATTTGGGTTGGTCAGTACAAGATCCAATGGGTACATGTTGATGATGGGGCCACTACCAATGTCATCCCATTTCCCATAGTGGACAAACTAGGCTTGCTTGATCAAATCAAGCCCATGACAACTTCCGTCCTGAAATCGTTCAACAGGGCACGCGTAGTGGTAAAAGGGATTGTCCACATTAACTTTGTGGTAGGCGACCAATTCCCCACAAGTGCAGTGTTCATCGTGGTAGAAGAGATTCTCGGGTTCAACTTGATCTTGGGGAGGTCATGAGTAGCCTAGTTATGGGCTGTCTCTCCACTGATACATCAAGAGATCCACCTATCCTACATGGGTGGGGAGGTGGTGATCTACAATGATGAAGTGGCTACACAAGCAATAAACAACATTGACATGGAGCAGGGCTCGGAGATAGTAATATCTGAGAATGAAGCATCTATTTGCATTGAAAATCCCTATTTAACTGATGAGCTAGCCAAAAATGTTGACTCAAATAAAGAAACTATGTGGGCCGAGTTTCCTTTCAAACAATAGACAACAACATTGAAGAGTACCACAACAAAACCTCTTAACAATATGCTTCGCCTAGCCCACAATGGATTAGAAAACAATTGCATAATTACATATTGTCTCTAATTCAACTTCATAAAGGCTTAGCTTCAATGTTTGCATCTCCTGTTCATCTTAGTTTTTCCATCATCATTATTGTTTGCATTATGTTTAGTTTTAGCATTACGATCACCATTTACATTATTTCAATTCTTTACAACACATGTACTATTCGCATTCCCATCATGTCCACTATTTGCATTATGTCCACTGTTTGCATCAAGGTTGTTGATTACATTAGTCAAATTAAATAATGGCCAAAAATGGCCTTAAACTATTGTTGTAGCCTGGAATGGCCTTAAACTACCATCATAGCTTGCTAAGGCCTAAAACTGGCAACTCCACTCCTCAAAAGCAGCCAAAAATAAAAATATTTATCATTAAGCAACAACTCGAAATGGCCTTAAACTATTGCTGCAGCCTGAAATGGCCTAAAACTAGTGACGACCAGAAATGGCTTAAAACTAAAATAAGAAGCTCTCAAGGAGCCCAAAAAAGACAAAGAATAAAAATAAATATAACACATTAACCAAAGTAAAACAAATTCTTTCAAATTATATTATTCATTCAATGTCAATCAATAATGTTTACAAAAACTTTAAATTCAAAGACAAAAATAAAAATCTTTCACCGTCACACTATGAATCCTTGCCAGCAACTCCATTCCTTGTTCCACTGGGCCTTGTGTCTTCATTTGGATCCTGCGTAAGACAAAAAATAAAATAATGAATCAAAGTTGCAACAAAGGCTTTCATAAAATAAACTATGACACAATAAAAAGTGACTAACCTAACATGGCTCTGCATCCATTTCATAGGGTATCCAATGCATACCAACCGCAAGACATCGCAGGATCTCCTCCCCAGTGAGGTTGGCCCAATTCCCATCTCCTAGATCAGCACTTGTTGCAACCTTCCCTTTTTCCATAGTTCTCCATCTTAGTGGTCCTAGGGAAAAGGTGGCAGTGGTGGTCTCCTCAATAGGTAGGGTCATTTCCCTTTTAGGAGACTCACTGACCGTCACATGTTGCATGAACTTCTCATAGCCACCAGAAGCACGAATGACATCAAGGAATAGCTTGTGGATATGCAACTCAATAGTTGCATCCTGATATTATTTATGGTAGGCGGCACATTCTATCTTATACATATGTTTATGATTCTTTTGTGTCTGTCCCCATTTATAAACCTTTGCGCTATAATCCTTCCAGTTTTGGTTCTTCTATGTTAGAAGGTCCATCTACATGCGTTGTTCAATAATCTCGCAAGTGGCCTCATTTTTGCTCCATACGGCTATCCAATATCTTGCGTAGTCTATAACAGTCATACACCAACTACCATAATAAGTGTCATGGGCCAACAGAAATTCATTCCTAGATCAAAGATCCTCCAATTCAGTGGTTAGGTTGGTCTTCTCCTTCTCAAGTTTCTGTACCCACTTCCAAATATCCTCATTCACACGTCTACACTCCCATAAGAAGCATGCCGAGTACAACGCACATTTACTTGCTTCATCATATATGTGATGAGGTACCTCGGCTACCCCTAGCAAAATTTCAAGCACAATGTCAACCTCAATGGCTTACCTAGGATCCCACTTGAGATGAAAGGCTACCAATCATACATGGGAGGGTGTTAGTCACAATGGTGTAGTAAAATTGCAACAACGTAGAGAGCCTAACATAGCAATTTTAACATACCTATCTCAAGATTGATCTACCTTAGGCAATCGATCATGTCATCGACCATGCCCTCCATAAAAGTTAATTTTTTGAGGGTCTCAATCTAGGGTTGGAGATAGATTGAGGAAGAAGGGCCAAGGGTATCAACAATGGTGTCTGCTGCACCATAAAACATGTTAGTCGTGGTGGAGAGGACAACAACAAAGTTGATGAACAACATAAATGACAATGTAAAGCTCCTACCCAGCAAACCCTCAAGGGTGATAATGGTGGGTTCGCCCATCGACACACTATCAAACAAGCAGTCAAAATCACCAGCATCAAATTGCAGCCCCTCTCTTTCTAGCTCATCCAAAAGTGTGGCGGCATCTTCAACACTCATGTTCCCCTCGAGTACTGAACCACATTCTACAAAAGGATCATCGATAGGGGCCTCTTCCTCTATGGATGGGGCCTCTTCTTCTTCTTCAATAGGTGCCCCTATTACAAGGGTCAAAACCTCTTCCTCTTCTTCTTCCTCTTCTAACAAACATGTTTAAAGTAAGAAAAATGTATAAAATAGGAACTACACTATGCTACGCTACACAGCGTAGCACAGTGTAGTAGATGTTATGCTAAAAAAATAGTCAAATACACTTACCAACTGGGGGCTCCACTCTACGAACTTTGATTCGTAGCTTTTTCCCTCGTCCTTCATCGTACGGGAAGGTTCTTCTGCAAGACGAGACTTCTTGCATTGCAACCTAGTTTTCACAGTTTCTGTAATGAGGCATGCCCCCCTTAACACATTGCCTATGTTAATAAGAGGTGCCTCTCCCATGCTGTCCTGGGCACAAAAGGATCTTGCCACCTGATCCCTCATCGTTATTGAAAGTGATTCCTCGATAGCTTTTGGGGGGTCTTGGGATTGGGTGCTGCAGAAAACCTAGAAAATCCATGGCTTAGATATCTGGTTATGATCCTGCTATACCTAGATGTCATTTTCACTAACCACCAAGAATTCTACAAACTGACATAAGCAAGCTATGAAGAAGGCATAGTGCACATTGAAATGAAAGTCAAGGTTCTCATGAAGCTTGACCATTTCAACACACAAGCCTTCTAAAAGGTACCTGGCCCAGTTAAAACAAGTCCATTCCTCCATGACCTCCATCATTATTCAAGCTTTCTCCACTCCAAGAATTTTTACTTGGGAGAGTAGCTTAGGGAAGGTATGAGCACGAAAGACAGGGTAAACCGTTTGGGTCACCGCTAGCTTGACCTTGTTGATGTAAATCCCCTTTCGGTCCTTGCTTGTCCCTAGCCATTCCTCGATGTCTCCTTGATGGTTTTCATATTTTCTATATTTTTCTCCTATATGGAGACCATCAGAAGGGACACCAAAAATATCCACAAATAATTGATCCTTAATTTCAAACACCACCTGCACATTGTGAACACGTGTGTGGAAGTAGTCGGCCTTCTTGGAGAAGGAATCGACTAGGGAAAGCATTTCTAATGCCGAGACACTTAGATTCATAGCCAAAAATAAACCCATGATCCCAACCTCCTAAATGTTGTGAACAAGGATGGCTGAGGCCCCATTGTAGAGCCAATGCTGCATCTTCTCCACCTCCCCGTACTTGAAGAACAGGTTGGTCTCATCACACCCAAAAGTGATCACTGTGACCTCTTAGGATTCCCTCACTACTGTAATGGTTACCAAAAAACATAAAAAAAGGTTAGAAAAGGTGAAATTAGATCATCACTTGAACACATAAGAACAAATGCATAGTTTAACATACCAGGTTTAAACGGCATAGGAAATGGTGGAAGTTTCACTAAAACATCTTCGACGGTAATCAGTCGGCGTGATGCCCATTCGCTATCCAACCAGCCAGCTTCATTACACTTCCCATAGAATTTGGAATACCTAGTTGGATATGCTTTGAAATCAAGCCCAAGTTATTCTATAACACCGACATGCACGTTGTTAGTAGAGGAGAGCTCTTGCAAAGCTGTTTGGGCCAACGCCAAGGTATCCATGTTACCGTGAAGACCACCCTCATCGATATAAAACTTGGCAACACATAAGAATATGGTAAGAATTTTTTTCTAGCATAAGGAAAATCATACAACACGTTAAAATACCCTCACAGGACTCACCCACTAACACACTAAATGGTTCCATGTGGGTTCTAAAATCAAGTGCCCATGTGACAGGCAAGATATAACATGTTGTATAAATGGTAGCATTTGTATTTAGGCATGTCCCAGATCCAACTCAGGCACCTCAATCCCCTTGGGAATTTATTTGAGCCTTCTACCCCTTTACCCCCTATCAACCCATTAGCCATGAACTTCAAAATGCCCCAGTTTGCCCCAAGCAACAACATTTCTATAAGTACAATGGTTGTTTTAGCCGATAAGTGTGACCATACGATTATACTAAAATGGTGGAGGAGGAACTCTAGGAAGTCTTGTGTGCCCTCCCAGAACCAGACTACCTACTTCCCCACTCGTGCATGGGGAGGAGGAATGTTGGCCACAGGTTCACTAAGGTAGCACAAGACTCCCACAAGCTCGAGGACGATCAGAACTGGTTTCAACATGACCCTGCATGACAAAGCACCAAACATTAAACATTAACACTATGATTCAGATGATGATTATTGATGTAGCGTAGCATGACCCTTTGTTTACATGTAGCGTAGCGTGATCCTTCAGTTACAAATTTCCCTTTAGCATGAAACAATAAGCACCCCATAGAATAGAGTTAAACATTACATGTAGCGTAACAAAGTGTCATGTGTAGCATAGCATAGCCCCATGTAGCGTAACATAACGGGTGCACCCCACAGTGCAACAATTATGCACTACACAGCACAACATAGCAGACATGCCTTGTATAGCGTAGCGTAGTAGTTGCACTTTTGCATAAGGGTGACGGCTACATTATGTGCAGCATAGCAAGATGAATGCACCATGTGTAGCATAGCAAGTGTGACAATACAACATGTATCAAACATGTAACAATGTAACAAATAGAACACTTTAATAGGTGTCGTAGCATAGAAAATTTAGCAGTGTAGCAAATTTAGCAGCATGGCAGTATAGTGAATTTAACAGCATAGCAATGTTACAAGTTTGATAGCATAGCAATGTGATAGGCTGCCAACATAACTGCCTAAGGGCCTACCAACATAATAGCGTAGCGAACCAAAAAAAATGTAATAGTCTTAACAGCACAAATGAAAAAGAACTATGTTCCCATTGTCCCAACCCTACCCTACTACATGAAATAGCTTGTGCTACGCTATGCCAAGCATGTGTCACACTACCGCAAAACTTTGCAAATAAACAAACCCCTCTAAGGGTGGTATGTTACACCAAGTGTGCACTATGCTACCTAGAACCACCCAAACCCCTACAATAGTGCAATCATCATTCTTAACAATGACTACCAGGGTAGTACCACGTACCGCCATAGCGTAGCAACTGTACAGCCACTACTACCAAGTGGTGACAACTACAACACAGCAACCAAAATGGTAACAAAAATAGTGACAATAGCTGCAAAATGACAACAATAATGGCAATGGCAATCTAACCCAATGCATTACATAATGGAAAAAAGGGTATCATAATGACCTACCAAGCAGACAGAGCCTCCTGCCGCTTCTCAATGCATACCTTGGAGAGGCATCCCAGAGTGTCCCTCACTTCGTCCATCTTGTGCAGTCCTTGATGCTTGCATTCACTTTTGCGTGCCATTGTCCTACTCACAAATCGGTAGTACCAACTGCTATGCTACATCTATCATACTCTCTCTCAGTTCAACCGTGCTATGCTCTGAATGTGGGCTCTGACAATGAAAATGACAAGTTTACTAGGGGGTAAACCCCTACTTATTGCTGACGTGTTAAAACCACTATCACTTTCATGTCCCAAATAACGTAGGACACCTCTACAGCGTAACACATCCCTGCTATAGTGTAGCACTTAGCTCTAACATAGCAAGTGGGTCCATCAAAAATTTTACTTTATTTTTACATTTTAAACATGGTTACAGTCTACAAAGACCTTAAACTAGCAATTTTAACTTAACTTTTGCATAGTGAATGGTCCACCATGACCTTAAACTGGCAATTTTAGCATTCATTTTACATTATTATAGCCCACTACAACCTTAACCTCCTTTACATTTTAAGCCTGTTAATGATCCACCATAACCTTAAACTAGAAACTTTTTCATCTCACCATATTACATGGTTACGGTCCGCTAAGACCTTAAACTAGCAATTATCTTATGTTGCATTATTGCCTTACATATATTCATTACATGCTATTGCTTCCAATAGGTATCACTTGACTTGGTTTATTTGCTCATTGTGATAGGTCCAATCGAAAAAATAGCTATGCATGGTGATCTTTGTTCGCCTTTGACCTTAACGAGTCCCTATGGTAGATGTACAAGATGCTTGAATTTAGAATTGGTAGACTTTGAATTATCCTCTCATGACACTGTAGCATCCCTAGAAACATCCCTAGACTAGCCTAAACATCTAGTCCAAGCCTTAGACTTAGAAGATGGGGATGTGATTGAGGACCCTCTTGTAGAAATCCATGTAACTACCTCTAGACGTGAAGCAAAAACCTTGAAAGTTAGTTCTCTATTACATCCACAAGTATGCCAAAACATCTCAAAAGTTCTCCATGACAATGTTAAAGTGTTTTCATGGTCTTATGATGACATGTTGGGCCTGCACCCTTAGCTCATACAACATAACATTATCCTAGATCCGCATGTCAAGGCAGTCAAGCAAAAGGCTCGAAAAATCAAACCAAAAATCACACTAGTTGTACACAATGAAATCACCAAGCTTTATCAAGCTCGTGTCACCTGGGCAATCGATTACTTGGAATGGATATCGAACATTATTGTAGTTTCTAAGAAAATGAGAGGTATACAAATTTGTACAGACTTTCGAGACTTGAAAAAAGCAATGATTAAGGATGACTTCCCATTGCCAAGTATCAATCAACTTATCGACACCATGGCTAGTCATGCTTTACTGTCCTTCATGAATGGGTTCTCAGGCTATAACCAGATCCATATAAACCTGGAGCATCAGTTGGCAACCACTTTCATGACCCCTTAGGGAACCTTTTTCTACATTATGATGCCCTTTGGGCTCAAAAATGCTGGAGCAACTTATTAACGAGCGATGGCATATATTTTCAGCAACTACCTCTTGGAGACATTGAACAATTATGTGGATGACATAGCAGTCAAATCTAAGGAAGCTATCGATCATCCCAATGATCTCAATATAGTCCTCCAACATTGTCATAAGCATGACCTGCCCCTTAACCCTAAGAAATGTGTTTTCAGAGTTAAAACTGGACGCATGCTAGGTTTTGTAATGTCAGAGATATGGATACGAGTGGATCCCAATAAAGTGAGGGCCATCGTCAACTTAACACCACCTACAAACCTTAAAGAGCTACATAGGTTGCAAGGTAGAGTACAGTTTATCGGAAGGTTTATCACGAGGTTGAAGGATAAACTACACCTCATGCAACATCTTCTTAAAAAGGGAATCAACTTCAAGTGGACAGATCAATGTCAACAAGCCTTTGATAACCTAAAAAGGAGCTTTTACATCTCCCAACTGTTTACCCACCATAGAGGGGTAGGCCATTCTACATCTATCTTGCCACTTCAAACACATCTATTGCTGCATTGCTATGTCAAAAAAGAGATGATGGGTCTGAAATCCCAGTCTATTACTTAAGCCATGCTTTAATAACTTACGAGGCAAAGTATAATGAGGTAGAAAAATATTGTCTCGCCCTAGTGTTTGTGCTCAAAAAGTAGAGACATTAGCTATTTCGCAGCAAAGTTAAGATCATATGCAAGGCAACATACTTATCACAACCAACTTGTATGAGAGTAGTAGGATAGCCCGATGGAAAGCTATAACGGTGGAATTCGATTTACATTATGTAGCTCAATCATCAACAAAGGGTTAAGCAATAGCCACACAGCTCACTACTTCACCCATTGACGATTAAGCAATAATAGAACCTGAATTCCCATATGAACACATCAATAACCTAAACCATATACCATCTAATTTCGAAGCAAGTTTACATTTTGATGGTGCTTCAACTACACGAGGTGGACTCGCCGCCGCAGTTATTACATTTCCCTCTAGGTAAATTTGACCCTTTGCGTACCATTTTGCATTTCTTTGCACCAACAATGTGGCTGAGTATGAAGGACTCCTTAGGGGCCTCCTAGCAGCTCAAGAGCTAAAGATCCAACATTTGGCAGTTCAAGGTGATTTGCAATTAGTTGTCAACTAGATCACTGAAGTCTATACTTGTAAGGCTTCACATTTGCAACCTTATTGCGATCTAGCTAAGAGTTTACTAAAACAATTTACAACGTTAGACATTCAATATGTACCTTGTAATGAGAACACAATAGCTGATGCATTAGCCATGTTAGCATTGAATGTGCCACTGCACCTATTTGCAACTTTACCCACATCGATAATAGAATGCATAGATCCTATTACTCAAGTAGCACACATTGCATCTATAAGTGCAACAGATATCCAAGAATGGTATGTCAACATTAAAGCTTACCTTCAACATGGGGAACCCTCACACAACTTGACATCCGCTCAAAAGGATGCAATCCAAAAGTGAGCCTAGCAGTATGTCCTCATAGGAGATAACACCTTATGCAAATGCTCCTTTGATGGGATATTACTAACTTGCATTGGTGGGGAAGAAGCATAGAAAATTGTTAATGAAGTTCATGAGGGACAATGTGGGGGACACATAGCCCCTAGGGCCATGGCAATAAAAATCAGACACCTAGGGTACTACTAGCCTTACATAGAATGAGATTTCCTTGCCAAAGTTAGGACGTGTGATGTATGTCAACGTCATGCAAAACTCATACATGTATCGCTTACTGAGTTACATCCTACGCAGATCATGTGGCCATTCCAACAATGAGGACTAAACATCATAGGACCCATCATGCCTAAGTCCTTTGTAGGACATAGCTTCATTATCATCATAACCA
Organism: Gnetum montanum; assembly: GCA_015680685.1. Classification (NCBI taxonomy): domain Eukaryota; kingdom Viridiplantae; phylum Streptophyta; class Gnetopsida; order Gnetales; family Gnetaceae; genus Gnetum; species Gnetum montanum. The sequence continues at coordinate 293,566 of MNCI01007809.1, forward strand.
AATACTTCACAAAGTAGGTAGAGGCTATTCCCCTAAGAAAGGCTACATCTCAATAGGTTTGCCACTTTATCTTGGATAACATAGTAATAAGGTTCGGTCTTCCCATGACTATTGTGATAGACAAGGGGCCACAATTTAGTAGCTTGGAAACCAAAACCTTTTACAACAACCTTGGCATCAAGCAATCTTTTTCATCATCATACTACCCACAAGAAAACGTTCAAGCATAGGCAACAAAAAAAGCCATCATCAACTTGCTCAAAAAGATGCTCAGTAATAATAAGAGGTGATGGCATGAGAAAATTCTCTATGTGTTGTGGGCTAACCATACAACATGCTAAACAACTACAAGTAAGACTCCATACAGTCTCGTTTATGGATCTGAAGTAGTGTTACCTCTTGAATTGTAGGTTCCATCACTTTAGATGATCCTCTCAAACATTATGGATGAGACTCAAAACAACGAGTGAAGGATCATTGATCTTGACTCTGTAGAGGATGAGCATGTCTGAACACTTGGTCATATTGAATGGTACCAGGACAAGCAATGGTAAAAGCATCACTGCAACTTACATCAACAGCCAAACAAAAAGGGGGACCTAGTCCTCAAGGTTGTTCGTGAACCTGTAAAAAAATTCTTAGCTAACTCCTATGAGAATGGGGCCTTCAAACTGGCTGATATGGATGGCAAAAAGTTTGCAAATCCAATTAACCACTTGTACCTCAAGCCATACTATGTCTAACATAAAGGACTACATTAGATACAAAGCAAGGTAAGTAGATCATTTGCTACGATGTAAAACTAGCAAAGAACATCTACTATGACGTAAAACTAGCATAGATAGTCCGCTATGACTATTAACTAGCACAACATGTCCTTGGGCTACGACATAAAACTGACACCCACAGCATGGTCTACTACGACCTTAAATTGGCCATCCACCATCTGCTACAATGATAAACTAGCACAAAGGTCTACTAGGACCTTAAACTAGTACATTACAATCTACTGGGACCTTAAACCAGCACATCTAATGGTCTACCAAGACCTTCAACTGGGTTCACAGTGCAATTCCCCCTAGCTCACATCCATGACCCTACAAACAAGTGAGTGTGCACACTCTCAAAATTCTGGACAACACGAGGTGGGATGCTGTAGTTCCAGAATGCATATCACAATGCTAAGAAAAAACCATCTAGAACACATGTAGTGTCACTACCCTTGGCATCTTGCTGATCTTCCAAAGATGTTTTTTAACATCATACTAACCTTTCAGAGCTACCGCTACCATAGCCACTCATATTAGCAGTAGCTCTTACTGTCAGCACCTACTGCTAGAGGCCCAACACTATTGTGGCCCAGCCACAAGGTTTCCATCCTCCAGCCCTTGCCATTGTCCGAGCCCAAGATGTGTTCAGTTATTAGGCTTCTCACCTTGTAGTTGAACTGCATGATTTTTGCCTTGGGTGAAGAATCCTAAGCACCTGCATCACTATTGTTCCTAGTCTCTTTGGTGCCACCATTTCCAGCCTACTATGGCTAGGATTTGTGTTGGCCTTCCTGCTTTGGACATCGCATACTTTAGCAACAACAATTTTCACTTCGGCAATGTTCAAAGCAAGCAGGACTTTGCTCTCACTTCACTTCATGATCATTTTTATAATTTTCTCTCTGTTGTGTTTGTAGGATACAAGCCAAGATGGCATCATGCAAAGATGCATTTCACCACAAGAGCAAGACACTACATTGTTCTGAAGTGATCGCTATGATTAGCCTAGCTACTTCAAAGTACACACCCTACTCTCCCTTTCAACTAGTTCAACACCCATTTCCTATATTTGCAATTTTCATATCCTTTTTACAAGCTTTCCCAATGCACAAAGCCCTTCCACATGCCCAACCACCAAGTCCATGGTAGATGTAACACAACTTGTCCCATGGAAAGCATTTGTAGGTAGGTCAAAGCCCCATATGGATGTAACACAACTCATTCTAGGGAAGAAACACTTGTCCTGCAACAACAAGGTTGTCTGTAAGTGAATGTGTGTGTACAGCAAAGGAAAAAGCACAAAAAAATGTAAAAGAACAGAAAAACTCAAAAAGGATTTCCTAAAACAAATGGCACAATAGCTATTTTACACTTGCTTCAATCATAAATTGACCATTTCTAAGCACCCTGGTGAGAGGTCAAAGGCCAACAAAGAAAGACACCCATGTATGCCAACTCCCTCATAAGCACTCCAACGAGGGATCACGCTATGGAAACAATTTTTCAAAGCCTTGCACTTTACATTCATTTCTTCCCCAAACCTATTTCCTCAACTCTATCCCTTACCCCCTTACCTTACAATCATACTTTTAGTACTCTCAAACGTGGTGAAGCATGGTCTAAGTGGGCACTGAAGAGCGGTGTTGGTGCCTGGTTCTTCATGGTGTTTCATATTCTTTGTCGACGTCTCTTGGGCAAATCCTCCAAACGTCAACAAAGAAGGACCATTGAAAACCATAAATTTTGGGACTCTCATGATTCAGTAGTCCCAGAATTTGGGCAAGGGTTCTTGCAAGCATGGTGTCATGTTGGACCACATAGACAATACCCTCTATGCATGGTCAACATGGCATCCAACCACAAGGCTAGTTTACATGAAAGAGGCACTAGGGATAGATCGTACAGTCCAATAAATTTTCTATCTCCCGGGTTGATAGGTTTGTTACACCCTTTGGTCTTCCCAACTTGATACTTAACCTAGGTGATGGTCTACCTAGGGACCATGCTAGGAGCTATCAAAGGTGTTTAGGATGCATTAAATAGTTTGACAAGTTTTTTAACTAAAAGACCTGCTATGCTACGCTATGCTGCACAACATAGTAGGTCTTGGGAAGGTTGATCAAGCACCCAATATGCACACTGACAACTATTCGGTCCTCTGGGGTATCTACCCCACTTCATCCTTGAAGCATAAGTAACATGACATAGCAAAATGTGGCAAGTTTTGTCAGAAATCATTGTAATTTGAATGCTATGTTGTGCTACGCTAAGTAGCATAGCACAGCATAGTAAGGATAGAACATACAAAGGCCCTTTGCCAAGTGGTTCCAGCAAGAGGACTGCACTTGGCCATACTTCGACCTTCAAAACTACCTATCCCACATCGCCTTCAGGCCCCAAGTAGAGTTTCTTGATAGAGCATTGTAGATCAGATGAGGATGCATGTCACATTGGCTGCTACGCTATGCTACACTACATAGCGTAGCATAGTGTAGCAACAACACAAAGCACCAAAATGTCCCAGGGATGAACTCAGCAGGTCCCAAGACCTTCCAGCATGAAAGACAGGGTTGCAGTTGCTAGCCTGGCCAAGCCTCAGATAGGTATTCTTGGCTTTCAAGTAAGATTTCTTTTCAAACTGGTGACTACGCTATGCTACGATATGCAGCATAGCATGCAAGTGTCTACGCTACACCAATACGCTGGGCAACGTAATTAGCGTAACACTCACATGGGAGCCTCAAGACATCATCAGTTAGCACTAGAACTTGTTGGCAACACTTACTCTCATCCCAACATATCTTCAAAGGACAAAATTAGCAAGCTTGCTTTGTTTTACACCCCCTAACTATCCCCTAGTTGTCCCTATGCTTGACCTTGCTCGCAAGAGTAGGGAAGATGCAGTCCTAGAGCACAGGCTCCACTTTGCATGCATTATTAATAATTTTCTTGTAGCAAACATGGCAACTCACTGGACTCTAGCACATGCATCTTCAACAGTATGGTCATAGTGTAGTAGGTTTCACAACCAGCATTACATAGCACCATGGCATAGTTATGTTTTCACTCTATGGGACCTAGGACACATGGCATCCAAACCACATTTCTCTCTTGCTCCTAGCCCTATAAATACCCTAGCAAACAGTTTTCAAAGGGTTAGCTTTTGGACTCATATTTCCTATGGTTGGATTTTAGCATTTTTTAGCGAGTCAACTTTGAAGCTTGGCATTGACCATTTTGGCATTTTGGTTTTTTAGCAAGATTTTGCAAGAAGAAAAGCAAGCAGAAGGTTCCGGTTAGCAAGCTGTTGACAATGGTTCAAGCAGCTATGACCATACTGCTTCATTGCAAGTTGTGCCTATCCTCATTGCCCATCTATTATATACCTTCAATCAAGCAAAGATCAAATCCCTGATCTTGGGGTGGTGAACTTTCTCACCCAAGTCTACTTCATTTTTTTTTTTATTTTCATGTTTTGTATTATTCTCAATCAATTTATGTTTGTCACTCATCACTCAACGTGCATATAACATCTTTAAAACCAACTTTTATAGAAGGTTATTGTACACCGATTAAGTCCCTGTCTGATCGACTAGACCGTTCAGGGTAACCCGCTTCCGTTTACTCCAACACGGCCCTCACACGAATCCAGGGTTAGGCTGTACACTCAGTGACCTCTCAGTGTTCTAGCCACTGACGTTTTCTATCACTACAACTACCTACTTTTCCAAATCTGTACTCAGGTTTCTTGCTATTAACATGGCCAAGTTGGCATACCATAGGTTTTCCAACTCCATGTATTCAATGAGATTCTAGATCTGCAAGTCCCAGCTCTTTAATTCTACTTGGTAGACAAAGGCATAAGTGTCCAATATGGCCCACTAGTTAGTGTTTTAAGCACTAAAAGTGTTGATATGGGTCATAGCCATATGGATTTATTTTTAAATTATCTACTTGTACATCCACACCTAGTCCCAAAATTGTTCCTTTAATTTTTCATGTCACTTAGCTTCATTTGGTCATGCGCTTATTTCAATGGTTGTCTTCTGATGGATGGTGCGTACCTCCTCCATTGAGAGGGTCCTATTCTCTTTGGCTAAGTGATTCATGTCCTAGTTGACCCTTATTAGTTGTTCTTGCATTTGTTAAAAATTTTCTTCAAGAACATTCTTTTGTTTTTCAATTGATGTCAACCAAAGATTATCAGTATCAAGAAGTTTATTTTCTTCTTGTAAGGCCTTGAGTGCTTTTGCATGTGCATATATTTGGGCTTGTGCTTTCAAAACATCCCAATCAGCTTTCTCTTTCTTCATTGCCACCTTTTTATTCTCTTCTAATAATTTATTCAATTTCTCCATCCTAAATAATTCTAGCTGGTCAATTGTGATAAGTTGGGACGGATCCCACTATGTGGCTTGTAGGGCAACAAACTTCTCTTGGAGTGTTCTCAACTCATCTTTTGCATGTTCAGCCCTAACCTTAGCCATGACCAAATTTCCTTTCATGGAAATGAGATCTAATTATGCTACTATGACATCTTGAGGGATGTCAAACAAGGATGTCATTACTTGTCTTATTTGCAGCAATCGATCTAAAGCATCCTCATGTTCTGCAAGAGTCATCGAGGGACTGACTAAGACTTGAGCATTGCATGCTCTTGTGAGATCTACTAGTGGAAAAATATGAACATTAAATGATTCTTTGATGTGGTCTACAACCACTTCTACTACTCTAGTTTTATCCTAGTGTTTCTTGACCACTACTGTGGTGCCTTCACCAGTTTCTAATTGCACTTGGAAAGATGCAGCAAGAACAAAGATTTGTTGTGACCAATGTGATTTCCCTCCTCCTGTTTGTATGAAAACCTCACCCCATGCATGATCAATTGAGATCGTGGGCTATATGACATTGTAAATTACCTTGAAGAGGTTAGCCTTATCACGACTTCCCCAACTTACCATTTCTACAATGGCCCTAAGATCGCTCATCAATAGTTGTTAATCTTGTGGCAGTGGTGGTGGTTGGTCCTGCTGGCTTGTGGGTTGCATGTTGGGCCCTACTTCCTACTATTTACTGGGCCTCGTGTCCAAAATTTATCTAGGCCCTGTTTTTTGAGGTGTAGTGGGCCCAATCGTTTACTCTTGCTCAAGCTCTAGTGTTTTACCAGCATCTTTCCTTGGTGCTGGTGGCTTCAATAATTCAACATATGAGGCATTTTAATATTTTCTGGGGATGTCATTAGTGTACCCTAGAATTTTAGCATGCTGACATAGCTTCCTAATTAGATAGGGGAAAGGCAATGCAAACTTCCCTATCTTATGCTTTTCGAATCGCCTCAATATTTCTATTAGATATAAATAGGGCAGATTGGCATCAACCTTGCCCATCAAGATTGTGCTTTCTCTAGCCACATAGGTGGAGATCTCGTTTAGTCCTTTTTTTGGGAAGATGTGATAGGTGTCAATTTTGAAATATATTCTCTCTTCAAGGGTTAGCTTCTCATATGTTTTTTCCTCCTTGTCATACACCCTCTTTAGCCATACTTTTCATGCATCAACATTGGAGTGAGTGGAAAGATAAGTGACTTTAGGTACTGTATTCAAAAGATTCAAAACTTCCAAAATAGCCTTCATAGAGAAATCAACTAAAATCCAACCAATGTCAATGGTGGTGCCTTCCTCTTTATTATGCCAAAATTGGTAAGTCTCCCCCAAATACCATTCACCACTCTCTGAGAGGACAGGCCATAGTGGAGATCCTTTGAGTTGATCTTTGATCGACTTAGGGGCAAATTGGTAAAAGGTCCAAAATTGAGTTCCATGATCACTGCAGCTAATGTGGACCTTTCCCAAATTGCCTAAACATATTTTGGAGACAATGTAAAATGTTGTCCTTGTTCAGGTGTCTTGCCTTCTCCACCTTCTTCTTGGCCAGATTGTGTAGTAACAAGGGTTTCTTGATGGATTTCTTGATGGATGTTAAATGATTGTGCCTCCTATTTTGCATGTTCTATGGGAGGTCCTTGGCCTCTATCCCTCATTAAGCATTTGGATGCACCTTGAGAGGGTCCTCCCTATTGTCCTAGTTTAGGGACCATCTATAATCACATTGGAATCAATTATTAGTAAGGTCATGTAACAAAATTTAATTATCTTATACCTTACTCATTACCTTTAATGAATTTTGAATTCTTGCTTAGTGTGATTCTAGAGTTAGAAATTTTCAAGGAAATCCCCCTAAAATTTTTAATGTCAAGCCTAATTTGATCAAGTGGCTCCAATAATAATTTTCATGATTTAGGTGAAGGAATAAAATTAGTTTGGCATAAGTTCTTAGCATTTTTTAAGGTGACTTACCCCTATGATATCCTTCGGGCAATAGTGAATTTCAAAAAAGCTATGCACAACTTGAAGTATACCCTTCCCCCACGACTAAGCTAAACACTCTGGGTTTAAGCAAGTTTGATTAGAAGGAGAATCAAAGCTTTAACAAGTGAGATATTGATGGTTAAATGGTAGGTGCACAAAGCATGAAAAATTGTGAAAGAAAATTGCAACTCCCCTCACATGAATAGTTGAAAATGATGTTGACACATGTGGGGGTCCATATATATAGGTTTTATGGATGCGATATCGCATATGCGCTAGTGCAAACCTAATATCACATTAGACCCAATACTGAGTACCCGATATCATGTCCCTTCCAAAATAGGATACTTAGTAATATTGATAAATTTTCGAGTTTTCACAGCCAAAAATAAAGGATGTAAGGTAAATTTGAAAGATCTAGGATAATGTTAAGTGGTCATTAAGGCACCAAAAGTGTCATAAAGTGGAATTATACAATGAAGTTCTTCAATAGGGTGAGGAAAAATGACATGTAGTGGTGCACAGGAATGTTTGTGTTGAAATGATGATAAAGGAAAGAATAAATTCAGCAATGCAATACTCGAATGGTATAAGATGATGTGGTGGTATGAAATGAGTGCAAATTACAAAAGTTACGCAAGTGGGTCCTCCCCAAAGTCGGTTTCAACCTATCATGCCCTTGTGTAACCACACCTTAAAATGTCCATAGGCACTAGAAGCGTTAAATGCAATCCACACTCGTGCAACAAAACACACATATGTTAAATACCACTGTGATGAGGTATGAATTCTATGCCATACAAGACATAGGTTAGAAATACTTGGACAGTGGAGTGAGATGAATCGTAGAAGGGATTGCAGAGATCGGAACATGAGGTAACTTACCCTAGGCATAATGAATCTTGAGTGTGGGGTGTGATTAAGGTATCATTAGCCTTTTGCTCCAAAATCAAGACCAAGTACATACCTCTTATCAGTGACACCACATTGTTTTATCCAATGATAGACAACCATAAGAGCATCATGATAGCAAGGCGTACGATCACTTGGCATTTTGTCCAAGTAAGGAGTAATTTAAATTTCTCTATAGCACGTTCTTCTTGATCTTTTCTTTGTGCGTTTTCTTCTTTCTTTCCTTTTTCTTCTTCTAGCCTCTTTGGCACTTTGTCATTTCCAATGGTGATCCAGAGAAGTCACCAACCTTTAGGCATGGGTGCATGTCTTTCCAATGAGACCCTCTAGAATAGCATTGTGTTTCTTTATTGAGTTCCTTTATTACTCTTAATCCCATTTTTTGTTAGATCTACAAGGACCTTAGTACAACCAAGCTGCATGATAGCATAGACAGATGTTACCAAAGAGAATCCACAAGTCCCCTTGATGTCACACCTTGGCCATTCCCTCTTAGTCCATCACTTTTTACTATGGGCATAATTAGTACAAAATTACTTTAAGTTTTAATGATGACAAGAATATCATCATACCCAGAGTAGAACCTCTTATTAATAGCATGGGTGGGTGGATGTTGTGGGCTCACTATCGAAATGATTAGTCACCTGTGACTTGATAGCATAGAACAACACCTCAACCAACAAGTCACATGAGTATTTTATTAACAAATGAGATTACCCTAAAAAAGATAAAATGAAAAATTGAAAGATGAAAAATTAGAAAATAAAAATTGGAAAACAAATAAAAAAATTGTAAAACCAAAGAAAGGGAAAAAATTTACTAATTCTACTTATTAGAATGAGGGGTATCCCCCATGACTAAACCTTGAATCATGGTGAGAATTAATAAATAGAAAGTTTGGATCCATGCATGTTGGAAACATTAGGGTCAAAGCATATCCAAACCAATGGCTGTCTTTTGATGTGGTGGCAGGAATGTATCCAAATTGAGGTTCACACACTTGATTAAAGTAGTCATAGTGGGGCACATTATAAGATGTGGTCATGTGATAAGAAGCTAACCCACTATGGCACTTGTGGCCATAAGATTGTATGCAAGGATCGATATGTCTCCCTATGTGGTTATATTTATTTGGTCACATGGTTGTTAGAGCATTAATTGGTGGCCCGGATAAGGTAATAGAAGGTATTGAGTTTGAAGAAGAAGGTGCATCATAGCGTTGGGCTTGTGCTAAGTTGGAGGATGCAATGGTTTCAAAACCATGTTGTCTCTTTCTAAAGTCATGCCTAAAGAAAAGATGCTTCTGACATTGTGGAGGACTTCCATTGCTATTGATAATAGTATCATAAGTAATGTTTGTGGGTTGGTTTTGTAGTGCAAAACCTTCTAGTACAATTGGTGGTGATGTAGAAGGACATGAAGGATGAGAATATTGAGGGTAAGGAGAAGTGTAAAGAACATGAGGTGGTGATGCCATGGGAGAGGACATGGGTTGATAGTACTTGGAAGAATGATAATGATGAGGTGAAGTAGAGGATGTCGATCTAGTTGAAGAAACAAGGTGTTGAACATAATAAGCACTTGGTGTCAAGGCATATGAAGGTTGAGGCTAGTTTGGCAATGGTCTTCCCCACAACTAGGAGTTTTGCCACTATGGTTGAACACAATACTTCTATACAAAATCTGAATGTAGCATTCTCCCCTAATTTTCATCTAAATGTGACAAGATTGGGCATTTTCCTTTGGGGTGATTGTATAGGCAAACATCACATTGATATTTCTAATTTGTAGTTAGGCCCCCATCCTTATTTCCTTTAGCCTTTCTTTCCCATCGTCGAATAGTGTTTTGTCCTGTTTCTCAGTTTGGCACCCTCTATTTATTTTGGGTGTCAAAGTAATTATGTGTGGCTTTACCTATAATAATATTTGCATATTCTCCACATTTTTCATGTACCCACTCCATCATCTTATTGATCTTTGCCTCAATTTCATCTAGTGATTTTAGTATTGGCAAAGCTGGGGATGGTTCCATCTCATCGAGGTAAGTTGATTCTCCTCTTCATGATTATGGACCTTTGTTACTTTTAGAATTTGGTCCTATTCAGATCTTTCAACATTCTTCCATTTGGCTATTTCTCCTTCTTCTTTTGCTACCCACTTAATAAGATCTAGGAATTGATGGGTTCATAGTTCATAGAGTTGACCTAGGACATACATCCCTAGGGTCTCCCTCATTTCATTATAGAGCCCATCCATGATGTGATAGATTAGCCTTTCCTCAGAGAACCGATGGCATGGGTAATTTTTTTAATAATGAGTAACATCTTTCTAGGGCCATTTCCAAGGGTTCATGTTTCCCTTGTTTCCACTCTTGGATTTGTCTCCTCAAGGCTAACACTCTTCCACAGGTTTGATATCTTTCATTGAAAAGTTCAACCATTGTTGGCCAACAGAAAATTAATTTTAGCTTTAAAGACTTGTACCATACTTTTGTTTGGCTAACAAGTATCATAGGAAAGAGCTTAAGTCTTTGCCACTCATTATCAATATTGTTCCATGTACAGGCATCGTAGAAGGCTTGAAAATGATGTTGCGGATCTAAATCATAACCTCCTAAAAATTTGGAAAAGTTTTTAAAATCAATCCTTGGTAGATGGCTTTCCTTACAATGCCTACAAGATATCTAAATAGCCTCTTTTATATGCATTAGGCTTTTAGTGGCCAATAGGGGTTCATTGTCACTAAATAGATGGTGAGTTCGTAAGTTGAGACAATGTTGTCTATGTTCATGTTGGTGTTCCTGATTATGCCTATGGGTTTGATTTTTATTGCTACGCCAACCCCTTGAGGAATAGTCATCCATGTCATGTCTTTACATTGAACGAGTAGAGGAAGAGAGAGAACTGGAAGACTCATCATGACTTTTGTAAGTCTTCCAATCATCCCCTGATGTGCTCTTGCTAATCATTGAGAAGGTCCTAGGCCTTACGAGCCCCCTCACTCTATGGAATGTTCCATCTTCACTAAAGGTGTCTGAGTTGGATGAGAAGAGTCCTTGAGCACCATTGGGGTGTCCATGAACATATGAAACTCCTACATAAGATTGAGTACTCTAAACTTCTTCATCGTCATAAATTGTGTTGATTCTCTAATGAATTTCCTTGCTAGTTGTTGCGTTATCATTGTCTTGTGAGAGAGACATTGTTGCAAATTATGTGTGAATTAATTGAATTTAATTTCTTTTTTCTAAAATATATATTATTAATACCTTGTTACATTGATTGTATATGATATAACTAATCTAGATAACTAGCACTGTCCCCAACAACAACGCCAATGATGGGCGGCGAGGTACCCCTATGCTCAACCATACAAATACAAGCATGTACACATGATCCAATCAAACTCTATAGACAAACTAGTTCTAGCACTTAGATAGTTATACGTTGATCATAGTTCGCTTTCTTCCCACCTGGGCTAGTATTTGCTTTATCATGTATGATTTAGTCTAAAGTGAAGTGTATGATGTAATTTCTAACACTATGCTACTCCTAAGAACAATGAGAAATACTCATGATTAAGCTAATAAGCAAGATGAAATATTATCTAAGCTAGCCTAAGTGCAATGAGCATCCATTCTTAATCATTCATATGCATCTTGGACTTCATGTACTACTTCTAGGATTACCGAGCATACATCATCTAAAGTACTACTAAATACACTACTAGGTTGCCAAGTAGTTACACTTAAATGTTCGTGATTAAGATGTACTCATTCTGCATTAACAACAAGAATAGTAAATGATGGTAAAGAAATATTAACTAAGAAAATAATAAATAAATGATTAACAATTAAAGCAAATAAAAGTTAAGTGAATGCTGCAATGATGAAGTAAACTCAATCTTTATTGCTGATCGTGTGTGTGTCCAAGTACATCACACTCAAACAAAGGTTTCGTACAATTACAAGCATCACATTGTGGGCATGCACTTGCAAAAAGAACTGAAAATTAACAAAAATATGCTTAACTCCTAATGACTAACTAATGACTTACCAATGACCTCCTTCCTATGCACTCAAGTGCTATATTTATAGGCTAACATAGGAATCACGATATCATGTATACGATATCGTTACCTAGGTAGCGATATCGTGTACCCGATATCATGTATTCAATATTGAGGCATGGCAAACCACAATTCATCACTAAGTAAACAATAAAGAATTTAAGTGATGCTACAATGATGCAAAGTAATCTTGATCTTTATTTTTTGTCATGAAATGTTTCCAATTACATTCCCCTTGAATAAAGACTTTGTTCAATCACTTAACATCACACTGCAGGCATACACTGCTAATTGCTAAGTACTAAAATCAAGAAAACAAACTAACATAATTTCACTAAGTTGAAATGAAAACTATTGTTGGACCATGCAAGTGTCATATTTATAAGCCTACACTTGTCTATGATATCAGATATCTGACATCCTACCTTGTGCCTCGATATTGGGGATCCAACATTGTACCTCCAATATTGGATGTCTAATACAATAGCCAATCAAAAACTAGATTTATTACTAGTGATGCAAGGGGGATGAGATGTGTGAGGGACTTGGGTCACAAAAGTGACTAACATTGGAAATGTTGGTGCCCATGTGCTCAGCATTGAAACTAAAATCTCACAATCTCAAAGAGGGTTAACAAGGGTAATAATGGTCATAGGGGTTGCATGTTGGGATGATCGAAGAAGCTTCTTGTTTGCTAGATTGCAATAGCTCTTAGATGCCAAAAATTGCAAAAGTGTGGAATTCAAAAATTTTTAAAACCTATACATGATGTTGGGGCTTGGTTTTTATAGGTTTTAGGCCATAAATTTGGCCACAAAATTTGCTTGATTACTTACAGAATTATGGCTACGTGCAAGCACAAGAACCCAGCTAGGTTACTATGTATGGTAAGCTTTAATACCCCCATGGCATCAAAACCATTCCATTTACTAGAAATGGTAAACAAGAATTTCATCCACAATTGNTCATTCCATTTACTAGAAATGGTAAACAAGAATTTCATCCACAATTGCTTTTTCCATCCATGCTAGGCCTTCCAATAGCAACACTAAAGTGCAGGGTCAACAATGGAGTTGGTGAAATGTTGGAATCTTGGACCATGCTGAAGCAATGTTGGGGGGAAGGTGCAACACTCAGGGGATGCAATGGCAACACTAGGGAGTGAAAATTATACCCTCCATGCTAGGTATGGATGATGTCATACCCCTAAACACTTGGTACAAGTGGGTCATAGCCCCACACCCCCCACCAAAGCCCAAATATAGGCATGATTTAGCTTTTTTTCACTTGGGGTTTAAGGCTTTGATCACTTATGAGCCATTTTTCAGCCCTAAAAACTAGAATATGTGAAATTGCATCTCTTGTATTGCAATCTTCACATTTACAATGAAAGATTGAGCCTCAAGCTTCATGGGTTAGGGCTACAAATGTTACAACATGTGTTTTTGGTGATGTTTCATTGGCCCTTCTTTGTTGGTGTATAGAGGATTAGCTTAAGAAGTACAAACAAAGAATAAAAAACACCATTACAAGTTCATCACCAACATTCCCTCTATGTGCTTGATTTTAGTCATCTTGAACCATGCCAAAGAGTACCTATGATGATGGGGTAAGGCTATGATGAAGTGATAGATAGAAAACTATTATAAAGGTTAAAAATGCATTCCATAGTTAACATTATGGCTATGGAACTAACATAGTGGTTTGTTAGCAGTTTTGACACTTCATGTTTTGAAGTGTCATTCACTCAGCAAGTGCATTTGAGGAACCAGCACCTTGCTCCAAGGTTTCTTTCACCCACTAGGCTCCTCCATTTGCATGTTTGTAGCTACTGATTGGACTTTTGGTCTTCATAGTGCATTCCAACTTCTTGCTAATTTTCTTTTCCTTTTTTTTACTGAGGTGAAACCTTCATTATTTTTATTTTCCAAGTATGATCTAATTGTATCTTTACCATTAAATGATATGTGTTACATCCAATGGACTTAGTAGGTGGATCATTGTGATGGAATGCCATACAGCCACAATGTATGAGTGTCAAATGTTGGTCAACATTGCTATCCAAGGCAAGGAAGGTTACTATAAGGCTACAAGGAATGGCGATAGGAATGAGGTGAAACAATAACTCTTATATGGTAGGACAAACTCATCAAATCTTGCACATCAAGGTCATGTGATAACTTACTGCCATGATGAGCACCTTGATGATGACTTCTAGGTTTCATCCTATAAGCATGAATCCAAGAGAACAGGGAAACCAAGCAAAGAAAACATGTTGTTACAATACAATGTATGAAGCCACAAAATGATAAAACCAAGCTATCATAGGTCACCATGTTAAAAAATTTCAATAGTAATCTAGTTATGCAAAAGATGGTCATGCAGGCTTGCTTCTTATTGGCTATGATGGTTATTGATGCCAGTTGCTATCGACTACATGTAATAATACTTTAGATAGGAATGATTGATTGAATTGGCCAACTCATTCCTATTCATGTCAACTATCCTAAATGCTTCTTTGCCATAGGCCTTGGTAACCAAGAAAGATCCTTCCTAGTTGGATGAGAATTTGTCTACATGCTGGTGAATGACCTTAAGGATTAAGTCATCCTCATTGATCTTACACTTGGTTAAGTTATGATGGTTCTATCATTTCTACCTCTCTTGGTGTCACTTGTCATGATCAAGCATCTACACCCATTGCTCCTCCACCAAGTCCAAGTCCATGGTATGTAACTTCGTATTCTACTCATCATTGATGAAGTCAAATAAGGCTACTTGGAGTGATGGAACATACAATTCAAGAGGTAAAATGGATTCAAAATCATAGATTGAGATATAAGGGGTTATACCAGTGCCATTTGGAATGTTCTTTTTTAAGCCCAAAGTGCATGAACAAGCCACTCATGTCACATGTGCTTGTTTTTTTACTTCAACATCTTTGTGAGCAAGTTGATGATGGCCTTATTTCTTTCTTTTGCTTGTCCATTAGCTTGAGGGTAATAAGGTGATGAAAAGGAGTACTTAATGCCTAGGTTATGACAAAATTTCTTCATTTCTTGGAAGCTAAATTGTGGTCCATTATCTATGACTATGGTCATAGGAATGCCAAAACGGGTTATCATGTTATCAAGCATGAATTCATAGACTTGTTGCCATGTTTTTCTTCTTAGGGTAATAGATTCAACCCACTTTGTAAAGTATTTAGTTGTAGTGATGATAAATCTATGCCCCAAAGAATACTTAGGTGTTATAGATCCAATGATATCCAACCCTCACCATTGAAATAGCCAAGTAATCTGAGTAATGTGTAACTCAATTGGTGGTACATGTGTTAGGTTATTATGCCTTTGGCATGTGTCACAAGTTTTACCCTTCTATAGGTAGTCACTTTTCATATAGGTCCAATAATAGCCTAACCATATAATCTTAGTGACCATAGCTCTAGGTCCTATATGTCCCCACATACACCCTCATAGACATGCTCTAAGATTATTCAGGCTTCAACTTTGCCTAAGCACACTAATAATATGCCATCATAGGAACATTGACATAGTGCATTATCACCTACTATGACATACTCTTTTGATCTTTTACATACAACATTATTTTGAGAAGTAATTAGGCCTTGTGGAGATTCACCATGCATGAGGTAAAACTTGATATCGTCATACCACTCTTTTTGAGGAGTAGTACTAATAGAGACTATAGAATTACCCTTAGTGTTCTTTGTGATGGGAATAACATAGTTCACAGTTAATGAAGGAAACTTGCTAAACACATCTAGCATCACACTAAGGACCAAAGTTGTAATGGCATCGGCTAATGCGTTTTTTGTTTGACATATATGTTGGATACCAACATTTATAAATTGTTGCATTAGTTTCTTTCCTAGGTCATAGTAAGGTTGCAAATGTTTAGCTTTATATACATAAACCTTTGTTGCTTAGCTAACCATAAGTTGTGAATCACCTTTGATCATCAAGCGTTTGACTCCTAGGCCACAAGCTATCATCATTCCTCTAATCAAACCCTCATACTCTGCTACATTGTTGATACATGAAAACTCAAATTGGTACATGAAGGATTGGATTTCACCATATGGAAATGTTATGATGGCAATGGCACTGGCCCCATTGGTAGTTGAAGCTCTATTAAAATGCATGACTACCTCATAACCCTCGAGCACTTAGCTAATAATGTTAACATGTTCATCGGGGAATTCAGGATTAATGGTTGTATGGTCATTAACAAGCAACACTATTAGTTGTATGGCTATAGCTTGACCTCTTGTTGATGTTGAGAAATGTAATGAAGGTCAAACTCCTCTATTATGGCTTTTCATAAAGCTATTCAACTACTCTCATAGATGTTGGTCATTATGGCTCTAAGCACATAATCTTTGCAAATGACATTGACCTGGCTTTTGAAGAGGTAGTGTCTCAACTTCTTCAATCAGAAGACTAATGCTAAACAATACTTCTCCACTCTAGTGTATCATGTCTCATGGGCTACTAATGCATGGCTAAGGTAATAAATTGGTAACTCTACTCCATCATCTGGCTTCTGACAGAGTAAAGAGGCAATGGATGTGTCGGAGATAGCAAGGTAGATGTAAAAGGCTTTATTCTTTTGTGGAGAATAGATTGTATATATTTGTGCCAACTCTTACTTAATGTTTTCAAAGGCCTCTTAGCATTGCACTGTCCACTCATAGTGAACCCTTTTCTTAAGCAAGTGTTGAATGGATTGTAACTTATTTGTAAGCCTAGCAATAAACTTATCGATAAATTGCAATCTGCCTTGTAGTCCCTAAAGCTCCTTAAGGTTAGTTGCTATAGCCAAGTTGGATATGGCTCTAACCTTATCAGGATCAACATGTATCTCTACTTCAGACACTACAAAGTCAAACATCTTACCAATTTTGACACCAAAGACATACTTATTAGGATTAAGCCTAAGTTCATACTTGAGACATCCTTTAAGTATAAGTTCTAGGTCATGCGCATGGTCATTGGCCACTTTAGACTTCTCAACTATATTATCTACATAGTCGTTGAGCAAACCTAACATGTAACCACTAAAGATATACATCATGGCTCTTTGGTAGATTGCGCCTACATTCTTTAGGCCAAAGGACATCATGATATAGCAAAAGGTACCCTGAGGAGTCATGAAGGTCATGCTAAGTTGATGTTCTAGGTTGATCCTAATCTAGTTATATCCCAAAAACCCATCCATAAAGGATAATAAGGTGTGCCTAGCTATAGTATTGATAAGTTGATCAATACTAGGCAATGGAAAATCATCTTTGATAGTTTTCTTATTCAAGTCTCAAAAATTAATGCAAATATGTATATTCCCATTTTTCTTAGGAACTACCACTACATTGGACACTCATTCTACATAATCAAAAACTCTAATGAAACCAACTTGGTATAGATTTATCATTTCATCATGAATTGCTAAGGCAAAATTAGGACTAATCTTACAAACTTTTTGCTTAATTGGCCTAATGCTAGATGTTGTGTTCTACTAGGCATAAATCTAGACCTGGCATGTCTTCATATGACCAAGAAAAGACCTTAATGTTGCCTTATAGGACCGTGGTGATGTCTTGAGCCTATTGAGGTTCCATTAAGGAACCTAGTTTTAGATTTTTCTACTCACAACTGTGTGTTGTGATAGGAATCTCAACTAGAGAGTCTTCAGTAATGTCACCAGCCTCTAGGTCAAGGGTTTTAACTAGGTTTTCAAGCCATTCTAGAGGTTTCTCTATCAAAGCTATATGCCCGACAAGACTCTCAAGGTCAAGATCTAGGTAATTAAGGTCAATACACCATTTAACATCACTATGAGGTCTACTTAGGCTCAAAGGCAAACTAATTTGCTCCCAATTTCTCATACTTTATTCCTTCATGTCAACCATAAGTACATTAAGTGACACCTAGGTAAAGATGAGTAAATAATGTCAAAATGCTATGAGATTATGTAAATACATGCTACTTCAATGCTAAAAAAATGCAAATGAGGCTAACCAAGGCCATAATAGGTAGAAATAGATAAATAAAATGAATGAAGGTTAAACATAGGTCAAAAAAACAAGGCCAAAAAAAGTCAAACAAAGTTTAAAACAAGTTGAAACATAAATAAGTAAATAAAAAGGTCAAACATGGTCAACTAAGGTTACAATTTTTCTATTTTAAGGCCTTGGTAGGCCATGGCTATGTGGTGTCAAATGATCGTTTGGGAAGGTCAAACCCCATCATTCAACACTAAAGAAAGGCTAAACAAAGGTCATGAAAGAAGAGATGACATCAAACAAGGTCAACTGATGGTAACAAAGGACAATTATGCATAATGGATATCAAAGTAGGTCAAAACATGATAAAACAAGATCAAATGAGCCCTAGTGGAACACATCAGATGAAATATGATGAATATTGATCGAAAAAGGATTAGGCTTTGCTAGTTTTAGGCCTTAGTGGGCCACAGTTTAAGGCTACAAGGGTAATAGATGAGTTTGGGCATCTGTTGGGGCAATTTTGAGGCCTTTTCGACCAAAATCCAAGGTTTTCAAGGTACCCACGCTAGCCAGCATGGGTGGGGTGGCCCCTAAAATGGATGGAATAACTACATGATTTCCTAGACTTTTTTGAGTAGTTTTTACCTCCCAATGGCTTGCATGATCAACTCAAGGGACAAGAACGGAAATAAATCAATTTTTGCATTAATTTCAACCTTTAGAAGCCCTCATTAAGCCCTAGAAGTGCCACCCATGCTGGAGCAATGTTGGCTAGTGTGGCCCTAGCATGGATGCCAATGAAGTGACATCCAAAGGGTCAAAATTGAGGTTTTAATATCTTCCCAAAGTAATGCAGGGCTAGATCAATCAAGATTGGCTATTTTGGGAGGTTAAAAACTATTAAAAATTAGGTTTCAAGGTCATATCCCCCAAAGCCATACTAGCCAACATGGATGTGAGAGGTTCTAATGTGGATACTCTAGATCTGGATTGTTATGGGGTTAAAATGGTCATATTTGTGCTAAAACCAAGGTTTTTAAGTTGTACGGCCCCTAGCCAAGTTTTGAGGTCATTTCAAGAGCATTTTAAGTGTTAAATCATATTGGAAGTTGCACCCACACTAGGGCCACATTAGCTAGTGTGGTTCAAGGTAGGCACTCTTGCTTTTTGGTCTTGGGGTGGCTCCAGGGGTAAATTGACCAATTTTTTCAGCTTATGGGATTATAAATAATGATTTCTAAGGTTTTTGATCAAATCTGGCTAGGTTTGAAGGTTTTTTGAGGTAATGCATGGTTATACACCCCTGAGCCACATTGTGTAGTGTTGCCCTATTGTGGGTAAGGGGACCTAGTAGATTTTCAATGTCAAAACAAGGTCAAATAATTATAAAATTAAGGCTATGGGATCCTAGGCTTTACCGATATGGGTTTTTGGTCTTTGGGAGTGTTAATCTACTACCAAAAGTGGTAAGACAGCTCACCCACACTAGAGGCATGTTACTCAGTGTGGTTTAAGCCTTTCCCAATGTGGATACCTTGAGATATCAAGTCTTGGTAGGTTTTAATATCAAATTAAACATGTAGGTCAACCCCCAGGGTTACCAATGTTAATGCCTAGGGTTTAGGATTAAATTTGGTAGTTTCTAAGGCTTTTGAATGGTTCTAGAAGTCATCCCCACCTGAAGCAATGGTAGGTCATGCCAGCCAGCATGGCCCTAGCATCAATGAGGAACGGAAATAGCTTTTCACTATTTCTAGTTGGTTTTATGAGGTCCAATGACTTCTAGAGTTGATAATAGGGTTATAGGATGAATATGGTGCAATATGAAGTAATTTTGGTTCATCCATGATTGCTTCATGGGCTTCCCTTGAGGAACCCATATTAGCTAGCATGGGTGAGGGGGTGCTCAGCATGGAAGTGGGAGTGGCCATGAAATAGAGTTAGCTTTAGCAAGTTTTAGCTGCCAGAGTCTCTAAAAGATTAGGAAATCAATACATGCCAATTTTGATGTAAATCTTGAAGCTTTTAGTTGTACCCCATGTTGGGTAGCATGGCTTAGACATGGATGGGAGGGGGAATGATAGCTTTTGGCTATTTTCGATTAATCTAATGACATCTCATGGCTTTGGAAGGCTTTGGTAGGGTTTAGAGGTCAATAGGGAAGGTTTCATGATTATTTTCTAGCTATGAACTGGGTTTTATGGCTTACCCCCATGGCACCCAAGCTAGACCCATGCTAGGAAGTGTGGGTGGAAGGTTCACTAGTGTGGGGAAGGCTTTAGATCTAAAAATTGAGTCATTTTTTATCAAATCTAAGCTATTAAAGACTATCAAGGGGTGTCAAGGCCAAAAATTGCAATCTAGTTGGTTAATTTTATGGTTTTGAGGTCATACCCCACACATCCATACTAGAGCCATGGTAGGCAGTGTGGATGGAGCCCCCCTCAACATGGCTTAACTAGAACTAAAAGTTTTGGGCACTTTCGACTAGGTTTAACAAGGTTTGAGAGCTTCCAAGGATGTTTGGAGGGATTTAAGGACATGTGGGCCCACCTCAGGGTCAAATTAGGGCTTGGTGGGCACTAGAGAGTGTGTATGGATGTCATACCTACCCTAGGAAATGCTAGGCCAATGTGGATGAGGCTTAGCTCAATGTGGTTGTCCAAAGTGGCAAGTTGCATAGAGGTTTTTCCCCTACCAGGATCTAGGGTTTGGCTATGTTAATTACTATAGATATAAACGGCAAGGGAATAAGGTTTCTTGGTCATGGGATGTAAGAAGTAAGGACCCACATTAGATCCATGCTACCTAGCATGGGTTAGGGAGGGTAAGGCTTAAGAGTGGTTGTATGAATTTCAAATGGTCAAAACCTCAACATAGAGGAGGTTTCTAAACTTGGAACACACTTTGCATGGGAGGCATCTAGTGGGGCCCATCCCAAATTTCAAAATTTTAAAACTTTGTGCTAACACCCACCTTCCCAGCATTTGCTATACTTTCCCCCCTTTTCACTTCTAGTGCACCATGAGTTTCAATACTTAGAATTGGCAACAAGGGCATGCAAGAGGGCACTTAGGTTTTGATCAAGTTTTTATTCAAAAAAATTTTCAAAAATCAAACACAACATCCATTCTTTCACTTTAGTGCCTTTCTTAAAGCTCTTGTAGAGATCTCTTACTCAAAAAACTTCTCAAACCTTAGTGTGGTTAATCCAAGAGCCCTTATAGGCAACATTAGAGCTCACATCTCAAGGTTCTCCAAGTTTCCTCAATGTTGTAAGCAGCAAAATGAAGCAAAGGAGTGGAAGCAACAAAAACCCTATGATTAAGGATACAAATGCAACACTAGCAATAGAGAAACCTTGTAAGAGAAGGCTCACCTTCAAGCTTAATAGGTCATATCGAGTGATCACAAGTACATTTTAACTATGTTTTAGTACTTGGTTCTTCTATGTTTTATATTTTTAGCTATATGGTTATTTCATGTGCTAAATTTTTATATGTGTCATGGTTATAGACAAGTGATAGGATATGGTAGCCCAAGTTGCCATAGCAGAGGAGGAGAGAAGGTGGGCAGAGGAGGCACTATTACAATAGCATGAGGCTGAAGGGCTAGCCAACATTAACTTAGATGACCTAGATGCCCTATTCGATGAGCCAATACCCAAAGAGCTCCCAGTTAGCATTCCAAATGAGGAGGCTCTAGTATGCATACACCTTAGTTCTACTCATTATGATTTATGGTTTTGATTTTTGGTCTACCCATTTAATGATTATTATGCTTGTTGTAGTTCCTGAGCCACAGGTAGCAGCCTCTACCCCTACATTTCGCATGAAACCATGGGTAGAATTCCAAAATAAGATGAAGTCTATGTGTGAGATGTCCAAGGAAATCATTGATTAATTATAGTAGGTTGCACCTACGATTGGTAAGAACTATGTTTAATTTACCTTAATAATTTTGTTATGTTGTAAAGGTATACTTGGTTAT
>MNCI01007811.1:0-12969 GCA_015680685.1 Gnetum montanum
TTTATTTCCATCGAATCTTGCTCTATTTCTAGTTTTCTTGTGAACCTATCTCTTTCTCTAGGGAAAATTAGGAGTAGATTGCGGAGTTGTGCGCAAATGTTTTTGCAAAATTTTATTTGTTACAAGTAGGTATTATAAGGACCGCATAGACTAGGCAGTTGAACAAAATAGGAAATTTTCAACAATTCACAGTACTTGGCAAAGTTGGCTGAATCTCTTTAAAGTAAGTCATTTGTAGTTTACACGCAATGCAATCATTACATTTCTCACAACCGCACTCTGCAACAGCACACACGCATACTCACATTAACTACTGAGTTTATTTGGAGGTATCTGGGCCTTGGTGTTGCCAGAGACCAACAGGCACCTAAATCTTGTTCGAGGACACTCGTTGGCGGTCGCGTCCCAAACAGTGGCCAACAGTTTTGACAACAAAGATACACTTCTTAGGATTAAGCCTAAGCTCATATTTTTGAAACATTATCTCAACATAAGATCAAGATCATACACATGGTTATTGACCATTTTGGTTTTAATAGCTATACCATCCATGTAGTCATTATATAATAGTAGCATATAATCACTAAAGATATACATCATGGCTCATTGATAAGTGGTGCCTACATTTTGTAGATTAAAGGGCATCATGGTGTAACAAAAGGTTCTCCAAGAGGTCATGAATGTCACATAGAGTTGATGATCGAGGTTAATCCTAACTTGGTTATATCATGAGAACCCATCCATGAAGAATAATAAGGCATGTTAAACCATAGTATCAATAGGTTGGTCAATACTAGGCAAAGGGTAATTATCTTTAATAGTTGCCTTATTTAGGGCTCAAAAATCAATATAGATACATATACTACCATTTTACATAGGAACTACCACTATGTTAGATACCCATTTCATGTAATTGATAACTTGAATGAAACCAACTTGATATAGTTTCATGATTTGGAGACCATTCCATGTAATCATTTGAGTTGGTTTCATTCAAGCTATCAATTACATGGAATGGGTGTATCATTTCGCTAGCATTCCATCAAAGAAACTATATCAAATGATTACATGAAATGGTGCCCAAATCATGTAATCAATTACATCAAATGAAACTAGCTTAGAGGGACTACCACTATGTTGGGCACCACTCCAGAATATCATTTGATGCTCTTGAAAGTGAAGTTGGGCACCATTCCCTCTAAGCTATGCTAGCTAGCATACTTCATGGGGGCCTTAGTATGGATTAATGAAATTTGGACTTTTAGTCATCAAAATAGGATCAAATTGTACCTATGTTTAGGGTTTCAAGGTTCTAGGCTTCTTTGATTAAGTTTTAGATCATTTAGAGTGTGGTAGTGCTAGTGAAACTGTCTTAGAACCTCAACTACATTGGAGCCACATTGGCTAGGGTGGCTTTAGCCTTCCCTAGTGTAGTTGCACTTTAATTGTAATTTTTTATGAGTTTTAATGATCAACAGACCAAGTTATTGGATTTCTTGGGTTATTGGTATTCATGGCCATGGTTTGGACTCACAATTATCTATATTGAAGTGTCTTGAGTGTAGATATGATGATCCCCCTTGGAGTACACTAGCTTATGTAGTTCTAGCATGGATATGAGGGGTCTGATGGATTTTGGCTAGTTTTAGCTCAATTTCTAGAGCTTTGTAGTTTCTAAAAGCTCTAGTAGGGTTTTGGGATTAGGATAGTACATCTAGGAGTTGATTTGACATGCTAGTAAATTATTTTTGGATTTTTATAGAGGAAAAAAGTTGGGACTATGCTAGCTAGCATAGCTCTAGGCTTCCTTAGCATAGTTCCAAGGTTTAGGTGTGTTTTGACTAGATTTTTCTTTATTACTTAGCATTTCATGATTACCAAAGGCTCTAAGAAGGTGTAAAAATCATGATGTATCACTTTGAAGGTCTTTTAAGGATTTTGGTGATCAAACCTCATCAAAATACAATAGGAATATGATAGAGAATGTAGTTGGAGTGCCCCCAACATAGTTCATATAAAATACATGATTTTTAGCATTTTGGATGGCTTTTAAGAGGTTATGGAGCTATCAAATGCACCAAATACAGTCTAGGACTTGCAGTGACCATTATGGAGTTGATTGAATGCTTGGTTAATGTTTAGAACTTCCATCCCTCTTTGAACTCTGCTAGACAATGTATTTGGGATCATTACCACTGTAGTTACCCAAAATAACTAATTTTATTATGGGTTTTAGCTTCCTACAGTGCTTGTTACTTTTCAATGTCAACATCCATTTCCAATTTTCGTATGAGAGGTTTTGGCTTCAACATATTATCAATGGATGGTTGGGAGGTAAGATTTGATAATGATTAAGGCTTGGAATCCATCACAATACGTTTTAGGGAATTAACCCCAACATGGTTCTTATTGAAATGTGCAAATCCTAGTATATTAAGATTTTTACTAGTTCATTTGAAATATTCCTAGTGGGGCCCAAACAAATTTAAATTGTTAAAATAAATTAATTTCCCCAGTATCCTAGAGTACTTTGAAATTTCTAATTATTGAACATAGAGTTATGTGGAAGTTCTATGGGTGTTATAAGAATGGGGTTTTAATCATCAACACATAGTTTGGGAATAATTTCCATGTATCAATTTTACCAAAATTCATTCTCATAATCCATTTCCTTGAGTTAGCACATAGCACCATATCTATTTCATCAGTTCTACTCCAAATCTCATCTACCTATAGTGTATTTTTTCCATTCTTCCCTAAGAAATAGTGTAGTTACAAGGAAGTTGAAGGAGGATTTGAAGATTTTTTATCATTTGTTGATCAAAGATGTTTAACTGGAGGGAGGCTATAAGTAAAAATATATCTTTGGAGGAGGTAGATGTTGCTGCCAAAGGGATTTCAAATCTACCACAACCTCTTCTAGTAGAAGGTTTTTGACCTTTTGGTATGCCTAAACCTTAAGAAAAATGGATAACAAAGGATGTTTGTTATGGATGTTATATTTATAGGATAAGACCTAGAACCCCACATCATTAGCAAGGACTCAAGGAAGCATGGCACTTCATAAAAAAATGAGAGCATGAACAAGTATGAAGACTACAAGCTAAATAAAGATGCTGTAAAGATCTAGAGGAAGATCAATATACAAGAGAAAGCCTTAGGAACTAGAGCTTAAAATTTGAGAAGACATCTCTAAGAAACATAAGACGTCTTGGTTGAGAGAATTGCATTCATAGAAAGATTTCTTTCAAATAATAGAAGACATCTCATTTTGAAAGAAGACATCTTCCTAGATACATCTCCTTTGGAAAGGAGAGGTCTCCCCAGAGATGTCTTTATAAAGACATTCCATTCTAAAAGGAGATGTCTCCCTAGAGTTGAAGCTAAATTTAGAGAGATATCCCAATCTTAAAGGAGGTATTTACACTAGCCATTATATAGCTATTGCACAAATTTCAAGGGATTTTTTTTTTCAAAAACTCCAATTCTATAAGTAGACTTCAAACTCTTGGGTATTGAGGAAGTATTATCGATATCAAATCCATCATTGTGTATCTTATGCTATTGTACTTGTGTATTTGAATTATCACATCATCTATTTGATTTGTTGTGGGACTGTACTTCATTATACAAGGAATTTATAAATTGACTTACATTCTCTCCTTATAATTTATTCTCTTTTCTTGTTGCCCTATAGGGTTGATGTGCTTCTTGTAAGAAGGAATATGTATTGAGCTTATCAAAATCTTGCAAGATTGAGTGGTTTTGTAATGTCAAAATACTCTAGAGTAGAGCTCAATTTTGTAAAGAATGTGTGATCCTTGAAACCATATCTTGAGCTTGAGTGGTTTTTTAGAGATGAAATACTTTGGACTAGAGCTCAGAGCTTGTACAAGGTGTGGTGCCCTTCAAATCACATTTTGGAAGAAACAAAGTTTAGAGGTGTACAAGGAATCTACTCTTCAAGTGTGAAGTACCCAAGTTAGGGAACCATGTAATTCTTATGTTTTATGTAATAGGTGTTGCTTGTGATTTGGGGAACTTATTCATCCCCCCATTCTCAATTCTTGGTCCTAAAGTGATAATAAAGCTTGTTACTCTTACACTCGACATTAACATTTAGGAGTGAACTATGGATGGTATGTCATACACCAAGCCACCTAGGTTTGATGGGTTCAAGTTTTCCTACTAGAAGGTAAGGATGTAGGAATTCTTTGAATGAGTGGTGTTAGAGATTTTGGAGTCCATTACTAAAGAATACACACCACTAATCGACAGTGTAACAAAGGCCCTTAAACCATGAAGCAAGTGGACATTGGAAGAAAAGGATAAGTCAATGTGTGATTCCAAAGTAAAAGATTGTTTATATTGCACATTAAATATGTATGAATTTAATAAGATAGCTAGTTGTAGAACTACTAAGGAAATTTGAAAAACCCTAGAAGCTACTTATGAAGGCACATCCATAGTTAAACAATACAAACTTTTGATCTTACAAAGTAACTATGAAAAACTGAAAATGAGAGAAGGTAAAAAGATAAAATACTATTTTTCTAGGACTAATGATCTAGTTGTAGCAATTAGGGGTACAGGAAAGGACTTGCTTGAAAGTGATGTAATAATAAAAAATGATTAGAATGCTTCAATTAGCATTTAGACCTAAGAATACAGCCATGGATGAGATTAGAGATTTTTTTTTGTAGAATTTTAAGAACTTTAAAGTGCTCTTATTGCTTATGAAATGAACCTCATAAGAAAAAGGACAATAAAGGAAAAGTCCATTGTCCTAAAATCATCCTCCAAGGAAAAGGAACTTGTTGAGTATGACGGAAGCAGTGAAGATGAGATAGCTTTTTCTTTTAAGAAGAATCCAATAGCTAATTACAAGAAAAGGAACCAATCAATATAAGTCTAAAGGTAAGGTTAAAGGTAAGTATTAATCAAACTCTAATTTTTATTATTTTTTTATAGAATGTTGGGTTTGTACTGGAAGAGGCCATGTGGCCTTTGAATATCCTAGTATAGTAGGTTACAAAGAAAAATAGGAATGATGTGGATATGAAAAACACCAATTTCTACACAAGTTGGAATGGTGGAGAACAAAGTGAACAAGAGGTGGAAGATGATGCAAAAGATTCACACCTCATTTGTATGGCCCTCATAGATGATGATGTTGGCATTTCAGATAATGATCATGTTAGGAAATGAATCAACCAAGAAAAACAAGAATAAGAAAAATAAGCACATATAGAACACAGAATTTTCATGGTTTAGCAAGATTTCCACTCATTCACGGACACACTAGAGTTTTATTATATATTTTGCATATTATAATTACAAGAGAGTTTTGAAATGTTACATAAATATGCATCAAGAAACTATGTATAACCAATACTAGCCCATGATCCAATAATCTAAATCTATCACCACATGACTGCAATAATCTCCCATTTGGAAATTGATCTAAGAAAAGAAAACTCTTGCAACCTTACTTCTTCCACGTACACCATCAAGTCATTATGTAGCACCTCCTCATCATTAACCATGGATGCGTACTAAGATCATGCAGAGCCTCAGCTTAGTATTGGTGACCACCTTGTTTAACATGTTTATAGAGTTCTTTGGCCTATGAATCCTTCTCAGTAGTAATGTCCCATCATGTATTAAGCCATGGGTATGATGATATGTTAATTGAATGTGTTTAGATTTAGAATTAAAAAATTGGATCTCTAGCCATATGTATGGTACTCTAACTATCACTAAAAATATTACTATTGTCATGTGTCTTACCCAACTCTCTTAAACGATCCTTCAATGAAATCATATCCTTTCTAGCTTATGATATAGCCATATATTTTTCTTTTTTGGTTGAGAGAGAAATGCTCTTTTAAAGTTGAGACATCCAACTCATAGTAGTACTACCCATAGTGAAAATATAAGTAGTGGTGCTCTTTGTATTGTTCAAATCACCTCCCAAAACTACATTAGAAAAACCATATAGAGTAATGTTCCTCCTTTTAAAATAAAGTATCATACTTAAACTTCGTTTTAGATATCTCAGGAGCCACTTTATAGATTCTTAGTGCTTCCTTCCTGGATTATACATGAACTTGCAAATAACTCTCACTGGATGTACTATGTTGGGTTTGGTATAAATCATATCATACATCAAACTTCCAACTATTGAAGCATATGGTATTTTGGATATCTATTCACATTCTTCTTCTATCCTTGGTGATTGATTCTTATTGAGAATGAAGTGACTTCCTAATGGAGTACATCTAGTGTTTGCATCCTAAATGCTAAACCTGCTAAGTACTTTCTCTATATACTTTTCCTAAGATAACTTGATAATCCCTTGAGATCTAGTTCTACTAATTCTCATTCCAAGTATCTACTTAACTAGTCGCAAGTATTTCATCTGAAATTCCTTTATCAACTATTGCTTCAATTTATCTATCTCCTATAAATTGGACCCTACAACAAGCATGTCATCAACATACAAGAGAAAAATAATGTAGCAATCATGAAACCTCCTTGTGTAGCAATAATGATACATATCACATCTTTTGAAACTCACATTAAACATGAACCAATCAACTTTATTGTACCACTACCTAGGAGCTTGTTTCAATTCATACAAGCTCTTCTTCAAATTCTATAACATCTAACCCTTCAACTTCTATAACAGTTGATCATTCAACTTATGTAATGGTTGATCCTTCAACTTCCATAATGGTCAATTACTCAACTTCTATAATGGTTGATCCTTTAACTTTTATAATAGTTGATCCTTCAACTTTTGTAACGATCTATCCTTCAACTTCTGTAATGGTTGATCCTTCAACTTGTATGACCCTTCAACTTCTAGAAACTTAGCCAGTGTTAATGTCATATTCTTATAGGGTGACTTCATCTCATATCTCATAGCCAACTCCCACTTAACTTGATCTATCAACTATATTACTTCATCAAAACATTTTGGGTCCCTAGCATTAGTCAAAACTAAATAATGTAACAAGGAAGAGTACCTAACTTCGGGCTTTGGTGTTCTAGCAGATGTTCTCAACTAAGGGTCTAGTTTAACTATTTTTGACCCAACTTCAACTTCATTTGCAATTATCATATTTCTAGGATGTTCTTGAATCCTTTCATCTATATGCCTCTTAGATATTCCTTCCAATTCAACCTTCTCACATTCCTTTTCCTACTTTCCTACACTGTTATATTATGATCTGGACCTATCCTTGTAATCCACATGTTCATTAAAAGTGACATTCCTATGCCTTATAGTTTTTCTATTTTGATCATCCAAATTATAACCAAAATCATCAGAACCATATCTAATACAATAACATTTCTTGGCTTTAGGATCAAGTTTATCTTAAACATCAAAACCTAAGTGCACATATGATACACAACCAAAAACTCTAAATATGAGGAGTTTACTACCTTTCCTAACCATTCCTCCTTAGGTGTGTTGAAGTCCAATGAAACTAAAGGTCCTTGATTTATGAGATAGGTTGTTGTGCTAGGTTCATCTACCCAAAACATTTTTGGTATTCTAGAAGATGTTCTCATGCTTCTAGCACTCTCATTCAAGGTCTTGTTCATTCTCTTAGCAATAGCATTATGCTCTAGTGTTTTAGGAACCATCTTAATCATTCTAATTCCATTATCACAATGGAAAGCCTTGAAATCTAGACTATCATACTCCCCACCATTATTGGACCTTAAAAATTTGACTTTCAAACCAATTTGGTTCTCCACTTCTACCTTCCAACTTTTAAATATAGAAAACATATTAGATTCATTTTTAAGAAAATAAACTGATACCTCTCTAGTAGAATCATCAATGAATGTGACATAATAACATGAGCCACCAAGTCAACTCATTGGGATTAGTCCCCATACATCTATATGTACTAGTTTCAACTTCTTAGTCTTTGATGTTCTTCCAAATTTTCAGAAACTAACTCTTTTCTACTTCCCATAAACACATACTTCACATAAACCAACATCAACAGACTTCAAGTTTGGTAATCTCCCCTATGAGGCTAGCAACTTCATTCCCTTTTCACTCATCTAACCCAACCTTAGATTCCACAACATTGACATTGATTTTAAAACAACCACTGACACTATGTCTTTTATTTCTAAATTGGTCTACAATGCTAGTTTGTAGCATGAATAATGTACCTCTAGTATCATAATTTGGTGATTCTTCCTTGGTTGAAGTAGATGCTTCTTCTTTAAACTTGGTTGGCAGCAAGGTTGGAAGAATTGCTTCCATAGTACTTATTGCTGAATGGCCAAACTATTGAAGTGGATATTGACTCCAGTTTGGGTTTCACTTTTCATAAGTTGTGAATTCCTAGTCTTTTAGCAATGATTAAATTTGTGGAAAATCTTGAACATATCCTGCTACTGAAATACTTCTACCACATGTTGATAGATGTTTTCTTAATTTTGGAAATTGCACTTCCCATTTGAGCTTATCATTAATTAGAATAGTATTTGATAATTGAAACATGTTGCGAGCTCCTATGCTTGCATAAACTGATCCTTGTAATAAATTCACACCATGAATTTCAATACAAATAAGTAAGGCAGATGTAATTAAATCATCTTCTAATGCCAATTGGAAATTAGGTTGCACTATAAACAAAACATCTGAATCTAGTACATCATGAAATTGACAAATCTTGGCTAAGCATCATTAACATATTGACTAGATCCAAAAATTATACTATATAATAGTGTAACCATATATTTAGCTTTCACATCATAGCTAAACTTTCTACTCACTATTATATTGATTTGTCCAATATGTACATAATGATATCCAGTAGCCTTCCATTTTGCAACTTCTTCTTTGGTGAACAAAGGCAAGAACATTGGTTGAACCCCATGATATTTAATGTCTAGTAAATCTTTTGTTTGATTAATTGAGGTAGACATTCAAGTAGAAAAAGTATTAGCAAAATTATAAATATCATCCTTTGGAATATCAAGTAATTATAGCTTCTCTTTTCCTGATACAAAAGATTTCTTTGTTAATAAGGAAGAATAGAAGGGTAAAATTGCCTTTCGATCTTTTGACATTTCTTCTCCTTTTACTAGTTCCTTTTTCTTCATATTTACACTGCTAGATTGGAGCATGAATGCTCAATTCCTATCCATAATGTTCCTATTCTGGTCTTGTATCTACTCATCAACTTCATCAAACATTAGCATTCTTATGAAGTTCTACCTAAATCTTAAATCCTCTTATTCTTGGATTTGAGTTTTTGTACCTTGATCATAAATTAGGATAGTATATTCATCATAAATTGTAGCATGTTCAACTGCTACATCCTACAACATATTTTGATCTTCTTCCACATATGGATTATCTTCATAATCTTCTTCAACACAAAGTTCTGATGGATAGATATACATTTCACCATATTTATCATAATAAGGGACATGGATAGGACTAATCTTACCTAGGGCCTAACTTGAACTTCCGATTTCAAACACTACTAGGCTTTTACCTGGATCCCCATGAATAACTTGTACAGTCTTATCTAGTAAGGAGGCAACAGTATGACTATATTTCAACTGTTTGGAACTCATCATTGCTGGTTCATCTAGCTTAGGCATTGATGAGAATGCTACTCCCATTAACCAATAATACTTTGAGGTTAGCCATTCCACACATTTAGCATCTTGTTCCATAGCTTTCTAGTATAGTCCTACCAGGGTAGGTCATTTATTATTCTTATAATACATCAAAGTGGAAGTAAGTGAAAGCGTATCACTGTCACATTTATCCATTTCATCTAATTCATGAGAAGCTTATTGTTCTGCATTAGCCTCACCCCATTCATCTTGAATCCATCCTCCAGTTGTTCCTTCTAGGATTGGCTAGGGTAAGTAGCCACTCAGACTAAAAGTTGGTCACTCATCTTCTACCCATTGTGCTTCTGGCATTTCAATATCAAAATAAGTAGAATCAGTAAAAACTATTCCACGTGTTTACCACGTGTTTGCATGTAGTCAGTGTAGTTTTTAATTAGCTTTGATAGATCTTCGAGAGTATTTGATGAAGATGTTGATAATGTGGCCTCATCTAGTGGTTCTTTCTTGGGAACTATAGCTTCATTCTCGTACAATGTGACTTCCTAGTATAGGTTGATTCGCTAAAAAGACATGCAAAGCTTATTTTACCATTCATTACTCTGAAGAAGGACTTGGAAGAAGTTTCTACTTGACTAATTAGCAAATAATCATCTTTTGATTAGTAGGATGTTGTCTAGAGCTTTCATTAATGATAAGTGTTGAAGTATCTTAGGTTCCAACAGACTCCATTTTAAATTTTTTAGTATGTAGTCTATTCTTCCTACCATATTCACATAGAAATCTAGTGTAGCATGTTGTTTGGATATGCTCATGGTAGATTCTTGATGAAACATCCTAGGAATCCTTTTGCACCATCTTACTCTATCTTCCAATGTTTGAATTGGCCAAGAATGACAATCTTCATTATCCTGCATTACATTTTGAGAGTATCTACCTTCTAGAGAACTTTCTTCTAAATGTGTGAGCAACATCATCTTTGCTTGTTGCATTTTTTATTCTCTAGTTAATTTATTTGGTAAATGACTTACTTCTTCAAGGGTTCTTTCAATAGTAAACTTGTATTGGGCCAAGAGAAATTTCCATCAGGTAAATCTTTGCAATTTTGGTGATGGCTAAATCTTCCTTTTTAATAGTGATGCCAAATTTGCTGAATCTATTTGTAAAATGAATGGTTCTTGGATGAGGTAGATGTGAAAATTTTCTATTTCCTTGATTGCTACAAGAATCTCTTTCTTGGTAGGGTAGTAATTTATCTAATTCTTCTAGAATGCTCCTAAAGCATAGGCACAAATTTCTTCTTCTTCTCTTTTCTTTCCCATTCTTAGCAACACAATGGACCATGCATCGTAGCTATCATCTATATTTAAAATGAATGGTCCATATAGGATGGGAGGTAATGGATTAAGATTCTAACATTCTTTCTTCAACTATTGAACTTGCTTGGTAGCTTGATGTGTCCACTGAAATGGAGTTTGATTTTTGCATTTTTGAATCTCAGTGGTTTTGTCTAACAACTTAGCTATATGTTTGGCCACATAATTAAGACATCCAAGAAATCTTAAATGTTATTCTTTGTTTTCTAGCTAATCTAGAAATAATAAGATCTTCTATAGAACATGTGGCTTCATATGAATTTTTTCATCTTTTAATATTACTTTAAGAAATTCAATTTCTATTCTTCGTATTTGAAACCTTTTTGGATCTTCAAATGACCCTATTCCATGTTTCTTACACAGATTAGAAAATACGTTTAAATGTTCAACATGTTCTAATACTGAATTGGAGTAGATCAAAAAATCATCTATATAATTTGCAACAAAATTAGAAAAATTTTCAAAAATAGCATTCATTCTTCTTTGAAATTGTGATGAGACATTCTTCAATCTAAATGGCATGACAAGCCATTCATATAATCCTTTTGACATATTGAATGCTATTTTATGAATATCTTGCTTAGTGATTTTTATTTAATGATACCTGCTCTTACAATCAAATTTGCTATAGATCTTCTTTCCTGCTACCTTTTGTATCATTACATCTCTATTTGGTAATGGCCATTTTATCTTAATGGTTACTACATTAAGTGGAATATAATTGATAAACATTTTATGCTTTCCTCTTTTTATTTTCGCATGGTTGCAAACAATGAAGCTTGACTAGGAATAATTTGACTGAAATTCTCTAATCAATCCCATTTTCTGAAACTCTTCTACTTGTAATCGTAACTCTTCAACATCTACTAGATTAAGGACTATTGCCTTACTTTGTACTGGAATGTCATGTACTATAGGAATGAAGGCTTCTAGACTATCTTTGTCCTAGAATTGCAAAGGATCTTTCCAACAACATGATAATAATTCTTCTTGCACTTGCATAAGTAAATATGCTACTTGTTCATCAAGCCCTTGAATACAAGCTTTCATCAATTTTTGTCGATGCCTATATTTTGCTCTGGAAATATCTTCTATTTGATGTTGAGTAACAATTTCTGAAATTTATGGATTGGCATACATGAAGACACTTCTAATTTGTTGATGTTTGTTTTTGTGCAACTTTAGTGCAATTCTGGAAATTGCTACTTTCTGACCAGATTCATCATTAACATTGGAGCATATAAGCAAATCTAGCCCAATTTTATAAGGAGAGAGTGCATCTATGAAATGTGCTCCAAGGCCCACATCAAAACCACTATTAGAAATTTAGACAAAATCTATCTTCCCAATATAAACATTCCCTAGCTGGATAGGAATATTGAACGCAAAATGAGTTAAACTTCTTACTCCATTCATGGAGTATCTAGCTTTACCAGGTTTGGATGAGACACCTAGTTCTCAAGAACATCTTTGTGCCAAAACTTTAGGGTTGCTATAGTGTCAATAAAAGCTTAATATTTTTTTAAGTTCTACTCACCATTGACTGCCAACTTGATTGGTATATTGATTAGGCTATGCAAAGACATAAGATGCTTGATTTAATGTTGTTTTTTGGCTGGAATGATAGGTTTTGATAAACTTTGAGCTTTTTCAAGTTTTGCAACAATAGGAAATCTCTTTTCATATGGTGTAATCAGGAATTTTTGGGGTACCTTTTGAAGGATTATCATTGGCTTTGTACATAACTAAGATGCACTAGGTTCATCTAATAATTATTCACTGCAATGTAGGTTATCATTTTTATCTTCTATAGATTGTTGGGACATATACTATGTTAACTATTTAATGTCTCTTTCTAATGCAAATACATTTCCTAATCATTCAACTAACTATCAATTTCTTCATAGTCATCTATTGAGAGTTGTTGTATCTAGTCTTCAATTAAATTTAAGCTATGCCAAACTAAAAATTG
>MNCI01007821.1:0-19515 GCA_015680685.1 Gnetum montanum
CCTTAGAGGCAATCCAACACTTCCACCATGGTTAGGCCTATAACTAACTAGAAGGAGTGGCTAGTCCACTTTTTGTTCTACTTCACCTGATTCTTGTGACTTGCCTTTCATAGCTTTGCCGCTCCATGCCTGGCACAACCTCTAAACCTGGGTATAAATGCTTTAGGTCAAACCTACAAAGGTCACCTCAAGAAACACATCTATTATTACAATATGCCCTTTTGGGTCTTAAATAAAACTACTCTTTTGGGTCTTGGTATGCTTACAATAAAACTTGTTATGAAAAGACACCATTTTTTTTATGTAGCAACATCATTTGGGAATGGGGACGTGACATTGATGGTAGTCAATATTTCTTTTGGATTGTTGATGATTATACTAGGATGTCTTGGTTAAAGAGTAATGAGAACATTTTATGGCCTTCAAAAACATGGTTGAAACTGAAATAGGGCTTAAAAGAAAAGCTATTAGGACTGATAATGGAGGTTAGTTCACCTCAAATAAATTTTATGAGCTTTGAAAAAAGTATCAAGAGATAGTTTTTAGTTACTAAAAAAATGGAGCAAAATGGTGTTGTAGAGCACAAGAATAGGGTTATACTTGAGATGATATAGTTCATGATGAATGGAAAAAATGTATTGAAATAGCTATGGAATGAGATAGCTAGAAAAGTTATATATATCATCAATAGGTGTTTGGTAAGAGTTGATAACAATAAAACTCCTTA
The DNA here is from genome assembly GCA_015680685.1 of Gnetum montanum. Classification (NCBI taxonomy): domain Eukaryota; kingdom Viridiplantae; phylum Streptophyta; class Gnetopsida; order Gnetales; family Gnetaceae; genus Gnetum; species Gnetum montanum. The sequence continues at coordinate 728 of MNCI01007821.1, forward strand.
TCAAATGTGATATGATAAGATAGTAAATATTTAATATTTTATTATTTTTGGTAGTAAGTGTTATATTAGAAACCAATATAATGTTCATAAGCTTAATAATCACTATGAAGAAGGTCTAGTTATTAGATAGTTTAGTCAGTCAAAAGCCTATCATTGTCTAAATTTGAAAACTTTAAAAATTGGTGAGTCACCACATGTTAAGATTAATGAAAAATCAAAGAGTATTGATAATATGATTGAGAGAGGTATTAATGTAGGAGAAAAAGAAAATGATGATGGTGTCTTGACATTTGAATAAGATAAAGAGATTGATGAAGAACAACTAGTCTCAATGGATGAGATAGAAATAGAATAAGAGTCTCAATGGATGAGATAGAATCTATCATAATGCTTTTAGATTTTGTGGCTTATCAAGGGTTTAAGCTCTATTATATGGATGTCAAGTTTGTATTTTTTGAAAAGAGAAATAAAAGAGATAGTATACATAGGACAACCAGAAGGATTTGTTGTTATAGAAAAGCTAGATCATGTGTATAAGTTACAAAAAGCTCTATATGGTATAAAATAAACATAAAAAATGTGGTACGCAAAGATAGATTCATATATAGCTAAAAATGAATATCTGAAAGATTCTCTAGATAGTACACTTTACATAAAAAGGGACAATACAGGTTTTCTTATTACATAGATTTCTGTTGATGATATAATGTTTAGAGAAACAAGCTCAATATTGGAAACAAAATTTATTAAAGCTATGAAGTCAAAATTTGTGATGTATATGATAGAAGGAATATCTCACTTTCTAAGCTTGCACATTCGACAACTCAAGGATGGAGCTTTCATCTCCCAAACCAAGAATATTCAATAGACTCTCAAGAATTTTGACATGATAGAAGCTAAAATTTATTCAAATCCTTTGAGCACAAATATGTATCTTTGAAAGGATGATGCTAGAAAAAGCATTGATTCCATGATATAGACATCTATTGTAGGAAGCTTACACTATGCTCGAGCCAATAGAATTGATATAGCTTTTGTAGTTGGCTTGGTCTTTAGATATCAGTCAGAACCTAAAGAATCACATTTGGTGGTAGTTAAGAGGATTTTATAGTACCTAAAAGGCACAACTAGTCATGGACTATGATATTCAAAAAGTAAGATTTTTGAATTACAAGCATATATAGATGAAAATTTGGTATGAAATAAATATGATAAAAAATCTACTAGTGGAAATTATCATTTTCTTGGCAACAAACTAGTATCATGGCTCAACAAGAAGCAAAATTTGTAGCTCTATCATCAGCTAAAGTATAATATGTTGCACCATCACATTGCTACACATAAATACTTTAGATGAGAGAAGTATTAAAACTCTTTAATATTGCTTTCTCTGATCCAGTAATCATTCATTGTGATAATAATGCAGCTATTTCTATTTCTAAAAATCCTATTTTCCATGGAAAAACTAAACACATTGAGATTAAATATTACTTTTTTAGAGATTAGGTAGAATTACAAATAGTAAAGTTATCATATGTTTCTTTAAAAGAACAAAGGGAAAACATCTTTACAATAGTGTTAAGAAAAGATAGATTCATGTATTTAAGAATATTTTTGGGTGTAACTACCTTACCTAGCCATACATAAAGTAGCTAAAATTCATATTACTAGTTTAGGAATTTATTATAAACTAATGAGATTTATTTCAAGGGGTTAGTAAGTTTTGTAATGTAAGGAAACAAGGTACTTCAAGATGTAGCAAAAGACTTAGGGGTCCATGATGAATTTGTAGGATCCTCAGAGTGATATCCAATGGACTCACACATTCCCTCATAAGGATTGTGATTAGAGGTTGATTTTGTTTTTAACTCTAAACTTGGAGGATGTAGCAACTCCAGAAGGCCATGGGCAAAGTACAAAGTGTCAATGTATTCCTTTGTATATTCACATCTTATTTTAGGTAGACTAGATGCCAATGGCCTTTGTTTCTCATGCTCTAGACATTCCTCCTATTTCCACACCATAATATTTTCTACCTCCTTGCTAAATCTATCTTGAGCTTTTCATTCATCTTGAATTTTCTCCTACTCTATTGTTGCTTAAATACCTGAAAATGCTTAATCTCTCTTTGCCTCATCTCTTCTTAGCTCTACTCTGAGCTCTCTGAAATCCTCTTGGTTCATCCAAAATCTCTTGTGGATATCCATAATTGTGTGCTTATACTTTGTGATGTTTCCTATGTATCTTGTGTTTTGTGTAGCTACTTATGTTTTGAGATTAATTTGTTTCAATTGGAGCTTTAGTATGTTATGTTTATTTTGTTATTTCCTATTTTTTGTTCATTTATTATAGCTATATCTTTTGTTAGTGCTTTAAGATTCATTTGATAATTTTTAGGGGGAGCTATCTTTCACTGTTTCTAACAAAAAATAAAAAGAATTAATGTATGATGTGATTTAGTATGAACTATGTTGTTATATTAGTTATATTAATTGTTTTGTCAAAAAATGTGAAGGTGATTGAATTGTTTTGTTAAAAATAGTGAAGTTGATTTCTCTATTTTTATGAATTGATTATTTATATGAGCTATGCCTAAATTTTTTTGTCCTATTTTTTTCAGGAAGTGTGCTATTCTTGAGATATGTGTAGCTTGATTGGTTGTATTATAAGATTAAGCTTAATCTATTTAAGTTGTGCTCTACTCTATGTGTTGTTTTTGAGATCTGTGTAGCTTGATTAGTTGTATTGTAAGCTTAATCTATTTAAGTTGTATTCTGCTCTATTTTTAATTCCTAGTTGTAAAGCTTCTTTGACTAGCTTGATATGCATTCCATTATGTAGCCTATGTTTTTGGTTGAGCTAAGATAATATATATGATTTTGTTTGAGCTTGGTTACACTTTTGGCTTCCAGAGCTTTTTGCTTGTACATGGGTTTACACTATTGATGCTTGAAGTGGTGGCACTAGTTTGCTTAGTTTTTTAAAGAGCTCATCCAATCTCAAAAATGGTAAGATTGTTGAATTGTGCATGTTTTGAGTTTGGTTGTTTTGGTTTCCAGAGCTTTTCACTTTTTCAGGTTTGAGCTTGTGACCTTTGAAGTGTTGGCACAAAGAATCATATGTTTAGAGCTCTTCTCATCCTACCAACTTAACATGTCTCCATAGCTCGAATTATTTTTAATTTGTGATAGGATTATAGGATCTAGCTTCAATATATATATCTTGAGAATGTGCACAATTTTTTTTTTCCAATTCATATCTTTCTATGACATAGATAGATTGTTTTGTTTTAGCTTGAGAAGGACCAAGTGTAATGAAGAGAATGTGCGTAAATGTTTTTTCAGCTCAGCATATAAGACTAGCACATAAGATCATTTTTAGTTCTACAAGGAGTTGTAAGAGAGCTTCACCATGTTAGTGCTTCTTGGATAGATTTTAGTGGGGACATGGTTAATAAATAGCTTTTAGCATGTGCATTTTACACTTTGTTATTTGACTCAACTTGTAGAGTAAATACATATAGGAATTTTTGGCTCTACAAAGATAAGCTCATCTTACTATGTCATGTTAGCTCACCTTTTAAAAGAACATTGTAGAATCTGCTCATAAAGCTAACTTTTTTCCTCATAAAAGTGCTATACTATGTAATCTTGAAGTAAAAGATGCTTCATAGATTTTTCTCATAGAGCTAATTTTCTACCTCACAAAGGCACTCTTTCATGTTAGCTTAGAAAGAATAGTGCTTTGTAAAATTTTCTCATAAAGCTATTTTTTAATTTCTTCTTTATAAAAGCAATCCTCTATGTAAGCTCAATGGAAAAGGAAAAAAAGTAAAAATAGCTCATAGAATTTTCAAACCTTATAAGAGCACTCTTTCATGTAATCTTAGAATAATAACACTATGGAGAATTTGTTGTAAGCTCTCAAAATACACCATGTTAGCCCTATTGCGATATGGATGGAGTCTTACAAATAGCCAATAAATAGAAAGCCTACATATTCTATTAAAAGCTCAATATCATTTCACTTCAAGCTAGGAAGGATGAGAACTAGGTTTCAAATCATTAGGAGCCACATCGAAGGCACATTAGCTTACATTAAAAGAGGCTAGATATATCAATTCAAATGAGCTAGAATTACTCAAGACAAACTCCATTGATGAGAACAAGGAAGTTTTTGAAGCTAAACAACCACTATTATCTAAGCTTGTGATTTTCATGGAAGAAGCCATTTGCATGAGAACAAAAAGACTAAATTCTTCTTCTTTGCTTAGCTTTAAACACACACTTAATGCTCAAAATAGAAACATTAATGGAAGCTCAAACAAGTATGGCAGTTTCTACTCTAGCTACTATAATGGATTGACAAGAGGTGGAGCTCACTTCCTTTCATGCTTCTTTTGTAGAATAGCTTTGGTTGAATGAATAAATGAAAATAGCTAGTAAGAGTAATGGCTATAAATTGAAGTCGTGCTTTGCTCTGTGTTTTTTTTAGGGATTTTTGTGCCTAAACTAAAATTTCTTGTCTCACTCTCTCTTTCTCTATATCTTCTATAAACAAGCTTTGTTTTATCTTGTGGTTGGAAGCTTGGAAAACACTGGAGTCTCTATGTGGAACAAGGCAAGGTATTTCCTCTTCCATTGTGCTGTGAGAACTATTTCTTCTATGATTTTCAACTTGGTTTTATGCTCAGTTTGGAATTTTAAAAGGAGCCTTGTAAATTTTCTTTTGATTAATAAAATTACTCTACCCCTTAGGATCTAGGGAGAGTTTTATGATGGATGTAGGTTAGCCAATCTAGTAGGTGAACCACCTTAAAAGTTTGGTGTCTGTTTTCTTTTCTTCTGTAAAAGTGCTATGTTTTCATGTATTAAGTTAATGGAAGCTTTTCCCCTGATTCACAATAGCACCATGGTGGGGCCATCATGCCCTTGTAAGCATGCAAGGATGGCAAGAACTCTTTGTAGGTCATTTATGGATGTCAATCACTATTTGAACTCATCTCCACATAAGGAGGGATTGGTCAAAAATTATAAAAGGTCTTAATATAGAAGAATAAACACAAAACAGGCACTCAACAAATCACTTGAGAAATCTCTAATATCTCTAACTCTCTTATAACAATTGTTAACTCCCATGTCGACGAGGGCAATAGATCTCTAGCATCAACTCATGTAAATGCATGTAACTACTTTCTATCTTGTGTATCCATCAAAAGGAAAGAAACAAAGAAATAAATTAGGTGTTAACTTAGTGTTCCTAGCTTGGTAATTTTTAGTAAAAGGAATTTCGGTATGAGGAATGATCATTGGGCATTTGCCTTGGTGAGCTCCTTCTTAGTTGTACTTTACTATTTTGTGACTAAGTTCTATTCTTTATGGTTGGGCTTGGGGACTCTACTAATGCCTCTATGGATGTTGGTTAGCAACATACAAAAATTGAGAGACCTTTATTCTGATGGAAAGAATTAAATTTTAGGAATTATTTGAAATTTTCTTTCAAATTATAACCTTGAAAAAACTTGCTTTATTTTGTCCAATAATGTGTGCTACCATTTGATATCTACCTGTAACTCATAACTTGCATTGCTATCCTAATTTCTTTGGTGCACTTACTACTAGAAGCTTACTAAGTCATGAACAAATTTTTGAATTTCTTTGTTCACAACCTTAGGAACTCATGTTTGTCTACCATACATCACATAAAATGGTATTTCTCTAGTGCTGCAATCTATACACTATCAATTAGATTTTTCTATACATAGGTATATCAAGTTTCCAAGCTATGATTTACTACTTTCTTTTGCTCCTCAGTCTGTGGATGATAAGAAAATTTGAATTTGAAACTTACATCTAGTGTTACTCTACAAGTCACTTGTTTTATAAAAATAAACTTGGTCTTAGTGAGTTAGTCAGGTAACTTGTTGGAAAGTCCAAACGAGTCATGAGTCACTTAGCTAGGAGAAAAAACCTAGGACTCTACTAGTACTTATAGAAATTCTTCCAATTTTGTAACACTTCTTACATCCAAGCTATTTTCACAAACTCTACCAAAAATAATTCATAGACTTGGAATACTTATCACTCATCAAACTGTATGGAATTCCATTGAAAAATGATTTGGGAATGTTGAACAATAAGGATGAGGTTCTTGCAACTAGTAATAACCAATTTCATAATATTTTATAAATTATTCAACTAGTAACCAAATAAACCTTTTGTTGATGCCAACATTGTCCCTGCTAGGCATGAGGCCACTTTAATAATTTTAAATCTAGAAATTTTCCAAAGCTCATTATTCTGATAAAGATAAATTACCAAAATACTTTATAGAAATGAAGTTGATTGTGTAGCCCATCCCATTACATGAAATTAAGCCCAGGATAAGCTTGAAAGGAAATCCTAGATAATCACTCTTAGAACTCAGCAACAAAGATTTTCCACAAATTTTAATAAACTTTAAACTACCACATGTTATAAGATATAATTAAATGAAAATATTTTATACATATTATAACTAGGAGTTATGTAATAGTGTGGGTTTTGGAGACATGGTGGTAGTCATGATGGTTAGCTATGGTTGTGGTAACTGACATGGGACATGGGTATTCATGACAGGGAGTTACGAAGGTGCTAGACAATGTGGCAAACCTAGGCATTATGGAAGTTACATAATGGCATGGGTGGTGGGTGTAATCAAATTGAGATGTGGGCATTTAAACTCCTAGATGAGTGGCTATAAAAGAGGAGGTGATTAGATGTTGTAGGTGATCAGAGCTTAGGCCTCCCCATCCTAGACTAGTAACTAGAACCATCACCCATCCTTCCTCTCTCTCCCTCTCTTGGTAGCAAAGGCAACATGTGGCATAGTGGTTTGCACATGTGCAACAGATGATGGTGGACAAAGGGCATGGTAGTAAAGAGCGATAGCCTTGAAATTTTTTTTATCAATGGCATGTGAGGATTTCTACAGTGACAAAGGTGTAGAAAAAATGGTATGTGGCACATGATATATGGTGTGTGTAGTAAAGAAATGACCTTATATGTCTGACACATGGTGCCAAATAGTAGACATAGTAGAAGAGCTACATGAATGGTAGTTGGTAGTGGTGTTTTGCAGGCTCTCTCACAAGCAGTGTGTGGCAAGTTCACATGAATGATGATGGACAACTTGTGTGGACACCAACTAACACCAACAGTTGTGGCTACACATGCTCATCAATAGTGGCTTGCATGCTAGTCGGTAATGGCTTGCATGGTAGACTACAGGTAGCTAGAGTTGATGTGCATATGGAAATGGCTATAGCTAATGCCCAATACCAATAGAAAATGTATCTACACACATTAGAGACATGTCAATGGAAACCACTGGTAGGCTCTCTTGGTGACATGCTACATGTGACGACAAGTTTGTGGTTGGCATCAACAACTGGGGTAGCCTTCCCTCTCTCCAACATAGTGCATGTATGGTAGGCCATGGAAAGTAGTCTCTCTCTAGTAGGTGCATGATGATAAGAGGCCTATCTCCTCCTTCCCCTACTCTAGTGGTGTTCAATTGTGGTAGCAGTTGTGTAGAGTTGTAGGTAGTAGTTGTGTAGAGTTGTAGGCAGCAGTCACGACATGAAGTAGGCAATCAACTCCAGGAAACATCAAGGTTAGAGTATAGCAACTAGCAACAAGATCTATTGGTAAGTGGGTGGCAAACATTAGGGGTCTCTCTTCCTCACTCTCTCCTAGTAGCTATGAGAAGTGTCAACAATGGTAACATCTACGATAGTGAAATAACATGGATTGGAAATAGTAGCAAGAGACTAAGAAAAAAAATTTAAATTTACTATATTTTCATTTATACTAGAAATTCAAAATATTTACCCAAATTCTATTGATTTTCTAGTTTAATTTATTTTAGAATGTCACATACCCTTCTCTAGTTGAGACTATTCCTAGGTTTTCATACCCATATAGGAGGTGCCCTAGGTAGTAGTCTCCTTAAATGAGTCTATCCTTGGGTGTTGGTGTGTCTAAAATTTATGCATCAACACATTTTTAGAGCTACAAGGAGGGACATTTTTCTAGCATTTAATTTCCATTTTCTAAAATATCAAATTTTCTTATCATTTTTCCTAATCTTGATCTTGTTTTGTTCCTATTTCAAAACTATTGTTTCCCATGAATTTTATTTTCTTGTACTCCCTATTAAAAACCCCTATTTTTAAACCCTCTATTTTATGTCTTTTTTTTAAAAAAATTGGTGTTTATTATTTTCTAAAAATTTTCATTTGCAATCCTAAACCTTCTTTTTCTAGTTTTGATTTTGGAAATCCTTACCTAAGTCCTAACTTTAATAAGGTGGTTTTATTAATCATTTAGTTTTAAATTTTTTAAAAAACTTTTCGATTTCACTATTTCCCTTTTAAATTTTATAAATATTGTAATTTCATGCATTCATTTCCTTCATAAAAAAATTTAATAGCTTATTTTAGTATTTTTTTATCAAAAAAATTATTTCACTACTTTTATTTTCTTTTTTTCAATCTCATAGTTTTATTTTAACATTTATATTTTGTGATTATTATTTTTTGAGTGAACCCTCCCAATAAGAATCATTTACCTCTACCCCTAGTCAACCAGCTAGCCATCACTTTACATGAAGGAAATAATGAGCTTCACGTTTTCCAAGTTCTATCCATAGGAAAACTCAGACTAGGATGGTAGCTAACCAAACCCTAGCTCCCTTGGTGAGAAACCCCTTTAACTTTGCCAATTATCATGACATCCCAAAATCACTCCAAAACATAAACTTGTTCTACAATCCCATAACCTTTACTAGTGATGTTCGCTAACAATAAAATGTTTCAAAACCTTACTAGGGATCCCTAACATTGTACAAAATGATGTAGTGTGTAGGATGTTTATGATCACTTTTAGAAACAAAGCCACCCAATGGTTTTTGATGTTCCCTAATGCCTCTATTGACTCATGGTAAGAATTCAAAAATAAGTTCTTGCTTCAATTTGACAAGTATACTAGCTCGACCGTAGCATCAATCAATTTCACCAGCTTGAGAAAAATTCCTGGGGAAAATGTCCATGACTATAACTTAAGATTCCTCCACCAACTTACCTATGTGTCAAATGAGATGCATACACAACCTAATAGTATCCTCAACTTCTACCTCTCTACCATTGATCTATTCTTTGCCTATGCCATCAAATTTGATCCCAACATAAGAGAAATACATGGAGCTATGGCTAAAGCTATTGAGTTATAAAAAATTACACTTATGAACAACATTCAAATTCAATTTGGAATGATGAGTGTTAGTAACCCTATGCAATCTAGCCCTCTATCTTTACCAACTTTCTCGATGACCAATACTATGTTTCAAACTTCTCCCCTCCTTCACCTGACTAAACCTTCAAAAAATTATTTTCAAAGGCCCACATCTTCTTCATTTCTACCATCTAACACTAGTTTGAATTATGACCAATCAAAGGCCTTAATTAAATCCATCATAAACCCAAATCGGATATCTAATCTTGTTGAACTCCTACTCAAACTCAAAATCAGAAGACCCAAATATTAACTTCACTACAAAAAATTTCAAATGAAGTAGTTGAATTAAAGTGAAACAATAATAACGTGCCTACAAAATCTATAAAGCCAAGAACATCAATCAATCATGATTATTGTCATCTTCATAACTCTAGGCAACACTTTGAGAAAACTTGTCCTCAAAATTTAGCACTTTATGGTGACAATGCCCAGATTCAACAAAATGGAAAAACCCTTGTTATGGTCCTTAATGTACCTAATTAAATAAAAAATAAAGAGGTTTCCTCATTATAATAAGTTATGGTAAGTGACCCCAACCCACATAACACTTGCTACTATAGACTTAGTAACATTGTGAACACCACACAACAACAAGCTAGGAATAGTCATTATACTCCTGCAAATAGAAAAGTTCCTAGTTAAAAAAATAAAAACAACCAAATTGGGCCTTCATAAGTAAAAACTCCACAACAACCAAACTCCCCTTCTCTAATTAGAAGAGATCCATGTCAACAAGAAGCCAAAGACATACATAATACTTATGATCTAGTTGAGGATTTGAAAAGAGTCAAAGTCAACATTTTGATATATGATCTCCTACACTTTAATGAAATTAAAGAGGTGATTTAGAATACACCTAAAATTGAAAAATAAAAATCCAAAATCCCTAAAAGACAAATTAGCTTTGCAAAAATTCCTAACATGTTATCAGTATAGAATGCAAACAATTCCATGTTAAGCAAGAAAGATCAACCTACTTTCCTTATGACTTTGATTATTCTAGGAAAGAATGTCCACAATTGTTTGATGGATTCTAGAGAAACCATTAGTGTCATGCTACTTGAGGTATGTAATACTTTAGGAGCACAAATGATACCACAAATGAAAACTATGATACAACTTTATGGGTCTAATGTACATGTAGGAGGATTATTAAAAGGAGTGAAAGTATAGCTTAAAAAATACCCTACATTTACATGTTATATGGATACCTTAGTAGTTGACATGTCACATGCTTATGTTGTGCTCTTATCTAGGAATATTGGAGCCAAGTTTGGGGGCTTCTTTATGTCATATTTCTTAGAACTATTAATCCCTATCAAAGAAAAACCTAAATATATGGTCATACCAAGAGAGCATTTCTATAAACAAGTAGTTACAACCTTTGATCAGAAAAATCAATCTTTGGAAAATAAAAACACTAATCTTTATATTGGATCTATTGTGGTTAAGCATGATGAACATTTTATAAATGACCAAGTGAGTAAAATTATAAAAATAAATCTTTTTTCACATATAGATCCCACCCAACCCTATCAAACTTCTAGAGAATGTGATGAAATCTATGAGGAAATTTTGCCTCATCATCAACATAATGAAAAGGGATTTGTTCTGGATGACCTACCACCTTTAAGGGAGGACAAAGATGCAAATGAGATCGCAACCATAAAAACATTACAATGTGTGCTAAATTTTGATGACATATCCATTGAACATGTTCCTAGAGAAGCTGTATTCAATGATTTACAAAAACATAGACCTAGGATTGAAACTCATATGAAAGAAGAACTTGATGAACTTTTAGGACATAAAATTATTCATATTATGAAATATTTAAATTTAGTGGTTAATAGAAAATGAACAAGAAAACTAAGATTATGTCTTGATTTTCTAATCTTAATCATTGAAAAATTGTTAAAAGATGGTTTGACAAGAAAAATGCAAGTAAAGTATTTAAAATAGGAGATCTAGTCCTTAAGAGAGATAGAGCATCTAGTTAGACCAGCCCTCAAACTAAGTTTTCTCCTATGTGGTCTAGTCCATTCCAAGTTAGAAACATCATTGGCCCCAATGTGTACAAAATTGCTAATTTGGAAAGGCATAGGTTACATAGGAATTTTAATGCATTTCATCTAAAGAATTTCTACTTAGGTGCCCCACGTGGACACTTGGTAGATACTTAGTTGCATATTTTCTTTCCTTTCACCATGCATTTCATCTCTATATAGTTTTATTTGCATATTCTTTACATCTCTTTCTTAGGGTATTAGTTTTGGTTTAATCTATGCTTTTTAATATGATTTTAATAATCATTATGGTTGTTTATGTTATTAGGTGTTGGGTCATCATAACACTATTGGAAAATAATGTAAACATAATGCTTTATATGATATATCCTATTACTATTACATAAAATCTCCTTTATATTTTATATTTCAATAATGTTATGATTCTTCCTAGTCAATTTGAAGGTTTTAGTCTTATTTGTATGTTGGATTATGGTAGATAAGATTTATGCTAACTTATCATGTTATCATCATGATAATGTGAGTGTAAGATATGCAATGTTGGAGAATGGTTAGCCATAATCAATAAGCAACCTTGGAAAATGCCAATTGTTTCCCTCTTATAAGCCCTAGCCCTCAAGTGTGATGATCCATGACTACCCTATGATCAATAGGGTGAAATGTGTTCATCCCCACTTAAGAACCCTTAGCCACCTAGGAGACCTACTGTGATGCCATTATATTGTAATTAAAGGCACATACATGAGGGTTAAACTACACCATGGGCAAAGTTACAAAAGGACCGTGTTCATTGGTGGTGCAGATAATCAACCAAACTTGTGTTGTAATTCCTACCTTAACAGTCAAGTACACCATGAGCAAAGTTTTCTAAAAAAAAAGAAAAAAAAAGAATGAGGACCATGTTCATTGGTAGTGTAATAAATTCTTGAGTGTGATGTGGTTCAGTAGCAATCCTCACCCTAGCCTCCATTCCCCTTTTTAAACTTGTTTCTTCAAAATTCAAAAAAAAAAAAAAAAAAGGAAGAAGAAAGAATCCCAAGGAAAAATTTGAAAGTTATGGCTAGCAATGATCTATGATAAGCTTGTCATACTCATTAAGTTTGAAATTGTTCTTGTGCTCAAAGTAGTCCACATATTTTTCTACTTTTATCTTGTGAGAAGATTGGGAATGAGATCTTAATTATATACTTTAAGTTATATATATATATATATATATATAGTTAAAGTTATGATTTATAAAGAGTATATATTTTGAACTTGATTAAATAAGATGGTGTGGTAAGGGTAGCCTACATTTAGTTCTCTCTTGATTATACGGTTATTTTTAATCATGTTTATATTAGTGTAGTTTATTTCAAAATTTCAATTTTCTTGTTTTGTGATCTTTTCGATCATCTATTTGTTCCATCTCTTGTTTTTAATTTCTATGATTTTGTTGTTCCTTTCACTTGCATGCAATTAAAAGTTTAAGCGCTAACTGTTGATGCCAACATCGCCCATGATAGGCACAAGGCCATGTTAATAATTTTAAATCTAGAAATTTTCCAAAGCTCATTCATGAGACCTGAATTGCTCATAGTGCTGATAGTCTTGATACCATAGCCGTGATATCACAGCCATGTTGTATCAGTTGCCATGATATCACCACCATGTTGTATCAGAGTCACAATATCGCATGGCTTGCGATATCATGTACGCGATATCGCAGCCGACGCGATATTGCATCCCCTGCGATATCGCATACGCGATATCTCATCCTTCCCTACGATATCGCATCCTTCCAGCTAGAACACACAATCTCTTACCCTTAGCTTAATTTTTCAATTGATTTTCTTTCCCTTATTACCATCTAAGGTCCTTATTGATAAATTCCACACCATAATAATTTTCATGCCTTCAGAACTAGTTGAATTACCCTGGAATCCTTTAACAATCATTCAAATGTCCTTAGTTTACAATGTTTAATTTCAAAAACATATAAAAAGAATTTGGTACATTCTCTAAGTGCCCTCACTACAATATATACATGACCCCCTTGTGCTAATCAATGCAAGGGAAGTTTTTCAAATTTCTCTCTATGACTTGCGATTGCATGTCCCTTGCAATCATATCCATAACTCGCTTGCTGGTACTCCGAATTTCATTCCGTTTGAACCTATTTGAACCCGGAGTGTTCAGCTCAGTCATGGGGGAGGGGGCACATGCTGAATAGTGTATAAATTTTTTGAAATTCACCATCACCCAAAGGAAATTATTAAGGGTAATTAGTTATAAAATAAAGAATAAAATGTGTCAAAACTAATTTCATCCCCTTAGTTATATCAGAAAATTAAATTTGGAAACCACCTAAGCAAAGAGGACTCAACACTATAATATTTCAGGACATGTTCTTCCAATAATTAACATCACACAGAAATAAAGTAAATCTATTAAGGCAAGTAGTAATGTATAACCTAACTTTGGTAACAACCTTACTAATGATTGGTCTCGTGTGATTGTAGATGTCTCCGAAACGTGGATAACAGAAAGGTCCTACTCAAGGTGCAATCAAACAATCTCGGAGAGGTGGAAGACAAGATCCTACTAGATGACATGTAGAATAGGAGGAATAATCATTAAAAATTCATCAAGAAGATCCTCCTACCATACGGTCCGGGTAGGCCGAAGCAAGAGATACCCTCTCTGAAAGCAGTGCCTGGTACTTAGGGGAAATGTATCAATTTTGGCACAATGAAGAAGAAGGCACCATGGTTAACATTTGTGGTGTGACTATTGATTTCTCTGTTCAAGCCATTCTAAAAGTATTAAAGCTTCTGAATATAGGGCCAAAGGTTGCTCAGAACTAGTTGGACACTTTCAAAATTGAGCAACTTAATACACTATTGATAGAGAATAAAAGGGTGGTGGAAGAAAAGGACAAGGCTGATTGGGCTGCCTCTATGGCACAAGTGTAAACTTACATGCATGCCAAGGCACTTAAGGCCTTACAAGAGGAGAAGCTCTAGGATGTACTTCAACATCATCAAGCTTCAAAGCATAGAGCACAAGAAAAGGGAAAGACATCAATGGAGGAGCCACCGCCACCAGGAACTACATGAGTTCCACCATTTTTGTAAATATTCTATGTGTTGTGTCTTTGTTTTGTTTTCTTCCCAGACTACGACATCATCCCATTTCTTTTTCTAGTTAATAATCCCATACCTATCCACTGTGTAATCACTGTAACTCAAGGATGAGTTTTCATTTAGTCGTGGGAGTATGATGAGACTTGAATTTCTCATAGTGCTGATAGTCGTGATATCACAGCCATGATATCACAGCCCTGTTGTATCAGTCACCATGATATCACCACCCTGTTGTATCAGAGTCACGATATCACATGGGCTGTGATATCGCGTACGCGATATCACAGCCGACGCGATATCGCATCCCCCGCGATATCGTATACGCGATATCGCGTCCTTCCCTACGATATCACGTATGCGATATTGCAGTCCGCCACCATGTCTATAAATAAGAGGCAGCTCTCCCTTGTTTGGAGATCCTAGTTTTAGAGTAGCGAAGATCTGGCAGTTTGATCCCTTCAGAGTTAGAATTTTTCCCGTGTCTGCCCGCAATGTGGTGAATGTAATTGTACGGTGTCTTTATTCGAGTGTGCCATACTTGGACATGCACATGACTGGCAATAAAGATCAAGATTACTTCATCATTTCTGCATTCACTTAGTTTATTTATTTATTATTTATTTAATGTTATTTATTGCTTTTATAGCACGGTGTGAGTACGACTTAACTATGCGCATCTACGGGTGTGTACGGCTAGTTAAGGAATCGGTTACTCATCGCGATTAGTTTCTCACCCTTAAAATCCTAAAAGTGGAACGAGTATGACTTGGTTACAAGCATTTAAGTGTGACTACTTGGTAGCCCAGTGGTGTAGCTAGGGGGATCTATGCTTGGTAACCCAGTGGCATATTTTGGGTCTATGCTTGGTAATCCCAGTGGTGTACCTAGGCCTATGCTTGGTAGTCCCAGTGGCAGTCGTGCACGAAGTCCAAGATGTGTATCGTTGATCAAGGAATCGGTTGCTCATCGCACTTAGGCTAGGTTATATTTTCTTACCCTTTTCCTCTTAGCTTAGATTAGTTAATCTTATTTTCCACTGCCATCAGGAGTAGCATAGATTAGAACACATCATACACCTCATCTAGACTAAACCATACGTGACATATGCAAAAATAGTCTAGATGGGAAGACAACAAACTGCAACCTAAGGCTAACTATCTAGGTGCCACAACTAGTCCATCTGTAGAGTTCGACCGGATCGTGCATGCGATGCTCGTTTCGTATGGTTGAGTGTAGGGGTACCTCGCCACTCATCATTGGCGCTCTTGCCGGGGATGGTGCTAGCTATCTAGATTAGTTAAATCATACAAGGTCGTTGTAAAGAACTTAACGATATATCTTTCAGAAAATAATAATTATAAAAAGTCACATAAATTCACACATAACCATGCCTCTCTTACAAGATGATAATAATGCCACACTTAGTGAGGAAGTTCATTGGAGAACCAACGAACTATATGACGATGAAGGTTGGAGTATACAACCTGAAGTGGGAGTTTCCTATAAGAATGAACAAAAAAAACATCATCACAATGCACGAAATCCTAACTTAACCGATGAAGATGAACCCCCACTAGCCACTACAAGCTTCACGCAAATACAAGAGGCTGTTTGAATCTCACGTAGGCATCGTAAAGAGAGCCGTCTACCCAGGCTTGATTTAAGCAACTTTCCTACTTTTTCAGGAGGCTATGACTTAGATCCGCATCAACATTTACTAGCCTTCTACGATGTCTACACATGGAATAACATTGATAACAGTTGGAAAAAATTGAAGCTCTTTCCTATGACACTCGTTGACCAAGCTAAAGTATGGTATAGATTGTTAAAACCAAATTCAATACGATGCTAGTCAACAATGGTAGAGGTCTTTAACGAAAAATATCAAACCTATGCAAGAGTGTCAGCCTTGAGGAAACAAATCCAAGGATGGAAACAAGAAAAACATGAACCCTTGGACATGGCCTTAGAAAGACATTATTCACTGTTAAACAATTGTCCAGGCCATGGGTTTTCCGAGGAAAGGCTAATGTATCATATTGTTGATGGGCTACGTAATGAAACAAGAGGGACCTTAGGAATGTATGCCCAAGGTCAACTATATAAACTACGAACCCATCAAATTCAAGAGCTTATTAAGCAGGTAGAAAAAGAAGAAGGAGAAATAGCTACATGGGAAAGTGTTAAAAAACATCAACGGGACCAAAATATTAACTCAACAAAGGTCCATGATCATAACAAGGAGAGATCAAGAAATCTCAAGATGGAAGCATCATCTTTGCCAATACAACAATCGTTAGAAGAAGCCGAGGCAAAGATCAATAAGATGTTGGAATGGATGAATCAAAAGTGTGGAGAGTATATCAACACCATTGGAGATATAGTTTTCACAACTTGAGTAGCAGGACAAAATAGTAGGCATTCAGAGAAAAAGAACGAAGGGAATAAGCGCTCAACTGCCAATTCTACGTATGAATGCAACATATGCCTGTATGATCATCCCAAGGGTCAATGCCCCATACTGTTACATCTACATGAGCATTGGGGAAATACATTATATCCAGAGTTCATACAGAGATACTGTGTTAGATCACAGTGACAATGATCCCAGTCGTGGGGGAATCCACCCTTAGACTGGAGGCACCCTTTATATTTTCTGAATCCAAATGCTTATAATATTCAACACCCTGTTCCTTCAACTGGGCCACCATACTCTATCTCACCACAATACTATTCTCCACAATACCATTATCCCATACCTCCAACACAACCACCACCTTATGCACCTTACATTCCTCCTAACTTTCAACATTCTCATCCTTTCCCTCCTTCCACAATGTCACCAACTGTTCCTAAGGTGTTTGTACCACCACAACCCATGAACAACACTTGTGCTACTGCTACTAATAGCAGTGAAGAGCCTCCTCAACATCAAAGGCGTCCTTTCTTTAAACACGACCATAGGAAGGGACAACACAATTCAGAGGCCACTACATCTTCCAACTCAGCACAAGTCCAACAATGTGGTGCACCCTTACCTTTGAACTCAGTGCCTCATGTAACTTCATCAGGGCCACCAACTAACACTCCAACAACCACAAGGCCCAATGAACACAACCATAGGAGGCATCAGTCCAATCCTTGCATACCATCTAACTGTCACAAACACCATAGTGGGTCAACTCGTTATCTGGGAACTACATCATATAAAGTGCCCCACTATGCTTATTATAATCAAGTGTGTGAACCCCAAGGGGATAAATATGGACCAGCTTCAATATTTCCAATATGCAAGGATCCTCATTTTCCATTTATTAATCCTTGCCATACTCAACCATTTAGTTATGGGGGATATCCCCCATTTTACTAACAAGCAGGATTAATAAATGTTTTTCATTTTCTTTGATTTTACAACTTTGTATTTTTCAGTTTTTCATTTTTCAAATTTTTGTTTTATCTTTTTGTGTGTTTGTATTTTCATGTTGTGTAAGTAATCTCGTCTATGAATAAAACACTCATGTGGATCATTAGTTGAGATGTGTTTTATGTTATTAAGTCATGAGGGATCAATTATTTGAAACAGTGAGCCCATTACACCCACTCATCCACTCTATAAATAAAGAGGTTCTGTTCATGGGTATAGTGACATTCTTGAACTTTTTAAAACTTAAAAATTAATTTTGTGTTCATTGTACCTAGAACAAAGAAGGATGGACCAAGAGGGAACGATTAGGGTGTGACATCAAGGGGACTTGTGGATTCTCTTTGATAACATCTGTGGGTGTTATCATGTAACCTGGTTGTACTAAGATCCTTGTAGATTTAATGAAAATGGGAGTAAGAGCAATCAAAAGGGCACTTGAACATCAAAAGCTGTTCTAGGGGGTCCCACTGGAAAGACATGCACCCATGCCTGAAGGTTGGTGGCTTCTCTGGATTCGGTAAAGTGAAAAGAAAAAAAAAGAAGAAGAAAAGAAAAAGAAGTGCCATGAAACAAAAATCACTCCTCCCTTGTACTAAATGCCAAGTGATCGTACACCTTGTTGTTATGGTACTCTCATATTTGTTCATCATGGGATGAAACAATGCGATGTCACTGATTAGAGGAATGGACTTGGTCCTGATCTTGGAATGCTGGGTTAATGACACCTTAATCATGCTTTTCACATAAGATTCATTGTACCCTGGGTCAATTACCTCATGTCCTGATCTCTACGATCCCTTTCTATGCTTTGTCTCATCTCATTGTTCGTGTAATTGTAGCTCGTGTCCCATGTAACATAAAATTTTCATCTCATTCC
>MNCI01007821.1:23302-67185 GCA_015680685.1 Gnetum montanum
CCCCCCCCCCTAGTGGCTATGAGTAGTGTTGGCAACGATAGCATTTGCAACAATGAAATGGTATGAACCAGTGGTAGCAGCAAGAGACCAAGAAAAAAATTTAAATTTTACTATATTTTTATTTATTTTGAAAATTCAAGATAGTTAAAGTACTCCAATTTTTACAATTTAATTTATTTTGGAACATTACATGGCCCTCTCCAGCTAAGACTATTTCTAGGTTTTTGTACCCATATGAGAGGCACCCTAGGTAATAGTCTTCTTAAATGAGTTGTTCCCTAGGTGTTGGTGTGTCCAAAATTTATGCATCAAACCTTTTTGGAACTAGCAAGAGGGTCATTTTTCTAGCCTTTTTTTTTTCATTTTTTAAAATATTAGTTTTTCTTATCGTTTTTCTTGATCCTAATCTTGTTTTGTTCTTATTTCAAAATTTTTGTTTCCCCTAAATTTTATTTCCTTATGTTCCCTATTAAAAACTCCTATTTTCGAACCTTTTATTTTATGCCTTTTTTTTGAAAAATTGGTGTTTCTTATTTCTTGAAAATTGTCAATTTCAATTCTAAACCTTCTTATCCTAGTTTTGATTTTGGTGGTCCTTACCTAAGTCTTGACTTTGATAAGGTGGTTTTATCTATCATTTAGTTTTAAATTTATTTTTTTGAAATTTTTCATTTCACTATTTTTTTTAAATTTTATAAATATTACAATTTTGTGCATTTATTTCTTTGATAAAAATTTAATAGCATACTTTAGTATTTTTTTGTCAAAATAATATTATTTCAATATTTTTGTCTTATTTTACTTAATTTCATAGTTTTATTTTAACATTTATATTTTGTCATTCTGGTTTTATCAGTGAACCCTCCCAACAAGAATCATTTACCTGTACCCCTAGTCAACTAGCAACTTATCACTTTACATTAAGGAAACAAGTTTCACATTTTCCAAGTTCTATCCCTTGAAGAACTCAGACTAGGATGACAATCAATCAACTCTCAACTCCCTTGGTGAGCAACCCCTTTAACTTTGCCAATTATCATGACATCCCAAAATCACTCCAAAACATAAACTTGTTCTACAATCCCATAACCCCTACTAGTGATGGTTGCCAACACATACAATGTTTCAAAACCTTTCTAGGGATCCATAACATTGTACAAAACAATATAATGTGTAGGGTCTTTGTAATCACTTTTAGGAACAAAGCCACCAAATGGTTTTTGATGCTCCCTAATTCCTGTATTGACTCATGACAACAATTCAAAAATAAGTTCTTACTTCAGTTTGACAAGTTCACTAGCCCAACCATAACATTAAGAAATTTCACAAGCTTGAGAAAAATTCCTAGGAAAAATGTCTATGACTACAACTTAAGATTCCTCCATCAACTTGCCTATGTGCCAAATGAGATGTGCCTACAACTTGATGGTATCCTCAACTTCTACTTCTTTACCATCGATCCATTCTTCACCTATGCCATCAAATCTGATTCCAACATAAGAGAAATATAGGGAGTGATGGCTAAATATTTTGAGTTAGAACAAATTACCCTTATGAATAACATTGAAATCCAATTTGAAATTATGAGTGTTAGTAACCCTATGCAATCTAGCTTTCTACCTTCACCAACTTTCTTGATGACTAATACTATGTTTAAAAATTCTTCCCCCCCCCCCTTTCAACTGATTAAACCTTCAAATAATTATTTTCAAAGTCCCACATCTTTTTCATTTCTACCATCCAACACTAGTTTGAATGATGACCGATTAAAGACCTTAATTCAATTCATCATAAACCCAAACTAGATATCTAATCTTGTTGAACCTCCAACTTAAACTAAAAATCAAAAGATCTAGATATTAACTTCACTAAAAAAAATTTCAAATGAAGTAGTTGAATTAAAATGGAACAACAACAAGGTACCTATACAATCTAAAAATCCAAGTACATCAATTAATGATGATTATTGTCATCTTCATAACACTAGGAAACACTCTGAGAAAACTTGTACTCAATTTTTAACACTATATGATGACAATGCCTAGAGTCAAAAAAATGGGAGAACCCTTATTATGGTCTTTAATGTACCTCCTAAAATAGAAAATGAAGAGGTTTCCTCATTGAAACAAGTTATGGTAAGTGACCCGAACCCATGTAACACTCGCTATCATAGACTTAGTGTCATTGCAAACACAACACAACAAAAAACTAGGAATAATCCTTATACTTCTCCAAATAGAAGAGTTCCTAGTCAAAATAATACAAACAACCAAACTGGGCCTTCATAAGTAAACACTCCACAATGACCAAACTCCCCTTCTCTAATTAGAAAAGACCCATGTCAATAAGAATCCAAATATGTACATAAGACTTATAATCTAGTTGAGGATTTGAAAAGAGTCAAAGCCAACATTTTAATGTATGATCTCCTACACTTTAATGAAATAAAAGAGGTGATTCAAAATATAGTTCATACACTTGAAACCAAAAAGGAAAAATCCCAAATCCTCGAAAGACAAGTTCACTTCATAGAAAATCCTAACATGTTATCAATACATAATGCAAATAATTCCATGTCAAGCATGAAAGATCAACCTCCTTTCCTGATGACTTTGATTATTTTAGGAAAGAATGTCCATGATTGTTTGATGGATTCTGGAGCAACCGTTAGTGTCATGCCACTTAAGGTATGTAAGACTTTAGGATCACAAATGATACCACAAATGAAAAGTGTGATACAACTCGATGGGTCTAATGTACCGATAGTAGGGTCATTAAAAGTAGTGAAAGTACAACTTAAACAATACCCTGCATTTATATGTTATATGGATATCTTAGTAGTTGACATGTCATCCACTCATGGTGTGCTCCTATCTAGGACTATTGGAGCCAAGTTTGGGGGCTTCTTTATGTCAGATTTCTTAGAACTATTAATCCCTATCAAAGGAAAACCTAAATATATGGTCATACCAAGAGAGCCTTTCTATAAATAAGTAGTTACAACCTTCGATTAGAAAAATCAATCTTTGGAAAATCAAAACACTAATCTTTATATTGGAGCTATTAAGGTTAAGCATGAAAAACATGTTATAAATGACCAAGTGAGTAAAATTATAAAAATAAATCCTTTTTCTCATATAGATTCCACCCAACCCTATCAAACTTCTAGAGAATGTGATGAAATCTATGAGGAAATTTTGCCTCATCATCAACATAATGAAAAGGGATTTGTTCTGGATGACCTACCACCTTTAAGGGAGGACAAAGATGCAAATGAGATCCCAACCATCAAAACATTAGAAGGTGTGCTAAATTTTGACAACATATCCATTGAACATGTTCCTAGAGAAGTTGTATTCAATGATTTACAAAAACATAGACCTAGGATTGAAACTCATATGAAAGAAGAACTTGATGAACTTCTAGGATCTAAAACTATTCATCTTATGAAACATTTAAATTTAGTGGTTAATAGAAAATGAATAAGAAAATTAAGATTATGTCTTGATTTTCGTAATCTTAATCATCAAAAAATTGTTAAAAGATGGTTTGACAAGAAACATGCAAGTAAAGTCTTTAAAATAGGAGATCTAGTCCTTAAGAAAGATAGAGCATCTAGTTAGGCTGGCCCTCAAACTAAGTTTTCTTCTATGTGGTCTAGTCCATTCCAAGTTAGAAACATCATTGGCCCCAATGTGTAAAAAATTGCTAATTTGGAAGGGCATAGGTTACATAGGAATTTTAATGTATTTCATCTAAAGAATTTCTACTTAGGTACCCCACGTGGATACTTGGTAGATACTTAGTTGCATATTTTCTTCCCTTTCACCATGCATTTCATCTTTATATATTTTTATTTGCATATTCTTTACATCTCTTTCTTAGGTTATTAGTTTTGGTTTAATCTATGCTTTTCAATATGATGTTAATAATCATTATGGTTGTTTATGTTATTAGCTGTTGGGTCATCATAACACCATTAGAAAATAATGTAAACATAATGCTTTATATGATATATCTTATTACTATTACATAAAATATTCTTTATATTATATATATCAATAATTCTATAATTCTTCTTAGTCAATTTCAATATTTTTGTTTTATTTGTATGTTGGATTATGGTAGATGGGATTTATGCTAACTTATCATGTTATGATCATGATCATGTGAGTGTAAGTGTAAGATAGGTGATGTTGGATGATGGTTAGCCATAATCAGTGGGTGACCTTGGAAAATGCCATATTTTCCCTTTTATAAGCCCTAGCCCTCAGATGTGATGATCCATGGCTACCCTATGATTAATAGGGTGAAATATATTTAGCCCCATTTAAGAACCCTTACCCACCTAGGAGACCTACCATAATTCCATCAAATTGTAATTAAAGACACATACATGAAGGTCGAACTACACCATGGGAAAAGTTCTGAAAGTATTATGTTCATTGGTAGCGTAGTTAATTTTCCAAACTCGTGTTGGAATTCCTACCTTAAGAATGAAGTATACCATGAGCAAAGTTTCCTTAAAAAAAAAAGAAGAAAAGAAGAAGAAGAAGAAGGACCATGTTCATTGGCAATGTAATAAGTTCTTGAATATGATGGGATCTGGAAACAATCCTCATCCTAGCCTCCATTCCCTTTTTAAAACCTATTTTTTGAAGATTCAAAAAAAATTAAGAAAAGTAATAATCATAAGAAAAAATCAAAAAGTTGTGGCTAGATATGATCTAAGATAAGCTTGTCCTTCTCATTAAGTTTGGCATTAGTCTTATGCTCAAATTAGTTCACATACTTTTTCACTTTTACCTTGTGAGAAGATTGGGAATGAGGTCTTAATTACATAATTCAAATTATATATATATATATATATATCTAGTTAAAGTTATGATTGATAAAGAGTATATATTTTGAGCTTGATTAAATAAGATGGTATGGTAAGGATGGATCACATTTAGTTCTCTCTTGATTATATTGTCATTTTTAATCATGTTTAGATTAGTGTGGTTTATTTCCAAATCTCAATTTGTTTGTTTTATGATCTTTTCGATCATCTATTTGTTGCATCTCCTTTTTTTTTTTAATTTCTATGATTTTGTTGCTCCTTGCACTTGCATGTAATTAAAAGTTTGAGGGCTAAGCATTGATGTAACATTTCGCATGCTAGGCACAAGGCCACATTAATAATTTTAAATCTAGAAATTTTTCAAAGCTCATTATTATGATAAAAACTAAATTAGCAAAATACTTGATAGAAACGAAGTTGATTGTGTAGCCCACCCCATTACATGAAATTAAGCCTAAGAAAATCTTGAAAGGAAATCGTGGATAATCACTCTTAGAACTTAGCAACAAAGACCTTCCATGGATTTTAATAAAATTTAAACTACCACAAGTTATAAGATATAATTAAATGAAAACATTTTATACATATTATAACTAGGAGTTACGTAATAGCCTGGGTGGTAAAGACATGGTGATAGTCATGATGGGTAGTTACGATAGTTGTAACTAATGTGGAACATGCATATTCATGATAGGAAGTTACAAAGGTGGTGGATTACTTGGCGCACCTAGGCATTATGGAAGTTGTGTAACGACCTAGGTGGTGGATGTAACTGACATGGGACATGGACATTTAAACACCCATACGAGCAACTATAAAAGGGGTGCTGAGTGGATGTTACAAGGGATCAGATCTTGAGCCTCCCCTTCTCAGAGTAACTACCAGAACCATTGTCTAGCCTCCCTCTCTCTTCCTCTCCTAACAATGGAGGTGATGTCTTGTGTGTGTAGCAAATGGTGGCAAACAAAGGTGTGGTAGTGGAGAGTGGTGGCCTTGCAGATTTTGGTACCAGTAACATATGAGGGTTTCTGCAATGATAGAGGTGGGACAAACAGTGGCTTGTGGCATGTGAAAAATGATGCATCATGTGGTAGAGTAGTGACCTCAAATGTTTGACAACAGCACTAGGTAGTAGATGTGGTAGAAGAGCTACATGAACAAGAGGTGGCAATGGCATTTTGTACACTCTCCCATAGGTGACCCATAGAAAGTTCTTCATGGGAACGATAGTGAAAAACTTGTGTGAACATTGATTGACACTAGTAGTTGCTCCTACACATGGTCATTAGCAGCAACTCACATTACAGTCAGTAGTGGCTCATGTGGTAGACTATAGGTGACTACAATTGATGCACATACAATAGTGGCTATAGCTAATGATCGACAGTGACTGTAAATGTATTTGCACACATCAAAGATGTATCAATGGGCATCATCAACAAGCTCTCCCAATGATGCACTACATGTGATTGTGGATGTGTAGCTGGCATCAACAACTGGGCTAGCCTCCCCTCCAGCAAGGTGCATGCATGGCAAGCCATGGTAGGTAGTCTCTCTCTAGCAAGCACATAATGACAAGCAACCTCTCTCCTCCCTGCCCTACTCTAGTGGTGTCCAATAGTGGCAATGGTTATATAGAGCTACAAGTAATGGTCATAGCATGCAATAGGTAGTTAGCCCTTAGTAGTGTCAAGGGCAGAGCATGGCAATCAGTGGTAGGCTCTACCAGCAAGTGGGTGGCAGACATTAGGGGTCTCTCTCTTGCTCTCTCTCCTAGCGGTTATGAGCAATGTTAGTAGTGGTAGTGTCTACAACAAAAAAAATGGTATAGATTGGTGGTAGCAACAAGAGACTTGGAAAAAAATTTAAATTTACTATATTTTCATTTAGTCTAAAAATTCAAGATAGTTACTCAAAGTCCCCTAATTTTTACAATTTAGTTTATTTTGGAACGTCACATGGCCCTCTCTAGATGAGACTATTTCTAGATTTGCATACCAATATGAGAGATTCCCTAAGCAATAGTCTCCTTAAGCAAGTTTTCCGTGGGTGTTGGTGTATCCAAAATTTATGCATTAACACCTTTTTGGCACTAAGAGGGTCATTTTTCCAACCTTTTTTTTCTATTTTTTGAAATATCAGTTTTTCTTATCATTTTTCCTAATCTTGATTTTGTTTTGTTCCTATTTCAAAACTATTGTTTCCCCTTAATTTTATTTTCTTGTGCTTCCTATTAAAACCCTTGTTTTCGAACCCTTTATTTTATGCCATTTTTTTTGAAAAATTAATGTTTCTTACTTCCTGAAAATTATTATTTTCAATCCTAAACCTTCTTTTCCTAATTTTGATTTTGGCGGTCCTTACCTAAGTCCTGACTTTGATAAGGCGGTTTTATCAATCATTCAGTTTTAAATTTATCTTTTTAAAATTTTTCATTTTACTGTTTTCCTTTTAAATTTTATAAATATTGCAAATTTATGCTTTTATTTCCTTCATAAAAAATTAATAGCATATTTTAGTATTTTTTTTTGTAAAAAAATTATATTATTTCAATACTTTTATTTTCCTTTACTCAATTTCATAGTTTCATTTTAACATTTATATTTTGTGATTCTTGTTTTGTGAGCGAACCCTCCCAGCAAGAATCATTTACCTCTACCCCTAGTCAACCAACTACCCATCACTTTACATTAAGGAAATAATGAGCTTCACATTTTCCAAGATCTATCTATAGAAGAACTCAGACTAGGATGGTAGCCAATCAATCCTTGGCTCCCTTGGTGAGCAAACCCTTTAACTTTGCCAATTATCATAACATCCCAAAATCACTCCAAAACATAAACTTGTTCTATGATCCAAAAGCCTCTACTAGTGATGCTCATTAACACATACAATGTTTTAAAACCTTACTAGGGATCCATAACATTGTACAAAATGATGTAGCATGTAGGGTGTTTATGACCACTTTTAGGAGCAAAGCCACCCAATGGTTTTTGATTCTCCCTAATGCCTCTATTGTCTCATGGTAAGAACTCAAAAATAAGTTCTTGCTTTAGTTTGAAAAGTTCACTAGCCTAGCCATAGCATCAAGCAATTTCAAAAGCTTGAGAAAAATTCCTAGGGAAAATTTCTATGACAACTTAAGATTCCTATATCAACTTTCCTATGTGCCAAATGAGATGCATCCACAACTTGATGATATCCTCAACTTCTACCTCTCTACCATCAACCCATTTTTTGCCTATGCCATCAAATCTAATCCCAACATAAGAGAAATATAGGGAGTGATGGCTAAAGCTATTGAGTTAGAACAAACCACCCTTATGAACAACATTCAAATTCAATTTGGAATGATGAGTGTTAGTAACCCTATGCAATCTATATATCTACCTTTACTACTTTTCTTGATGACCAATACTATATTTCAAACTTCTTTGTTCCATTAACTAACTAAAACTTCAAAAAATTATTTTCAAAGTCTCACATATTTTTCATTTCTACCATCCAACATTGGTTTAAATGATGACCAATTGAAGACATTAATTCAATCCATCATAAACCCAAACTGGATATCTAATCTTGTTGAACTCCGAACTCAAACTCAAAATTAGAAGACCTAGATATTAACTTTACTAAAAAAATTTTCAAATGAACTAGTTGAATTAAAGTAGAACAATAGCAAGGTTCCTACACAATCTAAAAAGCCAAGCACATCAATCAATGATGATTATTTTCATCTTCATAACACTAGGCAACACTCTAAGAAAACTTGTTCTCAATTTTTAGTACTATATGGTGACAATGCCCAAAGTTAGCAAAATGGAAAGACCCCTATTATGGTCCTTAATGTACCTCATGAAATAGAAAATGAAGAGGTTTCCTCATTGGAACAAGTCATGTAATGCGACCCCAACCCACATAACACTCGCTACCATAGACTTAGTGTCATTGTGAACACCACACATCAACAAACTAGGAATAATCCTTATACTCCTATAAATAGAAGAGTTCCTAGTCAAAACAATACAAACAACCAAACTAGGCCATCCCAAGTAAATGCCCCACAAAAACCAAACTCCCCTTCCCTACCTAGAAGAGATCAACATCAAAAGGAAGCTAAAGATGTACATAAGACTTATAATGTAGTTGAGGATTTGAAAAGAGTAAAAGCTAACATTTCAATGTATGATCTCCTACACTTTAATGAAATGAAAGAGATTCAGAATATAGTTATTGCACCTCAACCAGAAAAGAAAAATTCCTAATCCTTGAAAGACAAGTTCACTTTGTAGAAAGTCCTAACATGTTATTAGTACAAAATGAAAATAATTCCATGTCAAGCACGAAAGATCAACCTCCTTTCCTGATGACATTGATTATTTTAGGAAAGAATGTCCACAATTGTTTGATGGATTTTGGAGCAACCATTAGTGTCATGCCACTTGAGGTATGTAAGAATTTAGGAGCACAAATGATACCACAAATGAAAAGTGTGATACAACTCGATGGGTCTAACGTATCGGTAGTAGGGTCATTAAAAGGAGTGAAAGTACAACTTAAAAAAATACCCTAAATTTATATGTTATATGGATATCTTAGTAGTTGACATGCCATCCACTCATGGTGTGCTCTTATCTAGGACTATTGGAGCCAATTTTGGGGGCTTCTTTAGGTCATATTTCTTAGAACTATTAATCCCTATCAAAGGAAAACCTAAATATATGGTCATACCAAGAGAGCCTTTCTATAAAGAAGTAGTTACAACCTTTGATCAACAAAATCAATCTTTGGAAAATCAAAACACTAATCTTTATATTGGAGCTATTGAGGTTGAGCACGACAAACATGTTATAAATGACCAAGTGAGTAAAATTATAAAAATAAATCCTTTTTCTCATATAGATTCCACCCAACCCTATCAAAATTCTAGAGAATATGAAGAAATCTATGAAGATACTTTGCCTCATCATCACATAATGGAAAGGGATTTATTTTGGATGACCTACCATCTTTAAGGGAGGAAAAAGATATAAATGAGATCCCAACCATCAAAACATTAGAAGGTGTGCTAAATTTTGACAACATATCCATTGAACATGTTCCTAGAGAAGCTGTATTCAATGATTTACAAAAACTTAGACCTAAGATTGAAACTCATATGAAAGAAGAACTTGATGAACTTATGGGATCTAAAATTATTCATCTTATGAAACATTTAAATTTAACAGCTGATAGAAAATGAATAAGAAAATTAAGATTATGTCTTGATTTTCGTAATCTTAATCATCAAAAAATTGTTAAAAGATGGTTTGACAAGAAACATGCAAGTAAAGTATTTAAAATAGGAGATCTAGTCCTTAAGAAAGATAGAGCATCTAGTTAGGTTGGCCCTCAAACTAATTTTTCTTCTATGTGGTCTAGTTCATTCCAAGTTAGAAACATCATTGGCCCTAATGTGCACAAAATTGTTGATTTTTAAGGACATAAGTTACATAGGAATTTTAATGCATTTGATCTAAAGAATTTTTACTCAAGTGGCCCATGTGAACACCTAGTGATGGGATGCAATATCGCATGGACTGCAATATTGTGTATGTGATATCGCATCCCCCATGATATCGCGTATGCCATATCGCATCTTCCCTAATGATATCGCGTACGTGATATTGCGGTGTGCCATCAAATCTATAAATAAGAGGTGGCTCTTCCTTGTTTCTCATTCTAGGCTTAGACCATAGTGAAACTCTGGCAGTTTTACCTCTCTAGAGATAGAATAATTTCCATGCGCCTGTAGTAGGAACTCCAAAGTGAACGGATCTTTATTCGAGCAAATTTTCTACCTGAACACAAGTTTGTGTACAATAATAAATACAAACTTCTTGGATAAAACTTGTAGTGCATGGAATAGGATAATTAGGATTTTAATTATTGTTATTTATTTCTTATCATTTAAATGCTTTCTTAGTTGATTAAATCTCTCTCAACCCTTCTCTCGTAGTTAAGTGCCTTCAGTACGACCACTTCGAGCACGTGCGTTACACTTGGTGATCCCAGCAACGACTAGCATTTGGTAACCAAGGTTGCATTGGTTCAAGGTGTAAACAATAAGTGGGAACGGATGCTGATGCTAGGTTAATTCAGACTTAGTTAGTTAGTTAAAGTTAGTTAATTAGTCTCTTCACTCTTCACCTTGTCAGCATAGGAGATAAAATAGAAAAGAAATAAAAATCATACCTCAGACTTACTTAACCATACAACTGTGAAAAATACAAGTAAGTTTGGGAAGACAACGAATGATTAACCTTAAGTGTTTCATAAGGTGTGTAGGCACTTAGTCTACGGAGTTTGATTAAATCATGCATGTAATGCTTGTATTCGTATGGTTGAGTGTAGGGGTACCTCGCCACTCATCATTGGCACTGTTGCCGAGGACTAAGTGTTTGTGCGCTAAGTAGAACATAGGAAATCACTCACATTGTTGGGAGCTTAAAAAAACCTTAGGGTTAATTAAATGAAAAATTATATACCAGTTAATCAGCACACCGAATAAATAACAATGTCTTCTTCTTCGAATAAAAGCACTTGACCACCTAGGGATCATACAAGAAACAGTTGACAGTCTAAAACACATAACCAAAATCCACCAGTTCCTCAACAATACCGAGTGGTATATACCCATCTTGATGAGTATATACTGGATTTTACCTTTATCCTCCATCAGGATGAACAACTGCGTTGGAGAGATTTGCAAGGTAACATAGTGTTACCTCCAGATCGGGCAATCCTTGACATGCTTCTTTGTGCTCTTGCATGAATAGGCATGAAAAAACTATACGTTGACTATGTTATAGGTGATTTTGACACAAGGGATTACCATCCCACATCATCACAACATTTAAGGGACTCAAGGCATAAGAGCCACCATACATTGTTGAAGGGAAAAGGGGTCCTGAACATCCTAAGTGAAATTGGAGATGGTGAACCACTTATAACGGGTTCTCCATAAAATGATGTTTCCCCTCCTAATAATAGTGAGGAGGTGGGGTATTAGAACCTACACTCCATGATACACAATCCTGGTTCTAATCCCAGTGAACGCCAATTGTTCACTGAGGGAACAAAAACACATGACAAGGATGGGCACTCAGATCGTCATCACAATCGGGGCCAAAGCCATTGAAGAGAAGGTAAGAAAAATCATCATGATAATGGTTCTCCTTCTTCTTCCCCTTCATCACATCATTCACTCTCTCCATCCACATCAAAATGCAGTCACAAGGAGCATAATAGTGAGGACAATGGTAAGCAAAATGAGAGACCTCGATGAGAGAGTCGAGAGCAAGGATGAGGGAAGTCTAGAGAGTCTAGGCATGGTAGAAGGAAAAGTAGGGAAACACGTAGGCATCATAGACGTCATGAGAGAGATGATCATGAAGAACCCCTACTTGCCACCTGGTGTATGTTAGATATTATGGAGGTAGTGAGAATACCTACAAGGCATCAAAATGATAGCTGGATCAAGCGCTTAGACATGAAAAATATCCCATGGTTTGAGGGGGGATATAATGCTGATCCACAGAATCATTTATAGGAATTCCGTGATGCTTGCACCTTGTAGAACATAGAGAATGAGTGGTAGAAATTAAAGTTGTTTCCTAGGACACTCATAAAGGAAGTAGAGAGTTGGTACTAGTCCTTAGAGCCAGAAACCATTAGGAGGTGGAGTACGATGTTAGAACTCCTAAATGATAAATATCAAACATACTCTAGAGTGTCTAATTTGTGTAAACAGATCCAAGCATGGAAGTAGGGTAATCATGAACCCTTGGATGCTACCATGGGTGAATATTATGCATTTCTACATCGTTGCCCGGGCCATGGTTACGTACAACGGGATCAACCCTACCATCTCATAGATGGGCTAAGGTATGAAACTAGGAGAACCCTTGGGACATATGCCCAAGGGAGATTATATGAACTTAGATCCCATGAAATTCATCGATTGTTGGAGCAAGTAGCTAAAGAAGAAGGGGAGCTACAGAAAAGAGAAAGCATAGAAGAATATAACTACGATCCTTCCCTCCAAAAGAGGAGAGTGAGATTCTGCGATGAAGAGGATGAATCACCACTCAACGAGTTGGTGAATAGAAAAACCTTGCTACTTCAAAAGCTAACAATAGAAGTATCGGATAAGGTAGATGAAATATGGATCTCCTTAGATAGTAAAATTGAAACTGTCCTGAAAATTATAGAGGAGTCTAAGGAAGAACGAAGTAGTGACAAGGACAAGAAAAAGTAGAGAGACTCAAGCCATGCATGTGACAAGAGTAAGGGAAAAATGACTATCTCCAATGAGGTTGTGGATTTGGACATAGACAATAACGGTGGATGTGAGATCTACCAATATGACCATCCTAAGGGATGTTGCCCAATCATCTCACATCTACAAGAGTCTAGGATGTATGCACTCAACCCAAGACTTAACAAACGGTAGACACCTTGAAGGTTACCTTATACCCAAGGTAGTTCTACCAACCATAAACGTACTATCCAAGTGGAACTCTGCCACAACCTATCGGGCAACATCAGCAGTGGCAACACCCACAGTCATGGGGGATGCCACCACCTAGGCAACAATACCCTTACCAGAAACCAGATCCTTATGGCTACTACGTGTAGTAGCCAGTTTCTCCAAGTGACTCTATGGGTCATGCAACTCCACAACGTCACTACCAAGTTTGGGAGTATTTTAGAAGGACTCCTTCTCCTCCAGGAGATGCTCCACATCCATAGCATCCTCCAAATCCATCGGCCTCTCTCACACCGGTAGTTCTACTACCTCTTGCTCCAACAATGCAAGGGGAACTCCCCACTCAACCATAGCAACGTAATGCTATGAGAGCTGTAATCCTTCAACCCACTGCTAGTTCTGAAAACTGCAAGAAGAGAAGACCTTTCTTTAGAACCAAAAGCCCAGAAAAGCTCTCACAACCACAAGCAGTTGATTCTATGTATGCTCCACCAACACATAAGGCTTCAGAGCTCCCTTCAAACCAATACTAGAACTTAATGCATACGGTTATGTTAACACATACCGTAACTAACTAGATCAAGGTAGGCCACCTTCCCAGGATACTATCTGACCTTGTAAGTCCCTTAATCTACCCCCAAGTCACTAGGAATGAACCTCATAAGGCTCTTCTTGACTCGTGTTACGGAGTCAACTTAATCTCATGGGAAATGTATTAAGCCTAGAACCTGTCTCCACTCAAGAAGAGCAACATTCAACTAGAGTTGGCTAACCAGTCCATCACCATTCTCTTAGGATTGGTGGAGGACATCGTTACCACTGTGTATGGTTGGTCATACCCAGCCAATTTCCTGGTGATAGAAGTCAACAACAACAAAGGGGACTTCCCAATTATAATGGGAAGGGCATGGCTAAGTATAATATACACATGCCTAGGGATTCACAATATTTCCTTGGAAATATCTAAGATAAACATTTATGGAAAGATCGAGAAGAAGAAAGTTCCATGCATCACATACAGTGACTCATCGGGTAATGACATGGAGGAATGCTCAACATATCCTACATGCAACTAGTGTGCCCTAGAAACTCTGAGACAAAGATGCCTGTATGTAGCAACCACATAATAGGTGGACACCCTGTGGTTGACAACTAATCAAAAAAGCAACCAACCAACATGCATGGAATGAACTAGGGGAATAACTCATGTCCACAACAAAGGAATAGATACATTGGAGTATGAGCGTTGCCGACTTCCACCCCTTAACCTGAAAACATCAATCGGGAGAAGTTGGAAACTTTTAAGAAATTCAAACAAATGCTCATTATTTTAGATCTCTCCCTTGCAATTTAGTCATGGGGGAGATGGCCACCCATGCTAATCATTTGGGGCCCTCAGTTCTTTTAAGTTTTTTTTTTACACATTTTTGTTTTACACGTTTTTGTTTTGCATGTTTTTGTTTTACAAATTTCTTTAACTTTTCTTGTTTTTGTTTTACAACATCATTATACTTTTTCATTTTGTGTGTGAGTGTGTGAGAGAGACTTATCCATCTTGTGAAGTTTTTCACCAATAAGTGTTCTTCATGATGGTATGAACTATTTTCCTATTGATTGCTAATGTTTGATTTTTACCTTTAAGTTATGATGTTGATACTAAGGTATGGTTCTTTTGAGATGCCAGGCAATGAATCCACTTCATCCATCCATCCACAAGTTTCTATGATCTCTCTCAGCTTGGAAATGTACAATCCCTTTTTAAATAAGAACTATTAACGAATTGGTGACTGGGCATTTCTCAAACTAAGGAAGGACTCAAGGATTGAAAAGGGTGTGACTCCAAGGAAAATTGATGCATTTGTGTTGGCCATTCTCTTGGGTGATTGGATGTTTTCTTCTTGAGTTTTCTTACTGTTTCGACGTTACTTAATTATTGGGAAGCTGAGCAAATAAAAATAACAAAGTCCTTGCATGGTGTGGTTCTCATGCATAAACACATACAACAACAACAACAAAAACTAAAAAAAAAACACTATGAAAATTCAAAGCACATCCCTTAGATGAAATAATCATTTGGGCCACAAGAACTAGTTATGGAACTAAACTTAAAATGTTTCCTCTAACTAAGGCCCTTCTCGCTTCTCATTCTCTCCTCCTTCGTTTTGTCGGAATGGTGGTGGCTCTTGGGTGAAGGAATTTTTATTAATTCAAGGGGATGGATTGGCTAAATGCATTAATGCAAAGTCACTAGATGTGGTTTTTTTGAGGCCAGACTTGGAATGGGATCTGCTAAGTCACATTAACCATGAAACACATAAGGGGTAGTACACCACCTTGTTCTTGGGATTCCATTCCATTCTCTTCTCTCCATCCTTCTCTCCATTGTTCACCTCATTGCCGGTTGTATCATTAGTGTATATTTTGGTTGATGCATTGTTTTATTTTTGATAAATTCTTGTAGTTAAGACTTTAAATCTTGTTCCAAATGACATTCCCAGAGCCTACGGACTCTTTGAATGTGGGTTTGTCAGGGCATTAAGGGCATGAGCCTGCTTTGGGAAGGACCCATTGACATTCCTATTTGGTGCACCAGTTAAATTATTTTCCTTAACATTTTTGCAATCCACTCTATTTTGTTCATTTCCATCTTGACATCCATTTCATAAACATTATAGTTGTCTCTTTTTTTTTCATCTTTCTTATTCTTTATTCTTTCTCCATTCTATCGCTACCAAAGGTTTGCTCTTAGTCATGGGAATCCAATTTTGTCTTGTCTTGTAATGATGATCCATTCACATGTCATCCCATTCACCATTAGTTCCATTTGAGTCAATAATGCCATATTGTCCCAATGTTTTTGAAGGAATTCAAGGACAATTTTTTATTTAGTCATGGGGGTATGATGGGATGCGATATCACATGGGCTGCAATATCACATACCTGATATCGCATCCCCCGCGATATCGCATACCTGATATTGCATCCCCCACGATATCATTGTGTCTTCCCCTGCGATATCGCATATGTGATATCGCAGTGCATCATAAAATCTATAAATAAGAGGTGGGTCTCCCTTGTTTCTCATTCTAGGCCTAGACCATAGCAAAACTCTGGCAGTTTTATCTCTCTAGAGATAGAATAATTTCCATGTGCCCATAGTAGGAGCTCCAAAGTGAATAGGTCTTTATTCGAGCAAATATTATACTTGAACATAAGTTTGTGTACGGAAATAAATATGAACTTCTTGGATAAACCTTGTAGTGCATGGAATAGGCTAATTAGGATTTTAATTACTGTTATTTATTGTTTATCATTTAAATGCTTTCTTAGTTGATTAAATCTCTCTCAACCCTTCTCTCGTAGTTAAGTGCATTTAGTACGACCGCTTCGAGCATGTGCGTTACGCTTGGTGATCCCAGCAATGACTAGCGTTTGGTAACCAAGGTTACATTGGTTCAGGGTGTGAATGGTAAGTCGGAACGGATGCTGATGCTAGGTTAATTTAGACTTAGTTAGTTAGTTAGTGAAAGTTAGTTAATTAGTCTCTTCACTCTTCACCTCATCAGCATAGGAGATAAAATAGAAAATACATAAAAATAATATACCTTAGACTTAATTAACCATACAACCATGAAAAATACAAGTAAGTCTGGGAAGACAATGAATGATTAACCTTAAGTGTTCCATAAGGCGTGTAGGCACTTAGTTTGCAGAGTTCGACCAGATCGAGCATGTAACACTTGTATTCGTATGGTTGAGTATAGGTGTACCTTGCCACTCATCACCTAGTAGATTCTTAGTTGCATATTTTCTTCCCTTTCACCATGCATTTCATTTGTATATAGTTGCATTTGCATGTTTTCTTTGCATCTCTTTCTTACCATATTGGTTTTTGTTTGATCTATACTTTTCAATATGATTTTAATAATCATTATGATCATTTGAGCTATTAGTCATTGGATCATCATAAAACCATTGGAAAATAATGTAAAAATAATGCTTTATATGATATATCCTATTACTATTACATAAGATATCCTTTATATTATATATTTTAATAATGCTATGATTCTTCCTAGTCAATTTCAAGGTTTTAGTCTTATTTGTATGTTGGATTATGGTAGACGGGATTTATGCTAACTTATCATGTTATCATCATGATCATGTGACTATAAGATATGTGATGTTGGAGAATGGTTTGTCATAATCAATAGAAACCTTGGAAAATTCCGTATTTTCCTTCTTATAAGCCCCAACCCTCAAGTGTGATGATCCATGACTACCCTATGATCAACAGGATGAAATGTGTTCATCCCCACTTGAGAATCCTTAGCCACCTAGGAGACCTACTATGATGCCATCAGATTGTAGTTAAGGCACATACACAAGGGTTGAACTACACTATAGGTAGAATTCCAAAAGGACCGTGTTCATTAGCAGTGTAGCTAATCGATCAACTCATGTTGGAATTCCTACCTTAAGAAGGAAGTACACCATTAGCAAAGTTTCCTAAAAAAGGTCAAGAACAAAAAGAATGAGGACCATGTTCATTGGCAATGTAATAGGTTCTTGAATGTGATGGGGTTAAAAAACAATCCTCACCCTAGTCTCCATTTCCCTTTTTAAACCTATTTCCCCAAAATTCAAAAAAAAAAACAAAAACAAAAATAGAAAGAGTCCCAAGGAAAAATATAAAAGTTGTGATTGGCTATGATCTAAGATAAGCCTATCCTCCTCATTAAGTTTGGCATTGGTCTTGTGCTCAAAGTAGTCCACATCCTTTTTTACTTTTACCTTGTGAGAAGATTGGGAATGAGATCTTAATTATATACTTTAAATTATAAATATATGTATCTATCTAGTTAAAGTTATGATTTATAAAGAGTATATATTTTGAGCTTGATTAAATACGATGGTGTGGTAAGGGTGGCCCACATTTAGTTCTCTCTTGATTATATGGTTATTTTTAATCATATTTAGATTAGTGTAGTTTATTTCCAAATTTCAATTTGTCTATTTTGTGATCTTTTTGATCATCTATTTGTTGCATCTCCTTTTTTTTTTAATTTCTATAATTTTGTTGCTCCTTGCAGTTGCATGCAATTAAAACTTTGGGAGCTAAGTGTTGATGCCAACATTGCCCATGCTAAGCATGGGGCCACATTAATAATTTTAAATCTAGAAATTTTCCAAAGCTCACTATTTTGATAAAGAATAAATTACAAAAATACTTTATAGAAATGAAGCTGATTGTGTAGCTCACCCCATTACATGAAATTAAGCCTAAGATAAGCTTCAAAGAAAATCGTGGATAATCATTCTTAGAACTCAGCAACAAAGATCTTCCATGGATTTTAATAAACTTTAAACTACCACATGTTATAAAATATAATTAAATGAAAATATTTTATACATATTATAACCAAGAGTTACAAAGCAACTTGGGTGGTGGAGACATGGTGGTAGTCATGATGGGTGATTAGAATGATCGTAATTGACGTGGGACATGGGTATTCATGATAGGGAGTTACAAAGGTGGTGGACAATGTGGTAGACTCAGGCATTACAAAAGTTGCGTAACAGCCTAGGTAGTGGGCATAACCAATAGGAGACATGGGCATTTAAACACCTAGACAAGTAGCTATAAAAGGGATGGTGAGTGGATGTTGTAGGGGATCAGATCTCAAGACTCCCCTTCCTAGAGCAGCAACTAGAACCATCGCCTAGCCCCCCTCTCTCTCCCTTTCCTAGCAACGAAGGTGATGTGTTGCATAGTGATCTGTGCATGCGGAGTAGATAGTGGTGAATAAAGGTGTAGTAGTGGAGAGCAGCGACCTTGTAGATTTTGGTATCAATGACATGTGAGGGTTTATGTAGTTAGAGAAGCATGGAAAATGGTGACATGCGACATGTGACAAATGACGTGTGTGGCAGAGTAGTAGCCTTAGACATCTGACATGTGGTGCCAAATAATAGATGTAGCAGAAGAGCTACGTGAATGGGCATTGGTGACAGTGTTTTGTAGGCTCTCCCACAAGCGATGCACAACAAATTCTCCACACAAATGACAGTGAACAACTTGCATGGGTGTCGACCAACACCAACAGTTGTGGCTACATGTGCTCATCAATAGTAGCTTGCATGGTAGTTGGCAGTAGCTCACGTGGTAGAATACAAGTGGCTACAATTGATGCATGTATAGAGACAGCTACAATTGATGCCTAATAGCAGTGCAAACATATATGCATGCATCGAAGATGCATCAATGGGCACCATTGACAGGATCTACTGGCAACATGCTGCACATGATGGTGGGTGCACAATTGGCATCAACAACTAGGGTAGCCTTCCTTTCTCTAGCATGATGCATGCATGGTAGGGCATGGTAGGTGGTCTCTCTCCAATAGGCACGTGATGGCAAGTAGCCTCTCTCCTCCCTCCCCTCCTCTAGCGATGTCTGATAAAAGTAGTGGTTCTGCAAAGCTGTAGGCAATGGTCGTGGTGTGCAGCAAGCAGCCATCTCTTGACAGCATCAGAGGCAAATCATGACAACTTGTCGCAAGCTCTATCAACAAGTGGGTGGTGGACATCAGTGGTCTCTCTCTCCCCCCCCCTCTAATGGCTACGAGTATTGTCGACAACAACATCCATGACAACAAAATGGCATGAACTAGCGATAGTAGCAAAAGACCACGAAAAAAATTT
Source organism: Gnetum montanum (assembly GCA_015680685.1). Taxonomy (NCBI): domain Eukaryota; kingdom Viridiplantae; phylum Streptophyta; class Gnetopsida; order Gnetales; family Gnetaceae; genus Gnetum; species Gnetum montanum. Next base: position 43,381 of record MNCI01007821.1, read on the forward strand.
AAATTTACTATATTTTATTTAATCTAGAAATTCAAGACAGTTACTCAAAGTCTCCGATTTTCTAGTTTAATTTACTTTGGAACATCACATGGCCCTCTCTAGCTAAGACTACTCCTGAGTTTTCATACCCATAGGGAAGGTGCCCTAGGCAATAGTCTCCTTAAATTAGTTTTCTTCAGGTGTTGGTGTGTCCAAAATTTATGTATCAACACCTTTACTAAAGTTTAAAACATGATGTAGCTTCACGACTTTTGTTAGTGAAACATTCTTAAGGAGAGAAATACATTTGATAATATTTTGTAAAACATTGGAGTTTTTCATCATTTTCACTACTAGCAACTCTTTTAACAAAGCATTACTTAATCATCATTCACAAGAATATGAAGCCATAAAGCACATTATTGTTGTAATTTATATGTCTGGTGTTTACCTTTGCTTACAAATTTTTTCTCCTTAGTTTCCTACTTTGCTTTCTAATTTATTATTAGCTCTAAATTATTCTTCCATTGTTATCCATTGTTAGCAATAATACTGATGGAGAATGATTATCAACTTTTGTTTTGTAGCTTTCCTCTAACCAATTTTGTAAAAATAGAATTTGATCATATGTATCAAGGGAGATGAAAACATGAAAAATGCATTTTAGAGAAAGTTCTAAAATGTGAGACTATTTAGAAGATGTCCCAAAGGAGACGAGTTTGTATTATTTTTGAATTTATATAATATCTGCTATAAATGTAACAGTTTCTAGCACAATAATATAGTTTCACAAAATTTCATTTATCCTAGATATTCTAGGAAATATGCTTTTATCACAACTTATTTTTATGATAGATTGATATGGTTTTTAGCACAATGATAGAGTTCCCTATTTTTTGCAAATTCAAAGGTATTCACTCCATATTTTTCACATATACGAAAGCATTCTTTGTATGTTGGGAATCTACCTTGGTGCATTGATTTGATTTGGTTTTATTAAATTTAGAAAGATGTAGGTGATAATATGACCTAGCCACATCCATTTTGATGCTTGAGCTATAAATGCATTGCACATTATTTGTGTTTAGCAGCATCACACAAGCGACAAAGGAAGGCTTGCTTCTTGATTTCATCCATAGATATATAGACAAATAAGATCATTTGGTTTTCTTCCCTAGCTATAGGCTCTGTTGAATTACTGACACAGGCTCTATTGTAAGCTTTGTTGAATAAAAATAACTAGTACAAGCTCTGTAGCTTTCTCAATGGAGGTGATTAGCTTCATTTGTTTAAAAGAACAATTGTTTTGTTTACTAGTTATCACTATGGAAGAATCCCGTCCCTATTGTTCAAATTCTCAATAATGTGGCCACCTTGGCTAAATTAGCTACAAAATGAGCATTGTGGAGAAGTGATCCACGATCACAAAAATGCCATCATTTTTCTTGTTGCTTTATAGAATATCCTCCACAAAATCCATGCTTATGTTTTTCCATGGCTTCTCTAGAATTGGTAGTGGCTATGATTAATTGTTAGTTAATATGAGCAAAATCTTCCTTTTATTTTATCAATCTAATTTATTTTTCCTTACCTTTCAACTTAATAATCTTTTCTTGAGATATAATTATTTATTTTTAAAATTATCAAAACATAGTAAAAGAAAACAAGAGTGTTGTTTTCTCCTTTAAATTAAGGGAGAAGGGTATAAGGGTGAAGGTGTATCAAAGTATAAACTGTGAAAGGAAGGGCTTAAGGGTGTGGTGACATCAATAAGCTATGAAAGCTATCAAGGATGACTTGTGTCCTAAGCATAGTTACTAAAAAAAATAAACAAAGCAAAGTGACTATAGTAGAAATGTGACAAAAAGGGGGCAACGGGGGCAAAGGTAAGGTTGAGGATAACTTTTTACAAATCTTAGTGTTAGTATGTATAATTTTGAATATATTAACCTTCAAAATGTATTGTAACGGATAGATATAAAAAAAAGTGCATTTACATTAACACTGTATTAGACGATTCAATTCTATTTATTTTTTAAAGTTTTAGACAGTATAGTTTTAGACAGTATTTGACTTGATACCTTTAGAAAACCTTTGAACCTAGTAACAACAGTGAAAACTGGAAGCAACGATGTTTTGAAATGGTTTCCATCAGAAACGGAAAACACGAAACATTGCAAAGCAACTAGGGTCCTAAGGTTATCTTCTCTCGAATAAAGAAGAAATCTACAGTGGTTCTTTGGTGTTTTCTCACATTGGTTTCCGCGTAATTTTGTATGTGTTTATCTTGTTTTTATTTTATTGCTGTTTCTGTTTCCGGATTTAATTAATTTCATAACTACTATATAGTCCAGTATTCCTTTTGGGCATGTTAGCAGACATGACAGCTGTCCATGAATCTTTGAATTTCTATCCATATTCTTGGCCAGTATAAGTACCTACAAACTCTGTTAACGGTTTTGGGTTAAGCATGGCTCAACTATGCCCTACAGCAATAAGCTTCCGCCTTTAAGCGATTATTCTTGTACAACCCTCCTTTGTGAACTACAAATTCAATCATTCCTACTATATTGTGCAACGCCTACTTTCATGCATTCTTAAACTCAGTATTTGATGCGCAGACTAAATTTTCTGCCTTCAATTTTAACATGGATAAGATATTCGCGATGAGATTGTAACTCAAGGCTTTTGCTACCTTGCTTTGCACACCTTTCATGTGCTTTGCAATGGAGTTGTATTTCACCTAGGTGCATATTTTGCATTTTGTTTGTAGAGCTATGTTTGGATAGCCTGGACACTACTTGAATTTTAAGTTAAGCTTATCATCCAGAGACAAGGGGTAGGTTAAGAGGGTTAACCAAGTGCTGGAGAAAATGCTTCGGTCTAATGGTTATAGTTTTTAAACTGCTAGAATAGTATGTTTTCATTAGCAGAGTTTGCCTACAACAACTACTATTTAAGCAAATCTCAAGACATCATAGGAGGTATTCTATGTTATTTCTTGTAAGACTCCTTTGTGTTAGTGTGTTTTTGAGGATAAGTAAAAGATCAATTCATACATAGTATTGTGCACAACAAAGTAGATCAAGAATATTCAGAAGTGATTGAAAGTAGCTTAGAACAGTCAAGCTAGCTTGTAAACCATATAAGAAGACTTCTCAAGTTTGCATTTGATGATAAAATATTCATTTATGTCTTTTTCCTGAAGATCTTAATGTTTCTTAGTTAAAAAGGAAAGCTTGAACCTCATTACATTAGACCTTTTGACATTCTTTAGTGCATAGAAGAGGTGGTATATCATATGATTTTACCTTCATAACTTTCAAGCATGCATGATGTCTTTCATATCTCCATGCTTCGAAAATACATTTTTGATGGTAGCCATGTTATCAGTTGGATCAAATTATAGTTTTTAGCTTAGGATCATGGATTGGATGATTTGGTAGTTGCACAACAAGATAATTTGCATGATGGAGGTCTTGTGGAGTCATCACAAGTCTCAAGAAATGACTTGAAAGCTTGAGTTTGATTTGAGATTGTCCCATATTAAGATCTTCTAGGAGGAAGATTCTTAAGGGGGAGAGAATGTAACACCCCATGTTTTTAGATGATCTAGTTAGTCTATCTCTCTCCTAGTGTTGTATTTAAAATTCTTGGTGAATGTTATTGTTTTGATTAATATGTTCATTATTTAGATTTCTAGTATTATATATATATATATATATATTCCATATGATATTATGGCATTGATGCATTATTCTAGTTATGTTCCTTTCTATAATATTATGTATTTGTGTATTTTATCTAGCTATTATGCACTAACCTAATGGATGAGTTTGTGTACAAATTATCTTGGAGGTTGAGATGTGGACATGACATGGCTTAGCATTTAATTTTATGAGATATTTTATGTAAGAGTTAGCTTTATTTTAATTCATTTTATTAATTTAGTTACCCTACATTATTTTTTCCATGTGATTATCTTGTGATATGCTTGTCATGGATGGAAAAGTTATGTAAGTGATAAATACATGATAGTATGAAATTTCTTCTTATTAAACTCTAGTTGCACCAATTGGAAATTTTGGCCTCTACATTTTGTTTGAACATTTTTAATAAAAATCCTACAACTTCTTATCTAATCACCTTAATATCTAGTTACCAGAAGAGAAGGTGCTACTAGATTTGGGGCTTGTGGTAGTGCAAGTAGTTTTTGCTAGATTAAGATCATGGCATTAATAGATCCAAACCAATGTTTTGATCATTGTGCAAATTGTGCTTATTTTTGGGTGAGTAATCTTGGCCTCTTTTTCTTTATTTAAATATATAGGGGTTTATGCATATTTGTATGAGATGGGTACTACTGAATTATTTTAATAGACCTATATAATTTTTTTTTTGTGGATTTAAGATTTTTCTTTGATCGGTAGGTTGCAATTGTTTGTAATTATTTGTTGCAAGTTTTTCTATAATGTTTGTGATTATTCACTAATTTTGCACTTATGAGTTTTGTGAGATGATGCTATGAATGTTTTGTGATTGTACAAATTTTTAGAATTGGGTATTGTATGAGTGTTTTAAGTTTTAACATTGTTGAGGTTGTGTTACCAATAGATTAAGCATATTCAATGAATTTGAGAGATTCAAAGTTTTTATGTAGAGTTTTTTCATTTTTTTGGGTCCTTTGAGGATTTCTATCTCTTTGTCATATCTCTATTTATTTTGGTTTCTTTTTCCATTATTTTTTGAGTCTATCTCCCTTTCTAATGTCATATTTTTCTTGTTCTCAGTACTCTATATTTATTGTAGACTTTTTTTCTCCATTTCATTTACTTTTTATTAATTTTATGGTTTCCATATGAAACAATGAATCAACCATGAATTATGGTGTGACTATTGGCTTTTATCATGATTCGTGATTAGGACATGGTAGATTTTATGGTGGAGTCTTGATGCATCCTCTATCCTTCTTGCATCAATTTTAGTCTCTAATTTACTAACCTGTAATACCATGAGTCATGGTCAACTACCATAGGTCATGGTAAGGTCATAATATACTATCCTTTGTTACATGTTCATTTTTTTGAAGGTCTTTAGATACACCATGAGTTATGGTGAGATCATGGTCAGCCTACCATAAGTTATGACAAAGCCATGGTCAAGTCATGGTTAATCATCCCAAGTTGTGGTGTAGTCATGATGAGCTTTTTGAGCCTTAGTGTTAGTCAATGTTGCTATTTGTGCCTTTTTTTATCTTTCTAGTAGATCAAAAATCATGATCACATCTTGGTTAACCATCATAAGTTATGGTCAAGTTGAGATTATAGTATTTTTCTTTAGTTTCTATCCTTTTTCGTTTTAATTATATCATAAGTCATTGTTCGATTGTGATTAGGTTGTCATGATTTATCACGAGTCATGGTAACGATAAGGTATTTCCTCTTTGTTTTTTCTTGTCTTTTGATACTATTAATGCTTAATTTGGTCCAATTCAATATTGTTTACCTTAATTTGACTTAATTCATAAGCCTAGACCTATTGGCTTGTTCATCATAGTGTAAACTATTGTTGAATCTTTGAATATTGGTTATTGTTGTATCCTCCACCATCAACATTGGTTTGACCTATTTGAGATGTTTATTATATGTATGCTTATTAGAACTAGCATTTAGATATGTGTCAAGTTGAAGATGGACTCCCTAAAGATGTTTGATAATCAACTCATATTGCAAAGCACTAGTATGAATTTCATTATAGACCCCATCCTACATAAGAGAGTGATTCCATTGCTCATTAGTATTTTTGTTTGATGCCTCTAGAATACTAGAAGTAAGTCTTGGGTGGCATCTCTAGCATTGGTAGTTTATAACAATTGGAATGACTCTTGGGTATTTCCTCTTATTTGTTGAGACTAATCACAAACCAATGTACATGGTAGTTTAGCATTTAGTTTTGTTTTGGTATGAAATTTAAAAATTGAGAAAGCACATAGTATAACATTTCACACATTTGAGATTGAGTGTGGTGCATTCTAGTCTCCTTATTTGTGAGTTGATGAGTGGAGGGGCATTTTTGTATGGTTAGTATTGTTTAAGCACTTTAGTATCAAATTGATATGGTTGTTTACTCTTAATGTGTAAAGTATTTGTACATATTAACATGTTTTGTAGGGTAAGAATGCCTTGAAACATCACCAAGATATTTCATGTTACAACTTGTAACCTTCACCATCAAATCTGAGGCTAGAATTTCAATGTAAAATGTGATTGTAATCCATGAGATGCAATTTCACATACTTTAATTTTTGGGGCTGAAAAAAATGCTCATAAGCTATTATAACCTCACTTCCCAAGTGGAAAAAGTCCTTCCATGTCTATATTTGGTCTTGGAAAGTTTAAAAATTTCTTTTGGACTATCAAAAATGGCATTTTCATGGGTTTTGTAAGGGGTATGACCATTACTACTTTGGAAACACCCATGCCTAGCATTAGGATGTTTGAATTTCATCCTCCCAACAATGGTTAGTGTAGTCACCATAATGTCAACATTGTTACACAATGCCAACATTAGAATGGTTGGGGTTTCTATTTTCATCATTACTCCAATAGCTCTAGCGTTGTTACCAGAAGATCAACAAGGGTGGAAGAAGCCAGTGTAGTTAAAAAGTCTATTTACTATTTATGATAACCATCATGATTTTGGTGCCTTGGGGGTATCAATACTTACCATAAATGAAAACTACACTAGAATTGAACATTTACCACACCTGCACATGGTGTCAATCAGTTAGTAATCATGGTAGAAATTTGCAGCCAAAAATTAGTAGCCATTTGACCTATAAAAGCCCATCTTGAACACCTTGAATGGGTTCTTTGGCTTCTTCCGCTTTTGAATTCTTTGCATCCAAAAAGCTTTTGGAAATTCTTGAGCATGATAGCCTTTGAAAACCCAAGCACTTGTGACCTTTGAGGATTATGTGAGACTTTTGGAGCAACTTCCAACTACTTGAGCATAAAGACTCTTAGTGTAGTACTCCCTTTGCTACAAAAGTTATTCACAAACCTTACTCCCTTGTGACCAATATTGTAGATCTGGGTAAGAAACCTATAAGGATTTTTAGTTTTGGAAGTTGGGAAGCACCTAGACCATGGAGCTAATTGTAGCATGCAAAACTATTGACTTCAACAGGCTTTGGACTCTCGTAAAGCAAATCCCTTGTGCATTCAAGAACGACTTGTACACTCTTTTTTGAACTTCCTCTTTTCAATATTTTTATTGTAATAAAGATTATAGTTCATTTATTATGCAAGTTGTTGTGATTTCATTCTATGCATTATTATTTATTTATTTTCATACTAGATTTGCATTATTTTTACCATTTTCTTACCCCTGCTTACACTTTTGAAGTCCTTGGGTGATTGACAAGATTGTCCAAGGTGCCTTAGATCCTTTTTCTTGGAGGCCCTTGGGATCCAAGGTTAGGCTATCTCACCTAGAATTCTTGGTTTTCCAACAATTGAATTATTTAGGCATTACATACCTCAGCTAGCCACCATGAGATCTATCCTCAACTCCAATGGAGGAGGTGCCAAGGTTCCTCACTTAGGGTACACTAATCCTCTCTTTTATTTATAGGTCACTAGGGCTAGATGGACCTTGGAGATCTTAGATGGTATACTGATTTTGTGATTCATATTTATAATATTTCCAATTTATAAATTTATCATTTCATGATTTATGACACTATTTTATATACCTAATTAGATTATTTCTCTTTTAATTTATGCATTAGATTGAGGTTTATGTATGGTTTGACCTAATATGATTTATGTTAAGTATTTCTAAGAGTATCACAATTTCAAATTTATGATGTTTATCCCTATTCAGTTGATTTTAGTTTTTAGCTGTTAGGGTTTTATCATATTTAATTATAATTTTAATCATTTGTATTTAAAATACTTTCCTTTCATCATTTAGTTTCTCTTCTTCTCCTTTTAGTCATGGCATCACTATAAGTTTTCTTCCATTTTTCCTTTGCATTATTAGTTTTGTATTATTTCTTGCTTTCTTAGCCACGACCAATAGTTTGCTAGGTTGTCTATACCTAACATAATACTCTCCAATCTAAGATTAGGAAGAATAATGTTTCAATTTAATTAGTGCATAAATCAAAATAGAATTGGATCAAACATAAAAAATTCAAACATATCATTGATCTTAGTAATTTCATTTCTAAATATTTAAAACCTGTCTTCTTATGAAAAAGTTTACAAAGATCCAAAAGATAGTTTTTTAACCAAAAATAATTCAAGATAATACTAACATATAGTTTTTGTTGTGTACAATGTGAATATATTTCTATCCTCTTAATGTCTTTTCTAATGTTATTTCCTTTGTTTCATGTTGAAGTCATGTTAGAATTCCTTAAAAGTTGATAGGAATTAGAAAAAATCATTAGAACTAGTAAAAGTTATTAAATTTTAAGTCATGAATCCTTTAATGGTTAGAAATTAAATGTTTATTTTGAAGCAAAAATTAGTGAAAAAATAAAGAAAAAAGTAAAATAAAAAGATTAATTGGTCTTCATATCTAAGCATGTTACTTTAAAAAAATTTGTTCTCTTAACTTAATATAATCTTTCATTGTGTATGAACTTTTGTGTGTTCTTGTGCTAAAGGTTCTTTAAGTTTTAGCCTCCTTTCTTACTTCTATCATTCTCTCAAACATTCTTCTCTCATGATTTGAACTCTCATAGTTCTCACAAGTAATTTCTTTGAAGTAATTCTCATGATTTAATCTCTCACAATGTTCTCACATCTATTTCATAATTTTCTTAATGATTAAAGAATCTCTTTCAATTAGGACTCAATTTAAATTCCTAATATATCTCACATCTTTTTGTTTCAAATTTGTCTATGATTCATATGTTATTTACTCATTAATTTAAGGATTTAGTAGTTGTTGATGTAAGGATGAATATTTTCTCTTACTTATGTTAATTAATTTTCAAAGGCTCAAAGAAATTTAAACTCTAATTCTTTCTTTTCATGTTTAATTTTATATAGATTTTTCATTATATAAATCCCTCTTTTGGAGCCTCTTGTCACCAAATCTTGCTAATTATAGACTTAATTCCTTGTTAAATCTTGGTGAATTGAGCATCTCTTAAGTATTAGAGGCTTAAAGATCATTGAATGCATGCTTTCATCTTAGTTATTGCATGCTAAAAGGTAGATCCAAGTAGATTCCAAGGATTTTCATAATGTTTCTATATTTTATGAATGTTGCAAGGAACTTCGAATCATACTCAATTCATCATCAATTGCAATTGATTTCTCAAGGATTACAGAGAGAATAAATAGCATTACAGTTAACAACTAGTTAAGATGTAGTGGATAACAATTAGTTTTAGAAAAAATTACTAGTTGTAGAGAAAGGAAAAGAATAGAAAAAAATTTAAAGATATATTAACTATAATAAAAATAACCAGCTATAGTAATGAAATGTCAAATAAGGCAACTACATTGATGTGTGCTCATTGATATAGCCCCATCAACGCATCTCAAGATGCATTGGTGCATGTATGTCAACACTACTCTAGTCATTGCCTATATAAGTGCAGACATTAGTCACATTTATAGGACTATTTGATCAATACCTTAGCTAGACTCTTTCAATTTCTTTTCATAAAAATTAGTGAAATTTTCCCTTTGATTGCCTATAGTGTAGATCAAATTAATTGTATAGCATTTTATTTAAGTGTAATATGTACCTAGACATAGTTGTATGAATAGTAATAAAATCAGGATTTCTTTCATTCATTACAACACTTGGATTAGTTAAACTTTAGTTTCTAACATTTTACTTGGATGCAATTTAACATATTTTCTTTAAATACATAATATTATAATTTGTAATTAATGTCAATACAACCACTTCAAGCATGACATATTTATGCTTGGTAATCCTAGTAGTGGATAACTGGTATGCCCAACAATAAACACTTGTTAATCCAATAGTGTTAGTATACATTCAAAATGTATATGAAAAGTGGGAATGGATGTTCCATGTTTAGAATTTTTTAGCTAATTAATTAGTTAAATATAATGATAAAAAATTTCCTCATTTAATTAATTCATAGACAAAGAAAATTATAAAAACTTATAAAAATAATTATCTTACACCTTAATTACACTTAACCATAAAATGAGTTAACATAAGGATTGAAAAGATAATGACCAGTCACCATATTTTTTACATCTAAGAATATAGGCCACTTAGGTAAAACCTAGTCTATAGGATTCAACTAGATCACACATACAAACTAGTAATTCATATGATTAGGCATAGGAAATGCCCATTGCTCATCATTAATGCTATTACCTGGGATTCATTTTAGCTAAGTACACTAAGTGTTTATAGATATTGGAATCATACAAGTCATTGTAAAAATATATAATGCATTATCTTTCAGAAAGTAGTAATAATATTTTATTAAGACACACTACATAAAAGCAAACTAAAACATCTTCTTTTCACAAGACTGATGCACCAACTATTGATGACTCCAACTAACATGATAGACCTAGAAGGGATGTTGATGAGATTTCTCAATAACTAAGGTGGTTTGTGGATATCTGAATTCTTATTATCTAGAATTAACTTTCATCCCCCATCAAGATGAGTAGTTACACTTAAGAAATTTGGAATGTAACATTGTATTACCTTCCCATCATTTTATTTCTTCCATGTTCATGGTAGCACTCATGAGGCTAGGACTTGAAATAAAGTAGCAACTCTCCAAATATTATCAACCAACATAGGCTCAACTTAGAAAATATAAACTCATGATGGCACACCATGAAGCCTAGAAGGGAAAAAATGTCCTAATCTCACTATTTTCACAATCACAGAAGGAGGGCCTAGAATTTCCATTAAGGTAGTCTTAACACCAAGGCCTTCCTCAATTTTATAAGAATAATACAAATTATCAATGATTACATTTAACCTTGGTGAATAACCAAGGTGAATGAAGAACTGGTTTTAAAATAAGGATAACCTCAAGGCTAATGTCTGCAAATTGTTTACCAAGAGAACAACCAAATAATCAAAGGAGTAGGGCAAGTCAACACCACTCTCCTAGTTCCCTATCTTCATCCTCCTTCTCATCATCAAACTCTGACAAGAGGGACCATGACTAAGATCAAAGGAGAAATGATTAAGATCAAAATGGAGATGATAGAAGATCCCATCATAGAGATAGGAGGAAAAAGCATTAACAAGAAGAAGAAGAGGAAGAGAATTATGATGAAAGATGACATAGTAGGCTACATCATAAGAGGCATGCCCATGATAGGGGATACCATGAATATAATGACTATGATGAACCACTACTTGCTATGAGAAGCATGATACGTATTTCATTAGTAGTTTATATTCCTACTAGGCATTAAAGAGAGATCCAAATTAAATAACTTAATATGAAAACCATTCCTAAATTTAAAGGAGGGTATAATTTTGATCCACAAAATCATTAGCAAGTCTTCCATGATGCATGTACCTTGCAAACCATTGAGAACAAGTGGTATAAAATTAAACTATTTCCTTGGATACGTATCAAAGAAGCTAAAAGTTTGTACTAGTCCTTAGAGCTGGAATCTATTCGTAGAAGGAATATAATAATGGAATAGTTCAATGATAAATATCAAACATACTTTAGGATGTCCAAATTGAGAAAAAAAATCCAAGAATGAAAACAAGATAATCATGAATTCCTTAATGTAGCCTAGAACAAGTATTACTCTCTTTTAAACTAGTTCCCAAGCCATGATTTCTCTCAAAGAGAACAACTTTGTCACATGATAGATGAACTCAAAAAAAAAAAAAAAAAAAAAAAAAAAAAAAAAAAAAAAAACTAGAAAGAGTCTTAGGATTTAGGCCTAAGATAGATTGTTAGAAATTATGATCCATTGAATCTAAAGGCTCATTGATTAAGTGGCCAAGAAAGAATAAAACCTCAAAAAGAGAGAAAGTACAAAGTAATACAATAGAGATCCCTTCATTTACAAAAGGGAGATAGATTTCTATAATCTTAAGGAGGAAGCATTAGTAGACAAAGTGGTACAAAGAAATACCTTGTTAATCAAAAAATATATCATAAAAATATTAGCAAAGGTGGAAAAAATATGGGATTCCTTATATGAGAAGTTCCAAATAGCTTTGAAGATTGTGAAAGAGAAAATGAAGTAGGGAGTTTGAGATAAGGTTAAAAAGAGAAGAAGAAATATAGGAAAGAACTAGGATTTGTAGAAAGGTAAAGCTATAGCATTTAATGAGATATATATTCAATGATAGAGGAAGAAGAATGTGAAGTATGCTAGTATTAACATTCCAAGGGATGTTGCCTTGTACTATTGCATCTGCAAGAATCTAGGATTTGTTACTTGAATCCAAAATTTTCCAAAATCCAACCACCTAGGAGATTACCTTATATACAAAGCAATTATCAGTAGTAGTTCCACCAACAATAGTGTTATCCAAGTGGAGCATCACTTTAACCTTAGGATCATTATCATCCATGGCAAAGCCCATAGTTGTGGGGGATGTTACTACCACGACAACAATATTCTTTCTAGTCAATTGGACCTGTAACTTGTATCTCCTTGTAGATATGCAAGCCATGCTCCATTCTCCCATTATTATTATCCCCTTGAATATCATAGAACAACCACTTCATGAGTTAAATCGCCTTCAACTTATCCTTCTCATTATCCACCATAATACTTTTCATCTTCTAATTCTACTCCCTTGCCACCTACACTACCTATGCAAGGAAAAATTTCAACATAGCCTTAGCAACATAATGCCATGAGGATCATGAACTTATAACCAGATTACAATTCAAGTGGTTCTAAATGTAAGTGATGAGTGGTGAGGTACCCCTACACTCAACCATACGAATACGAGCGTGCACGCGTGATCCGATCGAACTCCACAGACTAAATGCCTTAACGCCACAAGGAACACTTGGGGTTAATCATTCGTTGTCTTTCCAGGCTTGCTTGTATGTGTCACGGTGTATGGTTAAGCAAGTTTGAGGTATGTGATTTTTTTGGTGTTTTTCAGGTTTATCGCCTATGCTATGAGAGAAGGGTTGAGAAACTAAGCTAACTCTAACTAATGTCCTAAGTCTAATTTAACTAGCGTCAGCATCCGTTCCCACTTACCGGACACACCCTGAACTATGCAACTGTGGCTTACCAAATGCTAATCATTACTGGGATCGCCACATGTAACGCAAGTGCTCTAAGTGGTCGTACTGAGGCACCTATTTAGCCTAAGTGTGATAAGCAGTCGATTCCTTAGCTAGCTGTACACACCCGTGGGTGCTCGTAACTAAGTCGTACTTATCACATGTTCTAGCCTAGCGATGAGCAATCAATTCCTCAACTAGTTGTACACATTGGACTACTACTGGGATTACCAAGTGCAGAACCCTGGAATACGCTATTGGGTTACCAAGAAATCCGATGCTCGTAGTTAAGTCGTACTCATGCGTTGTGACAAGCAGCTGATTCCTTGATTAGCCGTACACATCTGTAGATGCTCGTAATCAAGTTGTACTTGTGCGCACTAGGAAAGCAGTAAATAAACAACAATAAATAAAACCATGTATTGCAAGGTTTATCCAATCAAGTTCTTCTTTATTGCCGTACACAACTTGGGTTCAGGTTACAAGTTACTTGAATAAAGAGCCATTCACTTTAGGACTCCTACTGTGGGTACACGGGAAAAACTCTATCTTTGGAGTGTTCAAACTGCCAAAGCTTTGCTACTTCTAGCTAGGATTGGGAAATGAAGGCAGTGCCACCTATTATTTATAGATATGGTAGTGGACCGCGATATCGCGTACGCAATATCGCAGGGAAAGACGCGATATCGCGTATGCGATATCGCATGGGATGCAATATCATGGTAGCCGCGATATCGCATATGCAATATCATGGCGCAGTGCATGTTGCATCTCATCATACCCCCATGACTAAATGAAAACTCGTCCTTGAGTTCCTTACAATGATATCAGGTAGGTATGGGATTATTAGGGGAAATGGAACTAATGGAATGACATGTGAACGGGTCTTTATTACAAGACTTGACAAAAACTGGTGTTCATGACAACAAGGGTGAACACCTTATTACAATGACATCAGGCCACATTTGGTAGCTAAGAGAAAAGAGGAGAGGAGAGAGAATAGAAGAGAAGAAGAAAGAAGAGTCTTGCTGCTGCCAACGCCTAGATTGCACCTTCCGTTGTCCATCCATAAGCGCGCCATCAATCTTGCTCCTTGAATAGCTGCTGTAGTGCTACTCCATTCCAAGTGTTTGCACAAGCTCTAGATCCAATTCGTTGTTGTATGTTTTCCATATGCACACAACACAATCGTATATTAGCAAGGGTAATTGAATCATTAAGTAATTAATACCTTGCTTCGGTTTAGGTTCATTGGCTAGGTTGTGGTATGGCTGATATGGATCTGGGGAAATGTTATGGATAAGTACCGAAGGTGTAGGGGTTAGGAAGAGAAACAAAAAAAGTCGAGGCTTAGGAGAAAAATCGAAAAAATAGGCCCCATACCCCCATGACTAATCGCGAACCTCTGGTAGCATTCGAATGGAGAAAGAAATGGAGTAAGAAAGATAGGTAAAAAGGGACAACTATGACATCAGTAAAGTGGATTTCAATGATGGAAATGAACAAAAATGTTAATTAATTGCAAAACGTTAAGGAAAAGAAATTAACTAATGTTCCAAATAGGAATGTCAGTGGGTCCTCCCCAAAGCAGGCTCATGCCTTTAATGCCCTGAAAATCCCACATTCAAGGAGTCCGTAGGCTCAAGGAATGTCCTTTGGAATAAGAGTTAAAGTCTTAACCAGAAGAATTTACCAAAAAGAAAACAATGCATCAACCAAAATATATACACTAATGATACAACCAGCAATGAGGTGAACAATGGAGAGAAGGATGGAAAGAAGAGAAGTGAAATGGAATCCCAAGAACAAGGTGGTGTACAGCCCCTTGTGTGTTGTATGATTAATGTGACTTGGCTAATCTCATTCCAAATCCGGCTCAAACCAACCACTTCCAGTGACTTTGCATCAATGCATTTAGCGAAATCATCCACTTGGAGAACAAGAATGCATATTCGAAGAGCTACCACCATTCCAACGAAACAATAGAAAGAATGGGAAGCGAGAAGGGCCTTAGTTAGAGGGAACACTTTGGTTCCATAACCAGTGCTTGCAGCACAAATTTTATTTCATCTAACGGGTGTGCTTTGAATCCTCACTTTTCGTTTTTTTTCTATTTTTATGCGTGGGGACCACACCATGCAAAGACTTCTTATTTTTATTGTCTCAGCTTCTGAAGAATGGGTAACCTCAGAACAGTAAGAAAACTCAAGAAGAAAACAACCAAGCACCCAAGTGAATGACCAGCACAAAAAGAATCAAGTTCCCTTGAAGTCACACCCTTTGCAATCCTTGAGTCCTTCCTTAGTTTGAGAAATGCCTAGTCACCAATTCATTAAATTTCTTATTGGGAGAGAGCTATACATTTCCAAGCCAAGGGAAACCATAGACTTGATGGATGGATGGATGAAGTGATCTCATTACCTGCCATATCAAAAGAACATACCTTAGTATCACCATTGTAACTTAAAGGTAAAAACCAAACGTTAGCAATCAATGAAAAATAGTTCATCCCATCGGTATGAACACTTATGGATGACACACACACACATAAAAATAGAGAAGTACAACGATGGTGTAAAAAAATAGAAAAATTATAGAAATTGTAAAACAAAAATGTGTAAAATAAAAATGTTGTAAAACAAAAATGTGGAAAAAAAAACTGAAAAATAACTGAGGGCACCATATGGTTAGCATAGGTGGCCATCTCCCCCATGACTGAGTTGTAAGGGAGAGATCCGAAATATTGAGCACCTATTTGAATTTCTAAGAAGTGCCCAACTTCTCCCGATTGATGATCTTAAGTTCAGGGGTGGAAGTTGGCGACGCTCACATTCCAATGTATCTATGCCATGGTTGTTGGCATGAGTTTCCTCAATTCATTCCATGCATATTGGTTTGCTCCTATGAGGAGCTGTCAACCATGGGGTGTCTGCTATTTCTTGTGTGGTTGCTACACACAGGCATCCTTGTTGCAGAGTTTCTTGGGCACACCTATTACATGGAGACATTTCCTCCATGTCATCACCCGACGAATCACTGTATGTGATGCATGGAACTATCCTCTTCTCAATCTTTCCACATATGTTAATCTTGGATATTTCCAAGGAAAGATCACAGATCCTAAGGCATGTGTCTACTGTGCTTAGCCATGCCCTTCCCATTATGATTGGGAAGTCCCTTTCGTTGTTGTTAACATTGATCACTAGAGAATCTGCTGGGTAGGACCAACCACACATAGTGGTAATAACATCCTCCCCCAATCCCAAGGAAATGGTGATGGACTGGTCTACTAGCTCTGGTTGGATATTGCTCTTCTTAAGTTGTGGCAGGTTCCAGGCGTGATACATATTTCGTGAAATTAAGTTGACTCCGAAACCTGAGTCAAGAAGAGCCCAATGTGGTGCATTCCCAGCAATCTACAAATAAATAAAGGGACTCCTAGGGTCAGTTAGTTTCTTGGGAAGGTGACCTACCTTTATCCAGTCAGTTATGGTATGTGTTAACATAACCATATGTGTTACACTCCTTTGGACTGAAGGGTGCTCTGAAGTGTTAGATGGTGAAGGCATGTGCATAGCCTCAACCGCTTGTTGTTGCGAGAGTTTGTCCAGGATCCTAGTTCTAAAAAAGGATCTCTTCTTTGTACAGTTGTCACTAGAACTAGTGCCCGATTGGATATTGACAGCTCTCGCAGCGTGAAGTTGTTGTAGTTGAGGAGGAAGTTCCCCTTGCATTGTTGGAGCAGGAGGTGTTACAGGAACTACTTGAGGAAGAGGTGCAGGTGGAGTTAGAGGATGGACGGAATGTGAGATGTCTCCAGGAGGAGAAGGAGTCCTTATGAAGTACTCCTGAGCTTGGTAGTGATGTTGGGGGGTAGTGTGACCCATAGAGTCACCTGGAGAAACCAGTTGCTGCACATAATAACCGTAAGGATCAGGCTGCTGGTAAGGGTATTGCTGTGTTGGTGGTGGCATACCCCATGACTGTGGGTATTGCCACTACTGATGTTGTCCAATGGGCTGTGGAGGCATTCCACTTAGATAATATGTCAAGGGTTGGTGGAACTGCCTTGGGTTACCTTGTGGATAAGGTAACCTTCGGGGTGTTTGCCGTTGATTAAGTCTTGGATTTAGTGCATACACCCCAGACTCCTAAAGATGTGAGACAATTGGACAACATCCCTTAGGATGGTCATAGTAGTAGACCTCACACCCACCATCATCGTCTGAATTAGAATTTGCAGCCTCATCGGGGTTAGAAATTTTTTCCTTACCCTTGTTATGTGCAGGGTTAGAGTCTCTCGGCTTGGTTCTGCCTTTGTCACTACCTTGCTCAACCTTAGACTCTTCTACAATTTTCAAAACTATTTCTATTTGTGAGTCTAAGGAATCCCACATTTGGTCTACCTTAGCCGATACCTCAGCTGTTAACTTTTGGATCGGCATGGTTTTCTGGTTCACCAACTCCTCGAGTGGTGACCCATCGTCCTCATCACAGAATTTCACTCCCTTCTTACGAAGGGAGGGATCATGGTTGTATTCCTCCACACTTTCTCTCTTCTATAGCTCACCTTCTTCTTACGCTACTTGTTCCAACAAGCTTTCAACTTCATGGGATCTCAGTTGGGAAAGTCTCCCTTGGGTGTAAGTCCCAAGAGTTCTTCTTGTTTCATTTCATAGCCCATCCACGATGTGGTGAAGTTGATCCTACTTAGCGTACCCATGGCTCGGGCAACGATGTAGCAGTGTGTAGTAACAAGCCATGGCAGCATCCAAGGATTCATGAAAACCTTGTTTCCAGCCTTGGATCTGCGTACGGAAATTGGACACTCGGGAGTACGTTTGATATTTGTTATTGAAAAATTCAAGCATCCTACTCCACCTCCTGATGGTTTCTAGTTCTAAGGACCGGTACTAGCTCTCTGCTTCTTTGATGAGTGTCCATGGGAACAACTTAAGCTTTTGCCACTCACTATCAATGTTCTGCAAAGCACAGGCATCGTGGAATGCCTACAAATGATTTTGTGGATCAGCATTGTATCCCCCTTCAAATCGTGGGATGTTGTTCATGTCTAATTGCTTGATTCGACTATCCTTTAGGTGCCTTGTGGGAATCCTAACTACCTCTGTTATGTCAAGCATGCTTCGGGTTGCGAGTAGGGGTTCTTCATGATCATCTCTTTCATGATGTCTATGATGTTTTCGTGGCGGTTCCCTACTCTCCCTATGTCCTTGCCCTTGTCCTAACTCCTCTCGACCTTCCTGTCGAGGCATTTCATCTCTTTTACCTTTATTCTCCCTGTTATGCTCATGGTGGCTACACCCAGATGTGGAAGGAGAGTGTGAATGATGAGATGAAGGAGAAGAAGAAGGGGATCCATCACCGTGGTGATGTTTCTTACCTTCTCTTCGGCTGCTTTGGCCCCGATCATTGTAACGATATAGTTGTTTGTCATTAGTGTGAGTGGTTGTTCCTGCCATGAACAGCTGGTGCTCACGGGGATCAGAGCCTGGAATATGTACCGTTGATCTTAGGCCCTAATGCCTTACCTCTTCACCAGAGTGAGGAGGAGGAACACCATCTTCTAAGAAACCCATTGTGAGGGGTCCCTCATCTCCTATTTCACTAATGACGTGCGAAACCTTGCCCTTCAATAGTGAATGTTGGCTCTCCTGCCTTGTGTTCCAAATACATTGGGCATTTGTGGGATGATAATCCCTTGTGTCATAATCATCCAAAACATATTCAACAAGTAGCTCTTGCATGCCAATCTGTTCTAAGGGATGGAAAAGCATGTTAGGAGTAGAGCGATCTGGGGGTAACACGATGTTACCTTGCATATCTCTCCACCGCAGTTTCTCATCTTGATGGAAAACAAAAGTAAAATCCAGCACATACTCATCGAGATGAGTATATGCGACCTTAGATTGTTGAGGACATGATTGATTTCGGTTATACGTATGATGCTGATTGTCTTCTGTATTGTCCTTAGCTGAGTTGATTACATGAGAAGAAGCCATTTCTAATGGTGTGCTAATTACCGTTATTTAATTTGGTTCTTGATTAACTGATTAACCTTAAGGTTCGTTGATGCTCACAACGATGTGAGTGATATCCCTTATGTTCAATTGGCGTACAAAACACTTAGTCCCCAGCAATGGCACCAATGATGAGTGGTGAGGTACCCCTACACTCAACCATACAAATACGAACATGCACATGTGATCCGGTCAAACTCTGCAGACTAAATGCCTTAATGCCACAAGAAACACTTGGGGTTAATCGTTCGTTGTCTTCCCAGGCTTGCTTGTATGTGTCACGGTGTATGGTTAAGAAAGTTTGAGGTATGTGATTTTTTTGGTGTTTTTCAGGTTTATCGCCTATGCTATGAGAGAAGGGTTGAGAAACTAAGCTAACTCTAACTAATGTCCTAAGTCTAATTTAACTAGCGTCAGCATCCATTCCCACTTATCGGACACACCCTGAACTATGCAACTATGGCTTACCAAACGCTAATCATTACTGGGATCACCACACATAACGCAAGTGCTCGATGTGGTCGTACTGAGGTACCTATTTAGCCTAAGTGTGATAAGCAGCCGATTCCTTNTTCATCTTTATTTCTATACACAACTTGGGTTCAGGTTACAAGTTGCTCGAATAAAGAGCCATTCACTCTAGGACTCCTACTGCAGGTACACGGGAAAAATTCTATCTCTGGAGTGTTCAAACTGCCAGAGCTTTGCTACTTCTATCTAGGATTGGGAAATGAAGGGAGTGCCGCCTCTTATTTATAGATATGGTGGTAGACTGCGATATCGTGTATGTGATATCGCAGGGAAAGATGCGATATCGTGTACGTGATATCGCATGGGATGCGATATCGCGGTAGCCGCAATATCGCGGCATAGTGCATGTCGCATCTCATCAGTAAGCTTAGGAAAAGGGCTTTCTTAAGATCCAAAAATCCACCTAAATCCTTGTAGTCATCTATGGTAGATAAGCCTTTACAAAATATTTCAAAAATTACCATTGATCCACCTTCAAACCAAGGATCCCAAAATGTGCATACTATCATGTTAACACATAGTTACCAACTAGATTAAGGTAAGATACCTTCCTAGGAAAAGATTCAATCTTGGATTTCTCATAATCTACTTACAGATTATAGGAAATGAGTCATGTAAAGCTCTACTAGACTTAGGTTCTAGGGTAAAATTAATCTTCTAAGATATGTATAAAACTTAAAATTTACCTTGACTAAAGAAATGTAATATTAGGTTAGAGCTCACTAATTAATTTATCATTGTTCCCCTAGGATTAGTTGAGGACATGATGACCATTGATGAATGGTCTTATCCAGTAGATTTTCTAATAATCCAAGTGAATAACTGTAAGGGTATATTTCCAATTATCATGAGAAGGTCTTGGCTAAACACAATTGATGCCAATATAGGGATAAAAGACATTTCCTTTTAAATCTCCATCATGGACAACACCTTGCTAGTGTTCCATCATGTACACACCTTATTCCAGAACCCCCCAGGAATTGTCTACCTCATACAGGAGTATGTGTAGTTGTTGCAATTTATGTTTTAGTTTATTTTTTATTTTGATTTTGGTATGAGGTTACAATAATTTTCATTATTTCTCTTACCTATAGGTATAGGGTAAATGATCAAGGATTGATCAAGCATGACAAATTTTTTCCCTTGGTCCAAATAGTGTTGGGTGTGTTTACCAAAAGCCCAATCATAAGGCTTAAGGTGATGGCCCAATTGAAGGATGAATTTGATAATTACATAAAACATCATCCTAAGGCCTACAAGAGGTGTTTAGCAATGGGGACCATTCATAGGCGAAGTAGGTGGAAAAACCCATCCCAAGATGTTGAAGTGAACCCATCACTTAGAGTCCCAATGATGTCTTTATCTTATAGTCGAAGTGAGTAATGTTTTGTTGATTTTAGTTATCTTTGATTATTGAGTTACTTACCCTTTGGTTTTTTTAAATGGCTATGCTAGTTTTAGTTTAACTTGGTTTTATTTATTATATGTTGTTTCATACAATGCCCCTATGTCAAGAATAATGAGCTATTTTTGCTATGGTGTAGGAGCTATGTCATCAGCTAAAGTGATTATAACCACTTCAAGAAAAAATGAGGAGACATTAATCCTCAACTTTGGTGAGGTGGAACCTACCCAATATTGGTTGACTAGTCATGCCTCCAAGGCTATTCAAGAGAGGATTGTTCATGCAGGACTACTTGATGTCTTCATGGCCCCAAGCTCTATCATTCCCACTATGGAAATGATTAACATCATTGACTCATTTAGCAAAGGATTTAAGAGGTTTGTCACCTATGTTCACGATGTGACTATAACCTTGGATGTTAATGAATCCACCTTCTTCAACATCTTTGGTATTTCCAATGAGGGTACAATGTTTAACACCAAAGAAAGGAAGGAGGTGGGTCATTAGGAGGAAGTTGAAGAGTAGTTAAACACTTGTTGTAGCAACAAGGCATTCTTTGTAAGAAAGTTCCAAGCTCTATAGGCTAAAGAGATGTATCCTATATTTCAATCCTATGTGTTTCTGAAGTTTTTTTCATAGGAAAAGATACTAGGCATTCAACAGGTGTGGATCATGAAGAAGGTTCTAATAGAGGTCTTCCAATTCAACTAGGCTATCCATTTGATGTCTGGGATATAACATGAAATCCTAAAGCTCCAAGAGAATCTCACAACAAAGTGTTATGTGCACTTTGTGTTCTTTGTAGCTTATCTATAGAGGTTTTTAGAGCTTCTTGTGATGAATAAGGATGGACAATGGGTAACCCAGGACTTATACCAAATCACTAAGCCTTGGATAAGGAGTCTTGTTTAGGCCACACATGCCCAAGATCCATCGAAAGGTATGGGTGAATCACTATCCATCACCACCAAAGGATTTGGTGGAAAACATCGTGCATCCCCTAACAACATGGGGAGTGAGCCCCATGTTGAGTAGGACAACGTGGAGAAGGCTAAAAAGTTGCTTGTTGAAGTTGAGGATTCAACTAGAGCAAATCTTAAGAGGCCTTTGGAGATAACACCAATTGAGGGGAGCCCAAGAAGAAAAAATTGATCATCAAGCTTAAGTAGTTGCATGATGGAGTCAAAGGTACATTCTATTTGTTTTACTATTTTTCTATTTTGAAGTTATATTCTAAGTTATGGTTTAGGAAAAATGTGCTAACTTATTCTATGTTTTGTAGTTGTTGTGCTTGCAAGTAAGCAATAGAAGCATGAGGCCATTGTAGTAGCTGAGGTGGATTAGAGACATTAAGAGGAGGCTACCATGGTAGCAACAATAGCTAAGGAGGAACTAAGGCACCAAGAGGAGTAAGCAATGCAACATCATGAGGATGAAATTCTAACTCATCCTTCATTAGATAAATTTAATGCCTTACTTAAGGATGAATAGTTGGATGAACCTCCTACCATCTTATCAGAGGGCCTACTATGTGCTTATGGTTTCTAGTTTTATGTGTTGTTATTATTTTTGGCTTTGGTCATTAGTTTTTGATTTTCTTATTATGATGGTTGTAGCCTCAGATCCTCAAGTTGATGCTTCCACCTCCACCTTTTGCATGCAACCATATGTGGATACCCCTGATAAAATTGAATTCATGCAAGGTGTAGTAGAAGATATGATCAAATGGTTGTAATAGATATCTCTGAAAGTTGGTAAGAATTCTAACTCATTTTTCCTTTGTTGTTTACATGTTTTGGTTTTTATTTGGTTTTCTTTATTTATGTTGTTTTTATCATTTTTTTTCTTAGTTATTAACTGGTTTTACTTGTTGAATCTCATTATTTTATGTTGTTTATAGTGCCTAAACTAAGATGGGATTCTAACTGGTCCATACAGGTTGTTGCACTACCTTCCTTAACTCTTGATGTGAAAAATGTCCCATGTAAGTTGTATGAGGATGCCATTGGATGTGTACTCTCATGTGTCAAATCCTTTTGTAAGTGTAGACATTCCAATGAGTTCTTGTGGAAATAAGTTGTGGTTTTAAGGATGGAGAACTGGTAACTAAAAGAAGAGATAAAGGATATCAAGGACCACAAGGAGTTCATGAAGGCCTAAGTGACCAAGAGGGATTCCTTACGCACTAAGGAGATAACTTGGGCATGCTACTAGAATGCTATTCATGGCAAGGTTACCCTTAACAGAGACATAGTAGAATAGAAGCTATAGATTGATTCTATAAACTACAAGGCTGGTGAGTGGAAGGACTATTGTGCTTAGGTCCTTGAGTGAGAATGAGTGCAAAAGAATCATAAGAGGCAATGCAAGGTCAAGTGGGATGCCTACCTCAAGTGGCTGCAAGATGAATCTACAAAATGGCATCGATTGAAACTGTTTATGAAGGGAATGAACATGGAATAAGTCCATAGATTATTTGTAGATAGTGTGCCTGTGGCTAACTCTCTTATTTTTCAAATGACTACTACCTTAGGGGAGGTAACCATGCCACCTTCCCACATGAGCCCCTCCCCACTCCCCCCCAATCCCTCCCTCCCCCT
>MNCI01007821.1:67195-256425 GCA_015680685.1 Gnetum montanum
CCCCCCCCCCACACACACACACACACACACATGGAGTGATATTAATGAGACCAACATCCTTACGAGTGTTAATCTTGGAGATATAGATTGAGATAATATGAATAAAGACCAGCTTCTCCACCATCTGGAGGTTGGTATTTAGACTTTTCCCATAGAGCTTATTGCTTCAAAACCATTTGAGGTTTGTTTATTTTAGTTTTGCTATGGTTTATTCTTTTGTTTCAGTTGTTTGTTGATTATTGATTGGTCTTGTGTTATCATGTTACAAGAATTGGATGATACCAGTAGCCCCAGTGGTGAGGGTGGGAATGGCCCTTTGCCTCCTCCTTTAGATGCTTCCTAGTATCACCCACTTCCCATTTTCAGTTATTCCATGGATTACATTTGATGTTGACTTTATTGTGGCTAATGTTAGCCAAATATTCAATTATAGATGATTTAATTATTTATTATTTATTATTTAACATTTTTCCATACCATGTGGCCATGGTTATTATGTTATAAACTTTTAATTTAAAGTTTTAATTTCTAGTTTTTGTTATATCATTCTAGCATTATGGTTCTATTCATGCCACAGTTTTATGTTATAATTATTGTTCAAGGATATATTGACTACCTTGGATATAATGTTATAAAATAATTGAAATGGCTAGATTAGAAGATAGTAGGCTAAAATAGAAATAAGGTAAAATAACATTTTCTAGTTTAAGGCCATGGTGGGACCCAACAAGAAAATAGGAATTTTGATCTATTTCATGTTTTACGATTTTTATGGAATTTTTGATTTTGAAAATATTTATGGTTTTCATGTTAAAGGCTTTAAGAGAAAATGGCAAATGAGAGTAAACTCTAAGTGAGGATGTTATTACCAATTTTAGGCCATGGTGGGCCATGCATTGTTGCTAGTTTTAGGTCATGGTGGGCCATGCAATAAAAGAAAACATAAAAATGTTTATGGATTTTTTCAAGTATTAAATTTTTTATAATGTTTTTTAATAAAAATAAAAGAAAGGATTTAAAAGTAAAAATGAAAAACCAAAGTAAACTCTAGGCTATAAGCAAATCCAACTTTGACATAAAGTAAAATACAAACTAGGCTATAAGGCTATAAGTACACATGGTTACATGATCATAGGTATATGGGACAATGGAGCTAGGGGAATATATCACTTGTGTAGATGTTTTGTAATCTTTTAGATATTAGAAAATGTGTATAGTCTATTTTTCATAAGCTTATATTTCCCATCCCCTTCACTAATGATGTTAAAATGGAGCTTCCCCCATGATGCATCAATGGGTTCATTGTTGTTAATGTTGGCCTCTTTTGCTACTTTGGGCACTTTGAATTTTTAATCAATGATAGGGGTTTCTTCTTGAAACTTCACTTTAGACCCCTATTCTACATTGACATTGTTAACCTCTAAGGGGATTGCACTATCACCATGGATAATTATTTCACCTCCCTCGTAAGGCAAGTGAATTTCTTGGTGGATAGGTAAATACATAGCTCATAATTAAGCTAGCCAAGGTCTTCCTCGGAAAAGATTAAATCTTGATGTTTCCTCTACCACCAAGAACTACCAAAAAATTTACATAGATGGAGCGTTTGATAGTAACCCATGATCCATTGAAGGATTTAAGGGCTGAAGTCATTGTGTGTTGCATTTGTTCTATTAGGTCCAAATGATTAATGATGGTATAAGTCATAACGTTCATTGCTGCCCAAGCATCAACATACATCCTATAGAATTTATATTATCCTACTCGTATGATTATTAATAGGGATGCCTTGGTCACATCACCATTTTGGGGGGGTTTTCTTGATTTTGCTATCATGAAATACTAGTGATGTTGATCTTGCTTCCCTAGGTGAAGAAGGTACCATTACCACATGAATTTATTCTTCATTAGTGGAGATTTCCTTGCTAATGGGAATGGAGGTCAACGTCTTGACATGTGCTTCATGATGTGTAGAAAAATTCATGACCATGTCATATAGGTTCAAGGTTGTGTTCTTCTATTTCAGATATAACTTGATCTATTCCATCATGTTTAGAAAGTCCTTGTTTTTGGCCATAATTTTTTCATTCTTATTGCTCCACACTTCCTCCATGTTCTCCAAAATGCAAAATTCATGTTTTTTTTGTTGTGCCCTATCTTCTTTTCCTTTTTCTTGGGTTTTAGGATCTTCTCATGTTGTACTAGTTGAAGCAACCTTGGTAGTTGAGGTCATGGGAATAGATGATATGGAAGTGGGATTTAGTGGATCCACTTCCTTCCATCCCTCCACTTGCTTACTATCCTTGTTCTTAGGCTTTTGCGTAGGCTTTTTTCATTGTTTCATTAGTGACTTTTTGTTATCTTTGGTTGCTTGGGCAGAAGAGGCCATTGCCTTAGCTACCACAAGGAGTAGCTATTTGGTTGTCTAAGTAGACTTATTTATAATAAAAGGAAGAGGCACTCAGATTATGAAAGGCTCATTGGAGATGTTGGTGATGGAACCCTTACAACAAAAGATGACCTTGAACTTGTGGAAGTTGAATAACCCCTTTTGTTGTGAGGAGGTACCCAAATCATGAATAGTTCCCTTAGAGGCCTTTGTTTGTGATCAACGTTGAATGTTGATATGGTATATGAATTGTTATTGGTGTTTAATAGATTTTTATACACATGCATCAATTGGTTCTAAGGCCTAACTAGGTTGGATGCATTAAGAACTAGCTCACTCCTATCTATCATCCTTTGCAAGTCATCTTTTAGCATGAGGAAAAAATTATTATCATGACCTAGAAACTAATGATAGTGGCAAAAATAGTTGAGTTTAAAATACTTGGGTACTAGAGGATCATCCTTGATTTCTTGAGTGGGATATTTGGCTATTTCACATAGCCTCTCATGTTTCTTATGGGCATCTTTGATCATTTGTTATAATGTATCCTCCCACTCTTCAATAGTTAATCTAGTAGTTTGGATGGTTTCAAGGATAACCTAGTATAGTTGGTTTGGTCTTTCCACTCTAAGTTGGCTCTAGAAGTAGTCAATGAAGTGGCCATAGATATTGATGGTTGACTATTATGGTTGTTGGTAGGGGCCTTGGGTTGGTTGGTTATTAGCCCTTGATTGGTTGCCTTGGTCTCTTTGGCTATAGTTGGCACCACCACAGTGCATTTCTAGCTCTTTCCTTGTCCTTTTGCATGTGTTGGTTTTTGTATGCCACATAGACAAGATCATGGCTAGCCTCTGCACCATCTTCTATGTTCTTGGTCTTGGAGAAGGTCTATCTTAGTGACTACAAATCAAGATAGTATAATTTTGATTTGATAAAATCATTAATTGTCTCCTTTAATATAGCCAAAATGTGAGTTTCAACTATAGGTTCTAGTATCCCATTAAGTAGATTGTTCCACCATTGGATGAACTTCTACACTAGTTTAAGGAACCCTTGCTTGACCTTCATCAATTGGTCAAGGGTGGTGTCAAGCTTCAAGTTGTAGTTGAAGTGGTTAATAAATTGAGAAATTAGGTCTTCCAAAAATGATATGGATCCTCTTGATAAGTCACGATACCAATCAAGGGCCTTTCCCGTAAGGGACATAGCAAAGATTCTAGTTATTATGTGTAGCCAAGCTTGTAATAATAAGCACTCGAAGTGGAAGGTTATAAGATGAGAGTTTGGATCACCCTTTTCATTGTACTTTGTAAATTTTGGTATAGAGTCACCAAGGGAAGAATTAGAGGAGGGATCATAAGATTGATGGGATCTTCCTAATAGAAATCCATGATGTTTATGGTCTAGGATGTAGAATCTTTAAGCCTCTTTAACTCTTCAACTAGGTCTTGGATCATCTAGAAGGCCTGATTTAAGCCTTGGGGCATCCTTGTCAGTTGTGGCATTTGCACAAAGGATTGTGATGCCTATTGGGAGGCTTGTGGCCTTACTATTAGTTGTAGCACTAAGGGAAGAGGTTGTGTCATCATGATGGTTGGTGGGCCAAACAAAGAGAAAGATGTTTGTGCTAGTATCTTGGGCATAAACAAGACAAAGGGGGTATGTGACCCCTAGGTTACCTAGGATCCCATGGTGGATCCCATCTGGATAGGTAAATGGTTGGTGGTTGTGACAACTACCGATGATGGCTACATAGATCAAGGCTAGGTAGAAAGTGACATGGAGAAGGGGAAAGTGATGGGTTGTGACACCAATTATGTTTGATGCATTACTATCATAGGTGTGGGCCTAAACATGATCAGATAAGGGGGAGATCAAGGTTGAGGGGCATACCCCATGAAAGAGGTGAGAGGCTTGGGGGTAGGCTAGGTGATCTTAGGAGTTTCCTATTGCAAAATCCCACCTATGATGTTCTCATTTTCAAACTCCATCTTGAATTCATCCTCTTCCTTGTGTTACTCAACTAATCTAGGCTACTCATCCTCCTTATCCATCTCAATTAATTGAGATAGGACGTATGCATACGTCTCCATGAGGGGTACTTGGTCATATGGAGAAGGAATATATTCCTTCACATCATGATGTATGAGTCCATACTCCCTCTTGGGTTTAGCTTCCATTTTTTAAATCAAAATACTAGCCTGGATCTTGGGACAAATAAAGTTATAATGGTCTTTATTTATGATTGGGAGCTTAGGAATTTGCCTCCTAAGTATCAAGAATTACCAACACTCTACTATGATGGGGTCTTTGGGATCATAGACCCTAATAGCCTATTGGTTCACAACTATCTTAGCAAAGTTAAAGAATAGCATAGTTGACTAACTAAACAACATTATCACAAGTATCATTTTAGTGCTTTTTGCTATTTTTAGTAAAAATGGAATAAGTGGGATAATCCACCATCATACTTAAGTCATAAAAATGAAAAAAAGGTGTATTCCATGACAAATAGAATTGGTTTATATGGTATATTCCATTATGGATAGAATTGGTTTTATGTGACAATTCCCAACTGACCTAATTAGGACATATGGTCTATTACATTACAGAAAAAATTAGGAAAAGTTGCCTATTTTGTTGAGATTGCACTGAATAAATTCGTGTTTTTGGACAAAAACAAGCTTCAGAATGGAATATGACCTTCTAGATAGATATTGGGGTTCTAAAATGAAACAAAGATTTCAAAATAGAATTATAAGATGTTTAGAACAAAATAGAATCCATAGAATGAAAACTAGTTTTTGAGATGGACTATGCTATGAAATCACAATGGAAACATAACAAGATTTTCACACTACACTGGGGTATGTAGGAAAGGATTTGGATAACAACAGAATATGTTGGTAGGTTTTGTAGTTGGGAAATGGAATAGAATTGGTATTTAAAAAATTTTTGGAAACATGATTTATGGCCAAGAATTTTGGTGAGGCCCTTCTTCTAGCACCAAAAAACTATTGGACTTGGAAAATTCAATTTCTTAAACAAGAATTGGAATATCCTAGGCATTGAAATAGTTTTAGCCTTGGATCCTAAAGGGACTCTAGAAATAGGATCCAAGGCATCCTAGATGGTCTCACTAATTAGCTAGGGACTTACAAAAGTATAAAATAAAAATGTAAATGTAAACATCAATGTCAATGTAGATGAAAATGGAAATGTAAGTGGAAATGAAATCAAAAATATGAAATAGAAAATGTTACAAAAATGAAAATGTAAAATTCATATCTGCATAATAAATAAACTACAAATTTATTAAAATTTAAAAATAAAGTAGTAGGTTAAAGAAGTACAGATTTTGTACTAAGTGCATAAGAGGTTACTTGATGAGTTCGAAGTCTATTGGAGCTTGCAAGATATGTTTTGCATCAAGTCCATAATCTAGATTTTCCCTAACCCCAGTTGTAGCAACTAAAAACGTCAGTGGTTGGAACACCAAGAGGTTATCGGGCAAATAGTTTAACCCCAGATCTGTGTGAGGGCCATGCTGGAGAAGAACTGAAGTGGGGTGCCATGAATGGTCTGCTCTATCAGATAGGGACTTAGTCAGTGTATCTTAACCTTATGTAAACGTTGTTTTGAAGGTGAGACATGTGAGGTAAATTGATGATCAATTAATGAAAAATGGAAAAGATAGTGCAAAACAACGATAATAGTAAAAAAATAGCAAAAAAAATTAGGTAAGAAAATGCACCACCCCAAGGTCATGGATTTGATTCTTTGCCTTTTTTGAAAGGTGTATAATAGGTTATGCAACATTGAAGACACACAGAGAATTCAAGAGTAACTAGAATGCTCAAGGGAAAATGCCAACTATGCCTTCTAGAAGCCAGCTTAAAAGCCAACTATAGCAAGAAGCCAACTCTGTTTGCTAAGAAGCCAATCAAGAAGCCAACTAGCCAATGTAAAAAAGCCAACAAGCCAACCACTCTCATCAATGCAAAAAATGCCAGCTCTTTGAACCAAAAGCCAACCCTTTGAGAATTGTTTTCCAGGGTATTTATAGGGCTAGGAGTAGGCGAGAAATGGGGCTTGGCTGCCATGTGTCCTAGACCCCACAAGATGCTAATGTGCTTGTACCATGTAGGTGTGCAATGCTAGACATGAACTTGACTACACCGTGACTATACCACTGGAACTATATGTGCCGAGATCTAGTGTGCTAATAATGCAAAAAAAAAATGGTGCTTACTCTCTAGGATTATGTCTTCCTTGATCTTACGAGTAGGGTCAAGAGAAGGAACAATGTTTTGGGGGCTAACTAGGGGATGTGCAAAATGGAGTGAAATTTCTAATTCTGCCAAGGAGATGCCAGAATGAGGAAGATTGCTGTCAACAAGTTGTAGAACTACTCGAAGACGTCTTGATTCTTCTGTACTAGTGTTGTGTTACTCATGCTATCGAGTTCATTGGCATAGTGTAAGTGGCTGCTTGCTACACTATGCTACGCTATGTAGCATAGCATAGTGTAGCTACTAGTTTTGATTGGAACTTGTGCTGAAGCTAAAAACATTTGTCTGAGGCTTAGTCATGCTAGCAACTACAACTTTTTTCTTTTGTGTCTGAAAGCCTTTGAACTTGCTGAATTGATGTTTGAAACTCCATTACTTCTTTTGCATTGTTGCTACGCTACGCTATGCTATGTAGCATAGCACAATGTAGCAACCAGTGTATCTTTCTTTTTCATTCAATCTACCATTCTCTAGCAAGAAGCTTTACTCAAGGTTTGGTGCTAAAAAAGGTAACTGGTTTTGGAGGCCAGAGAGTTTTCTGAGTGTAACTTTCTTATTGGAATCATTTGGAAAGCTAGGTCTTTCTACTTCATCTTTTCTAGGCTAGGCTACGCTACATAGTGTAGCACCTTGCATTGACTGAATCTTTGACTTTTTTTGCAATCATTTTATCAATTTGCACTTGGACGCTTAAGAAACTATCTTTTGAGGCTTGCTACACCGCATAGCGTAGAGTAGCGTACCAAAATTTTTCACTAGAAAACTTGCCGAATTGCTTTGCTTATCCCAAACACTTTTAGCAACTCCTAGCATAGTTTCTGAGTAGACTGTCAGCCAGGTGAAATTTCCAAGTGGGCAGGCTGGAGATTCCATCTGGCCTATCAGGTTTGGAGATAGAAAACTTGCCAGACTAGATAGTCTAACCTCAGTGCCTAGATTTTCCTGCTGAACTGTCATGAAGCTACACTTGTGGAAGTCCTTGCCTAAGATCCAAGACCCTGGTGAGGCATGAGGATCTTGAAATTTTATGGTGTTTCACTAGCCCCTCTTTGTCAACATTTGGAAGATCCACCTGATAGACTTCAACAAAGAATATGAAACACCATGAAGGACAAGTTGCCAACATCACTCTTTGGTGGTTGCTTAGAAGTCACTTTGCTATGCTTGGGTGTAATAGGGTAGTTGTGTAGGGGAAAGGGGAAAGGATAGACTTGAGGGAACAAGTTCAGGAAAAGGTGAGATGAAACTTAGTGGGGTTCCTCGTCGAAGTGCTTGTGAGGGAGTTGTTCCATGTGGACATCTTTTCTTTTACTAGCTTCTGACCTCTCATCAGAATGATGGGAGAGGGTCATTATGAAATAGCTGGTGTGCCATTTTCTTTGGGCACATGCTCTATTTTTCTTCTCTCTATGTTTTTTATGCTTTGGTTCTTTTCTTTTGCTGTTTAGCCATATTCATTTTCAAACAACCTTATTGTTGTAGGACATGTGTTTCTCCCTGAGATGAGTTGCGTTACATCCATGTGGGGCTTTGACTTGCCTACAAATACTTCCCATGTGGTGAGTTGCATTATGCACATCATGGACATTGGGGTTGAGCATATGGGAGGGCTTTACACACGTCGAGAAAGTTTGTAAAAGGGATGTGAAAAGGAAAACTATGAGTCTAAGAAATGAGAGGATGAAGGTTATAAGGGAGGGGCAGGATGTGCACTCCCAAGTAGCTAAGCTAATTAGAGCAGTCACCTCAGAACAATGTGGTGCCCTATTCTCTTGGCGAAATGCATCTCTAACCAACGACATCTTGGCATGTACCTGGAAAGTGCAACAGAAAGTAGACCAAATAAATGTAACCATGAAATGAAGTTAGGCAAAGGTCTTACTTGCTTCAGACATTACTGAAGTGACAAGCATTGTTGCTGAGGAAAGCAATGTCTAAAGCAGGAAGGCTAGTAGCGGCTTTGATAGCGGCAGGTTGAAGGGGTCAGCACTAAGGGGGCTAAGAGTTGTGATGATGCGGGTGCTTAGGAGTCCCTACACAAGGAAAACATCATGCATTTTAGCTATAAGGTGAGAGGGATAACAACTAATTATCTTTTGGGCTTAGGCGATGGTGGGGGCTTAGCCATAATAGTGCTGGACCTCCAGCGGCAAGTGTTGACAATGAAAGCTACTGACAGGGCAATGGGCCATGGTAGCAGTAGTTTCAGAAGGTCAGCAAGATGTTAAATGACATCTCTGGAGGATCAGAAAGATGCTAGGGGTAGTTTCATCACATTAATTCTAGAGGATACTTTCTTACCATCTTGAACTATGTTCTGGAACTACAATGCTCCACCCCGTGTTGGCATTGTGCATGCTCACTTGTTTGAATGGTCATGGATTGTGAGCTAGGAATGTCATGCCATGAACCTAGTTTAAGGTCCTAGTAGACCATTTGATGTACTAGTTTAAGGTCCCAAAAGAGCACTGTGCTAGTTTAAGGTCCTAGCAGACCGCTGTGCTAGTTTATCGTCGTAGAGAATGGTGGACAGGGTAGTTTAAGGTTGTAGCAGACTGTCTGTGCTAGTTTAATGTCATAGTAGGTATTCTATGCTAGTTTATAGTCATGGCGGACTAACTGTGCTAGTTTATAGTCATGGTGAACTATCTATGCCATTTTATAGTTATGGTGGACTAGCTGTGCCAGTTTATAGTCATGGCATACTATCTGTGCCATTTTAAAGTCATGGTAGACTGTGGTTGCCAGTTGCCAGTTTATAGTCATAGTAGACTATGACACTTACCTTGCTTCTACATCAGATGAAGTATAGCTTCAAGTACATTGGTTTATAGGGTTTGTAAACTCTCTGCCATCCATGTCTACTAGGTTGAAGGCTCCATTCTCATAGGCTTTTGTGACTATGAATGGACCTTATCAATTTTTCAAAAACTTATCCACATGTTCATGTACAGCTTTGAGGACTAGGTCCCCCTTTTCAATTAGCCATTGATGTATGTTTGCATGATGATTTTGTCACTACTTTTCTTGATACCATTCGATGCGACCTAGTGTTTATGCATGCTCTTCCTCTAGGGAGTTGAGATTGATGATCTTTGACTCATTGTTCTGGGATTTATTTATGATACTTGAAAGGATCATCCATAGTGATGGTACCTACAATTCAAGAGGCAACACTACTTCAGATCCATAGACTAGGCTATAGGGGGTCTTACTTGTAGCCATCCTACACATTGTACGGTAGGCCCAGAGCACATAGAGGATTTACTTGTGCCATCGCCTCTTGCTGTTGCTAAGAATTATTTTAGGTAAGTTGATGATGGATTTGTTTGTTGCTTCTACTTGACCATTATCCTGTGGGTAATATGGTGACAAGAAGGATTGCTTAGTGCCAAGGTTTCTACAAAAGGTTCTGGTTTCTGCACTACTAAACTGTGGCCTGTTATTTGTCACAATAGTCATGGGAAGACCAAACCTTACTACATTGTTGTCCAAGATGAAGTGGAAAACTTGCTAATATGTAGTTTTCCTATGGGGGATAGCTTCTTCCCACTTCGTAAAGTACTTAGTGGTAGTAATGATGAAGCTATGTCCTGCGGAAGACTTAGGTGTTATGGATCCTATGATATCTACTCCCCATCGTTGGAATGGCCATGTGATCTACGTAGGGTGAAACTCAGTTGATGACATGTGCATGAGATTTGTGTGATGTTGGCACATGTCACACATCTTGACTTTAGCAAAACAATCGCATTCCATGCAAGGTCAGTAATACCCTAGACGTCTAATCTTAGCTTCCATGGCCCTGGGAGCTATGTGTCCTCCACACAATCCTTCATAAACCCTCCTTCCCACCAATGCAAGTTAGCAGTATTCCATCAAAGGAGGGTTTACACAAGGTATTATCCCCTACCAGGGCATATTTCCATGCTCACTTTCAAATTGCATCCCTTTGGGTAGATGTCAAGCTGCGTGGGGGTTCACCATGTTGTAGGTAGGCTTTCATGTTAGCGTACCACTCTTGGGTGTTGGTGGCGCTCATGGAGGTCACGTGTACTACTTGGGTGATAAGGTCTGTGCACTCTGTTATCAAAGTAGATAGAGTTGTGAATAGGTATGATGGCACATTTAATGCTAGCGTAGCTAAGGCATCAGCTACAAAGTTCTCATTGTGTGGCACATGCTAGATATTTGTTGTGGTGAACTATTGCAATAATTTTTTGGCCAAATCATAGTAAGGATGTAAATGTGAAGCTTTAAAGGTGTAGACCTCAATGATTTGATTGACAACAAGCTAAGAGTCTCCTCTAATTGCCAAATGTCAAATTTTTAATTGCTAGGCTACTAAGAGGCCTTTGAGGAGTCCTTCGTATTCAGCTACGTTGTTCATACAAAAGAATGTGAGGTGGTAAGCAAAGGGTTGCATGTCCCATGAGGGGAATGTAATGATGGTGACAACATTGCCACCTAGCATGGTTGAGGCATTTTTGAAGTGCAAAGTGGCCTTGAAATGTGATCGTATAAGGTTGACACTGCTAACATGTTCATTAGGGAATTCAGGTTCTATGGTTGCCTGATCATCAATGGGTGAGGTTGCAAGCTATGTAGCTATCGCTTGTCCTTTCGTTGACAATTGGGCTACATAATGTAAGTCAAATTCCATTATTATTACCTTCCATCAGGCTATTCTGCTAGTTTCATATAAGTTATTCATGATAGCTTGAAGTACGTTGCTTTTGCATATGATGTTCACTTGACTATGGAACAAGTAGTGTTTCTACTTTTTTAGCACGAACACTAAAGTGAGAAAATTCCTTTCCACTTCATTGTCTTTGGCTTCATATGCTATTAATTCATGGCTCAAGTAGTAGACTAGGGTTTCAGAGCCATCCTCTCTTTTTTGGCATAATAACACCACGATAGACGTGTCCAAAGTAGCAAGGTAGATGTAGAAAGGCCTATCCATCTGTGGTGGGTAAATAGTTGGGAGGTGTAAAAGTTCTTTCTTTGAGTCATCGAAGGCTTACTGGCACTATGTTGTCCATTTGAAGTTAACCCCTTCTTTAGTAAGTATTGCATAGGGTGTAACTTGTCAATCAACCTTGCTATAAACCTTCTAATGAACTGTATTCTACCTTGCAACCTGCATAATTCTTTACGGTTAGTAGGGGGTGTTAGGTTAACGATGGCCTTAACTTTGTCAGGGTCCACTCATATCCCAACCTCCAATACTACAAACCCTAGCATGTGCCTAATTTTTACATTGAAAACACACTTATTTGGATTAAGGCACAAGTCATGCCTAAGAAAATGCTTCAGGACTACATCTAGATCAGTGGGATGATCAATAGCTATTTTAGACTTGACTGCTATGTTATCCACGTAATCATTTAATTTCTCTAGGAGGTAGTCACTGAATATGTAGGTCATGGCTCGTTGGTAGGTTGCTCCAGTGTTCTTTAGACCAAAAGGAATCATAGTGTAACAAAAGGTGCCCCAAGGGGTCAAGAATGTAGTTGTCAACTGATGCTCTCGATTTATGCGAATTTGATTATAACTTGAGAACCTATCCATGAAGGATAGTAAAGCATGTCCAGCCATAGTGTTGATAAGCTGGTCGATACTCGGTAGTGGGAAATCATCTTTAATCGTTGCCTTGTTAAGATCTGGGATGTCTATATAGATTCATATCCCTCCCATTTTCTTATAGACTACAACGATGTTTAACATCCATTCCGAGTAATCGATCGCACGAATGAAACTTGCTTGGTATAGCTTAGTGATTTCATTATGTACAACTAGTGCAATTTTTAGTTTGACCTTTCAAGCCTTTTGTTTAACCAGCTTAACACGTGGATCCAATACAATGTTATGTTGTATTAGACATGTGTCTAAGCAAGGCATGTCATTGTAAGACCATGCAAATACTTTGATGTTGTCTTGTAGGACTCTAGATACATTTTTTTGCATTTGTTGATCTAGGAGGGAACTTAGTTTTAGTGTTTTTATTTCCTCCTAGATGTCATTATCGGTGCTTCGATGAAAGGGTCCTCAGTCACATCCCCAACCTCTAAGTCTAAGGCTTGGACCAAGTGTTCGGGCCAATCTAGGGACATTTCCAGGGATGCTACAATGTTATCAGTTGATGAATCCCAATCTATCAAATCTAAGTTTGGGTATCTTACAAGCTTGCCATGAGGACCTGTTAAAGTTAAAAGTGAGTGTAGATCACACTGCATGGCCATCTTGTTCAACTTGCCATAATAAGAAGAAGCTCGGTCAAGTGATACTTGGTTGAAGCTATGGTGCATAATAGTAAATATTTGCAAAGCAACGATGACACATTCGGCCAAATTCATAGATTCTAGTGTAAGGTCTTGGAAGACCGTAAGAAAATTTGAACATGAAATTGATGCTAATTCTACTAGTTTAAGGTTGTGGTGGACCGTTAATGGGTTGTAAAGTTAAAGTTACTAGTTTAAGGTCTTTGTGAACCATTAATAGGTTGATGGATAAGGTTACTAGTTTAAGGTCTTTCCGGACTGTTAATAGGTAGGCTTCGTAGAATGTTACTAATTTAAGGTCTTTTCAGACTATGGTGCATAGGATTTGAAATGAAGTTTCTAGTTTAAGGTCTTTGTAGACCGTTAACAGTTTTTCTTTGATAAAGTTACTAGTTTAAGGTCTTTGCAGACTGTGGTGTATTTTTAAATAAAATTGCTAGTTTAAGGTCTTTGTGGACAGTGGTGTGCAGGCTTGATAGGGGTAGGTTTCTAATTTAAGGTGAGGCAAAATTTTTGGTTGGGCCCACCTATTCACAAACAAGAATGCTACGCTATCACAGATTTATAACACACTAGTACTACACTACATAGGGCATCCCACATTACTCAGGGTGCAAAAATGGCAAGTTCTTTTTCACCGCATCAGCTATAAATAGGGGTTTACCCCTAGTAAACTTTTTGTTTTCATTGTCCACATCTAGAGCTTAGTGTGATCATTTTGAGAAAAAGAGAAACATCATAGTGTAGTAGCAGACAACATTTGCGATTGAAGCAATGGCACCTAAAGGCAAACGTAAGCACCAAGGGCTCGCTAAAGTGGATGAAGTCAAGAACACTTTAGGGTGCTTGACTCAGGCGTGCATCACAGTGTAGGAGGAGACTTCGTCTTCTTGGTAAGTTATTACATTGCCTTTGTTGTTTAGACTTTTGCAATCATTGTTGTTGAAATCCACATCTTTTTCCATCGTCTCAATCGCCATTTTGGCGGCTACGCTGCCGCCATCGCTGGTTGGACACAACAACTATACGAATGTTATGCTATAACTGCATGTAGTATCGCATTAGCCTCCATTTTTGGGATTGCCTTGTCATGGGGGTTTGGGTGAGCCTAGGCAACTGAGTCCATGGCTAGCGTAGCATGCTACCTTCAAGAGGGTTTTGGCCTTTTGCACGATTTGGCAAATGAGACACGTCTTTAACACCCTACAACATGAGTTATTTTGTACAGCTGAATTATGGTTAGGATGGATGCAGTAGTAAACTTGTACTTTTCTGCACTTTGTGATGCTTTACTATAGTTTGCCAGTACGTTGAAAGGTTTAGTAGGTTTTTCATGCTGTTAAGTCTACGATACCGCCGTGTTGCCGAATTTTTTAAACTTGCTATATGGCCATTCTTTATATAGTAATGCATTCATTACGTTGTTGCATTGTTGTACGTCTACTTGTTCTTGTTCATTTGCTACATTATGTGTTATCTAAGTGGTATTGCATTGTGTGCGGTTTGATGACCCTGCTACGCTGTGAAACTTGCTTTGTTTTTTGTTTGCATACATTTGCTATATATATATTTGTGATTTTGAAATCCTGCTACGCTACATGCAATGGAAAGTCCATACTGTGCTATACGTAATGAGAGGGTTATGCTATGCTACATGTAAACTTTTCTTATACATAGTGCTAACATTTAGCTCTTCGTTGGTGCAGGGTTATGTTGAAACCCATTTTGATTATCCTGGAAATTGTAGAAGTCTTGTGCTACCTAAGCAAACCAATGGCCAATGTCCCTCCTCCTCATGCACATGTGGAGTAGTAGATAGTCTAGTTTCGGGAGGGTGCACAGGACTTCCTACAATTCATCCTCTAGCACTTTAGTATGATCGTTTGGTCACACTTGTCGGTGGAGACAAAAGTCGTAATCATAGAAACCCTATTGCTTGGGGCAAACCGGGGTATTCTAAAATTTTTAACTAATGGGTCAATTAGGGATGAGCAGGTAGAAGGTTTTGACCAGCATCCAAAAAGCCTAAGATGCTTAAGTTGGATTTGAGAGATGCCTGAGTATATGTGTTAGCACTTATACAATACATTGTTTATTGCCCACCACATGGCCACCTACTTTTAGAACCCACCTGGAACAGTTTACTATGCCGATGGGTGAGTTCTATGATGGTATTTCATCATGTAATCCATGCTACACTAGTGTATATGTTCATTTTTTTTGTTACTAGGATTTTTATTGATAAGAGTGGTCTTCATGGTGATACGGATGCCTTGTCATTCGCATAGATGGCCCTGCAGGAGTTTTCCTCCACTAGGAATGTATGCACCAGTGTGATAGGCTAGTTTGGAGGTGAGTTCAGAACCTATCCAACTTAGTATTCCAAATTTTATGGGAAATGTAAAGTAGCTAATTGGTTGGATATGGAATGGGCATCCCTTAGGCCACTCACCATCGAAGATGTTTTTGTGGATCTCCCACCATTTCCCATGCCATTCAAATCTAGTACGCTAAAGTGTAAATTCACTGCTAAATGCTTGAGTAATGTTTACATTTTTCTAACACTCTTTCTCTTTTTTTTTGTTTTTTAAATCATTTTAATTACAAAGAAAGCCCAGGAGGTGACTGTGATTGCCTTCGGGCACAATGAGACCAACCTCTTCTTTAAGTACAGGGAGGTGGAGGAGACCCAGTGTTGGATTTGCAATGGGGCCCCAACCACACTAGTCCATAACCTTCGGGAGGTTGGGCTTATGGACTTGTTTTTGGTGGTTAACCCAAGTGTCCTTCCTGTCAAGATGCTTTCCCTAGATGACTCCTTCTCCAAAAGGAAAACCTCTTCCTCACACGTGTTCATGGTGTGTGCATGGTGCTTGATGTCAACGATCAGTTATTCGTGGACCATTTCTGCATCCCCTCTAATGGTCTCCTTGTGGAAGAAAAATCCATGAAAGATGTGAAAAATTAGGAGGACATCGAGAAGTGGCTAGTGGTTTCCAAGGATCAAAAGGGGATTTATATGGAGAAAGTCAAGCTATGGGTGGCCAAAATGGTTTACCCTATCTTCCATGCCCATGCCTTCCTTAAGCTGATATCCCAAGGAAAAATCATTGGGATTGAGTAGGCTCAAATAATGAGGGATTTCATGGAAGAAGGGACCAGTTATAATTGGTCCAACCACCTTTGCAAAGGCATGTAGTCTGAAATGGTCAATCTTCATGAGAAGCTTGAATCCCATTTCAAGGTCCACCATGCCTTTTTCATAGCCTGGCTACGACATTTTGTGAAATTCATGGTAGTCCACGAGAATGGGATCTGGGTACTACAAGATCATAGACAAATCTCCAAACTATGGATCTGCCAAGTCTTCTATACCACCCAATCTCAAAACCCCCCAGAAGCTACTGGGGATTCATTCTCAATGATGACTAGCGATTGGGTGGCATGCAAATTTTAGGCCAAGGATAGCATGGGAGAGGCACTCCCATCACCATAGTTAATGTGACAAGGATACCATTGGAGAGGAACCCCCATCACCATTGACAGTGTGACAAGGGGGAAATGCCTCATTGTAGAGACAGTGATGACCAAGCTACAACATAAGAGGTCCCGCCCTACTGAAGAGATGCCCCGTACTAACAAAGAGAGGGGAAAGAAGCTACAATTCAAGATTTGTAAAGTGCAGCCTCTAATTGGTAAGTATTTTATTTTTTTATTTTGTTTTTATTTATTTTTTGGCTAATTTTTTCTATGCTATGTTATGCTAGGTAGCATAGCACAACATGGCATCTAGTTCAGGTTAGTATACTTTACTGACTACGACTATGATTTATCAGTGGAGGGAGAAGAAGAAGAAGAGGGAGAAGAGGTGGTGGTCCCTACAATAGGGGAGACTAGTGAAAACAAGGAGGCTCTAGATATAGAGAAGAAGGCCCCTACCGATGAAGAAAGGGATCCATCCAATGACGAAGAGGCTCTTGGAAACCTAGATAGAGCCCTTGTTGAAGATCCTTTTGTAGAGAGTAGCTCAATGCTAGAGGGGCGCATGAGCATCAAGGATGCTACTACGTTATTAGTTCAGCTAGAAGGAGAGGGGCTTCATTTGGATGTTGGTGAGTTCGATCACATATTTGACAATGTGCTGATGGGAAACCCCCCCAATATCACCCCTAAGGGTTTGTTGGGTAGGAGCTTTACACTGTCATTTACGCTATTCATCAGCCCTATTATGGTTCTCTCCACTTTAGCTAACACATTTTACCATGTAGCTGATACCACTGTTGACACCCCCGGCCCATCTTCAATTGGCTTGCGACCATGGACCGAAACCCCTAATAAATTTACTTTCATGGAAGGGGTGGTGAATGACATGATCGACCGTGTAAGGTAGGTCAACCCGGAAGTGGGTAGGTTAACATGCTATGCTAGATTGTTGTTGCATTCACTATGCCTTTATGACTAATGCATTTTTTTATTATGTGGTTGGCAGCTTCTTGTTTCAAGTGGGATCCTAAGTAGGTTGTTAAGGTCAACTTCGTACTTGCAATTTTGTCGAAGGTGACTAGAGTACCTCATCGCATATATGACAAGGCAAGCCAATGTGCCTTGTACTTGGCACACTCCTTGTGGGAATGTCGGTGCATGAACAAAAACCTCTAGAAATAGGTCTAGAGGCTTGAGAAAGAGAAGGCCAACCTGACCACTGAGGTGGGAGATCTCCATTCCAGGAATGAATTCCTATTGGCCTAGGACACCAAGGATGGTAGTTGGTGCACAGCTGTCATTAACTAGGTGAGGTACTGGATGACTGTGCAATGCAATAATGAGGCCACCCATGAAATAATAGAGAAATTCTTGCAAATGGACCTGTTAGCCTAGAAGAATCAAGACTGGAAAGATTACAGTGTCAAGGTTTATGAGTGGGGGCAGGCACAGAAAAACCATAAGCATATGTATAAGCTAGAATGTGCCACCTATCGTAACCAATATAGGGATGCCTCAGTCAAGTTACATAATCACGAGGTATTCTTTGATATTATTGGTGCTTATGGAACTTATGACAGGTTCATGAACAGGTGATAGTGAGTGAGTCCCCTGAAAAGGAAGTGACCTTTCCTACGGGTGAGACCATCACTACCGCCTTTTCTCCTGGACCCCCAAGATGTACATTCGTAGAGAAGGAGAAAGTTGCTGTAAGCACTGACTTGGGTGATAGGAATTAGGTTGACATCACGGAAGAGAAGATCTTACGATGCCTAGTGGTAGGACTGGATCAAATACCTCTTGAAATAGATGCAGGGCCGTCTTGGGTCAGTCATCCTTCAGCATAGCGACAATTTATTTTGTTGGAGTCTTTATTGCAGCTTTAGCTAACTAATCTAATTTTTTATGGTGCAGGATCCATGTAAAAATATAGGGCCTACTGAAGCAAGAGATGGTGGAACGGGTGAAGGGTCGTAGTGTAGTAGCTGACCATTTTACTTGAATTGAAAGAATGTTATAAACATTATTAATTTGTGGAAGAAAAATTGAAATATGAAGAGATCTATTTTTCTCATGTGTTATATGTTGTATTTATTTTTATTTTATTTTATTTTGTTTTCATTTAAGAATTGAATTCATTATGAACATCTCATTTTAGTTTTAGGCCATTTCAGGCCATGTGTAGTTTTAGGCCATTTTGGGCCATCACTAGTTTTAGGCCATTTTGGGTCATGGAAATGATGGTAAAGAAAAATGTTTCTAGTTTTAGGCATTAGCAGACTGTGGCGCAATGCAAATGGAGGACATGTGAATGGTTTAAAGAATAAGTTAGACACTTAGTGTAAATGAGTAAATGTGAAGCAAATAAGGGATGAATGTATAATGGGCATTAATTGGGTAAGGAGAAGTGGAGTTGTTATGCTACATGAGTAATGATCATCCTTGCAAATGCCTTCTAACCCATCGTGGGTTTGGAGACACATAAGGCCGAGAGGCTTTGTTGCGGTATTCTTCTACATCATTGTCTATCATTTTAAAAGGCAACTCGGCCCACATAGTTTTGTTTTCTGAACCAGCATTTTGGGCCAACTCTTTTGTCAAAAAATTAGTATCAGCAGAAATAGGTGCCTTGTTCTTAGAGGTTATGAACTCTGAACCTTGATCCATATCTACATTATTTATTGCCTAGGTTGTCACTTCTTCACCGTGGATCATCATCTCCTTGCCTGCATAAGGTAGATGGATTTCCTAATGTATGGGTGAAGAGACAACCCTAAGTTGGGCTAACCATGATCTCCCCAAGATCAGGTTAAACCTGAGCATCTCTTCCACCATGATAAATGTTGCACTTGTGGGAAACTAGTCCCTTGCCACAAAGTTAATGTGGACAATGCCTTTCACCACTACCCATGTCCCGTTGAATGACTTCAGATATGAAATTGTCATGGATTTGATTTGGTCTACCAAACCTAGTCTGTCCATTATGGGGAACGGGATGATGTTTGTAGTAGCCCCTTCATCAACGTGTACTCTTTGGATCTTATGTTGGCAAACCAGAATTTTGATGAATAGGGGCACTATCATCACCTAACCCTTTTTAGGATCTCCCTTAATGGAATCATCACAGAATGTCAATTGGGATGGCTACGATTCTTCAGGCGTAGAAGGAAGCATAACCGAATGGATTGCTTTCTCCTCTGTCGGCATGTTCTCATCAACTGGAATGGATGTTAGCATACGAACCAAAGCCTCGCGGTGTGCGGTGGAAGTCATTACTAGGTTGTACATGCTCAACGTTGTGTTCTTTTGTTTTAGAGCCTATTTTACCTGGTTATGAGTGCTTAGGAGGTCCTATTCATCTCCCTATTTTTTATCTCCCTTCTCTTCTTCCATTCATCCTAGAAAATGAATTTCCCAAGGAGGAGTAGTTTTGAGTTTGGGCCTAGATCCTTTCAGGCATGGCAATGACTGTGCACATGTAGCGGAATTAACTTTTGATGACAAGGTGGGCATAGATGTAGAGGACGAAGTAGTAGGCTTCGAAGGACCTGGGGTGGTACGTTTTGTAGCTATTTCACTTGTTGGATGCTCTTCCCATTTCCTTGAATGAGAAGGCTGTGATGCTATCTTATGCTGGTTTTGTGGGATGGGGGCAGTTGAGTGTTTTGGCCTCCTACTGATTAATGGTGTTTGTGGCATTAGTCTAGGCAGTGGTGTAGTTTTTATTGTAGAGGATGCAAGGGAAGATGTCTAACGAGGGACCTTAAGGACAAATGGTTTCTGCGGTGTCTTTTTTGCCATTGTGGTGTTGCTATGCTACATTGAGGTACATGAACCATAAATGGCTACTGTGACAATTCTAGATTAACATCTACACAAATGGTGTTGATAATGTACCCCACGTTGTTAGCATTGAGGGGGTCCTTGTAAACATGCATGGATGATTTTTAGGGTGAACGAGGTTGCTTTTGTCTAGCACCAACTTCCCCTAATCAATCATTTGTTGAATGTCATCTTTTAAGGCCA
Organism: Gnetum montanum; assembly: GCA_015680685.1. Taxonomy (NCBI): domain Eukaryota; kingdom Viridiplantae; phylum Streptophyta; class Gnetopsida; order Gnetales; family Gnetaceae; genus Gnetum; species Gnetum montanum. The sequence continues at coordinate 87,670 of MNCI01007821.1, forward strand.
AACAATAATTTGTGTCATGACCACAAAGTTGGTGGTAGTCACAAAATCACTCCAACCTTAAGTTCTTAGGAACTAGGGGCTTGTTGGGCATAGCCAAGGATGGGTTCCTAAGGAGTTTGCAATACCGCTAATGCCATTTGGTCACTTCCTTTGACATCCTCTTGTGTTGAATGTAACCCACCCATAGCAATTGCTTCAGAAGTTTTGAAGGCTGGATAGGTAGCAAGGTGTACTTGGAGCAATATTTACTCTCAAAGTTGGGTTTAGGTAGGGTGGGTGGCTCAAGTGCTGACGTGGAGGGTTGGGCAGCATTGCTTGGGCTAGGCATGGGGTTAGTTGGTGTTGTGGACACTTTCATATTATTATTGTTGTTAGGATTGGCTTCATTTGCCATGGTGGCCACTATGGCCATTACGGCCTTGCCCTTCTCTTTATCCTTTTTAGTATGTGCATTTTTATAGGAAACATAGGCCAAGTCCTTACTGGCTTCGGCCACATCTTGAATGCTTTTTGTCTGTGTAAAAGCTTGACTAAGAGAGCATGGGGCTATGTAATATAACTTGGATTTGATGAAATTATTCACTGCCCCTTTGAAGATGGCCAACAAGTGGGCCTCCACGATAGGCTCACGGATCTCATTCAAGGTAGCACTCCACCACTGTATAAACCTCTACACTAACTCTAGTGGGTCTTGTTTAACTCCCATTAAATAATCCAACATGAATTTGAACTTCAAGTTATACTTGAAGCGGGTCATGAACTAAGTCAGTAGCTCCTCCAATGTTGAGATGGAGGTGCACGAGAGTGTATGGTACCAGTCTAAAGCTTTACCTATTAAAGACATAGCAAAGACATGAATAATGGTGTGTGGCCATTGTTGCAAAAGCAAAGATTTAGATCTAAATGTGACCAAATGTGTGTTAGGGTCTCCCTTTGCGTTGTATTTTGTAAATTTAGGGAGTGGCATCCCAGGGGGAAATGTAAGCATGGAAACTGTTGGGCTAATGGGATCATCATGGTAGAAATCCATGATCTGTACTATATCAGAACCGATGGATTTGAGGTGCCTAACCTCTTCAATAAGGGTTTGGATAAGTTGAAACGCTTGATCCAGACCTAGAGACGATGCAGACGATTGTGGGGTTACGGGGGCAACCATTGTTTGTGGTGTAGCAAGGGCAACAACTTGGCTCACAGGCGGGGCTATTGGGGCTGCCCTTGTGAAGGGTGCTACTTGTGTAGTCCACCAACCAATGGGTGATGTTGGTGGTGGTGTTGAGGGGTTGGTCATTTGCATGATCGATGGAACGGGCCATAGTCTTGTGCTTGGTTGTGATACCTGCAGGACTTGGTATGTTTGGTGGTAAGGATGTTGCGACATCTAGTGGGGCTGCAAGGTGGGGAGTGAAGTGGTTAGGATCCACCACATGGTTGGGGCTAGACCTATTTCTAATGATGGAACAGATGAAAATGATGAGATAAGAGTAGAGGCTCTAGGAAATTGTGAAGTAGATGCGGTGTGTATGTAGGGTAGTGTGGGCATAACTGGTGCTTGGTATGTGGTTGGGATGGAATGGGGGGGGGGGGGGGAGGAGAGTGCATGGGTATGAAACTGAGGGAGGCACCTACTGATACACTGAGGGTGCAGGATGGCTGCCCATTACTGATGAAAGCATATATTGAGGTGGATTTGTGGTGATCATGAAGAGAGCTGTTGCAAAAAGGGAGTTTGACCTAAAGGCCATGGTAGAGGGGATGGTCACAGGGTAATTTTTGCCACCCCCCTTACACTGGGAGTCTAGATCTACCTACCCATCCTAGGATTCTTCATTGCACTGGGATATAGTGTCCCACTCCCTAGGCCTAGTGGCTCATAGTAGCTAATCGAAGATCCATTGATACGTCTCCGTAAGGAGGATGGAACATTGGAGTTAGGGACAAACTCCCTTCCATTCTGATAAAGGAACTTGAAACTGCACTTGTGTTTGAGTTCTTGGTAATCCAGGGGAAAATCTTCCTGGATCTTTACATAGATAAATTTTTAATGCTCTGTGTATTGTGCCAAGAACTTGGGTGACAAGTGTCAAATCCTATGGGATTGGCATGGTGCTAGCACTGGGCTAGATGGCCACTCAGCATCCATGGTGATTTGGGTTGAGAAAGGAGCCTTGAGGCTTGAGGTGAAAACAATGTTCATTGTTGGAATCATCTTGCGTAGTGAAAAAAAAGGGAAAATCACAAACTAGGAAACATAGAAATGAAGAGGAGATTGGAGGCTTTTCATCCTTCCAGATTCCAAAGGAACCATCATTACGACCAATCTGCACCACACGATGCGTAAACAATCACAAAAGGATGTCACATTTATGCTAGTGCTTGACAGGGTACAGAGAGTGTGCAGGACTACCCGTAGGATAGGGAAAAGGCACCAAAAGGCCCTCCTTCTAGTGCCAAAAATTGTAGTTACTGAAAACATCAATGGCTAGAACACCGAGAGGTTGCCGGGTGAATAGTTTAACCCTGGATCCATGCGAGGGTCGCTAGAGAAGAACTAAAGTGCGGCACCCTAAACGGTATGGTCGATCAAATAGGGACTTAGTCGGTGTATCTTAACCTTATGTAAACATTGTTTTGAAGGTGAGACACATGAGGTAAATTGATGATCAATAAAAGCTGAATGGAGAAGATAGTGCAAAACAACAATAATAGTACAGAAATAGCAAAACAACTTATGTGAGAAAATGCACTGTCCCAAGGTCGTGGATTCGATTCTTTGCCTTGTTTGAAAGGTGTACAATAGGTTATGCAACACCAGAGACACATAGAGAATTCAAAAGTAAGTAGAATGCTCAAGGGAAAATGCCAACTATGCCTTCTGGAAGCCAACTTAAAAGCCAACTATAGCAAGAAGCCAACTCTATTTGCTAAGAAGCTAATCAAGAAGCCAACTAGCTAATGCAAAAATCCAACAAGCAAACCGCTCTCGTTAATGCAAAAAATGCTACCTCTTTGAACCAAAAGCCAACCCTTTGAGCTTTATTTGATGGGGTATTTATAGGGCCAGAACTAGGCGAGAAATGGGGCCTGGATGCCACATGTCCTGGACCCCACAAGATGTTGACGTGCCCATACCATGTAGGTGTGCAATGCTGGACATGAACTTGGCTACGTCGTGACTATAACACTGGAACTGTATGTGCCAAGATCCAGTGTGCTAACAATGCAAACAAAAATGGTGCTTACGGTCTAGGACTACATCTTCCTTACTCTTACGAGTAGGGTCAAGCATAGGAACAATGTTTTGGGGGCTAACTAGGGGGTGTGCAAAATGGAGTGAAATTGTTGATTCTACCAAGGAGATGCCAGAATGAGAAAGATTGTTGTCAATAAGTTCTAGAACAACCCAAAGACATCTTGATGCTTTTGTACTAGTGTTATGTTACTCATGGTGTTGAGTTCATTGGCGTAGCGTAAGTGGCTGTTTGCTATGCTATGCTACGATACGTAGCGTAGCATAGCATAGCCACTAGTTTTGACTGGAACTTGTGCTGAAGCTAAAAACATTTGTCTGAGGCTTAGTCATGCTAACAACTGCAAATTTTGTCTTTTGTATCAGGAAGCCTTTGAACTTGCTAAACTGATGTTTGAAAATTCCTTGTAGCTTTTGCATTTTTGCTACATTGTGCTATGCTATGTAGCATAGCATAGCATAATAGCCAGCATATCCTACTTTCTCATTCAATCTGCCATTCTCTAGCAAGAAGCTTTGCTCAAGGCTTGGTGCTAAACAAGGAAACGAGTTTTGAAGGCTGGATTGTTTATTGAGTGTAAATTTCTTATTGGAGTCACTTGGAAATCTGGGCCTTTCTACTTCGTCTTTGCTATGCTACGCTACGCTACATAGCGTAGCGTAGCATAGCACCTTGCGTTGACCAAATCTTCAACTTGTTTTGCAAACATTTCATCAATTTGCACTTGGACGCTTAAGTAGCTATCTTTCAAGGCTTTCTATGCTGCATAGCGTAGTGTAGCATAGTAAACTTCTTCACTAGAAAACTTGCCAAACTACTTTGCTTATCCCAAACACTTTCGGAAACTCCTAGCATAGTTTCTGAGTAGACTGTCAGCCGGGTGAATTGCCTAGGTGGGCAAGTTGGAGAGTCCATCAGGCCTATCAGCTCTAGAGAAAGAAAACTTTGTGGACTAGAAAGTCTAACCTCAGTGCCTACATTTTCCTGCCAAACTATCATGATGCTGCACTTGTGGAAGTCCCTACCTAAATTCCAAGACCTTGGTGAGGCACAAGGGTGTTGAAATTTTATGGTGTTTCACCAGTCTCTAGTAACTTTACACTAGTTTCCAATGGGATCAACAAGTATTGTTACATATGGATGTTCCACCTTTTTTGCAATGGTATAACATGGGAATTACTATGCCTAGCATAGGTACCAGTTTCTTCTTCAACGGGGATTACAAGGTTACAAGGGCTCTTGGTTAAGGAAAATGCCAAATGCTATAGAAAAATGCTCAAAAGTTGGGAACTAGAATAGAGTGTCTATGTTTAGCTTATATAAGTATGGGAATGTTATTTTTGGGGCCTACACACTACCTTCATGATTGTTGAAAAATTGGTGTCAATTTGCAAGTGTTAATGGTCATTCAATCTTGGTGTAGTTGCCATTTATAGTAATTCTAAAATACACTATAGCCACCAAAATCCATTTGTTTACTATAAATATTAAACAGAATCTTATGACTATGCTAGAATCATCCTCACTATGTTGAGCATCCCAAGTATGCTAGAGTTCTTGGAACATGCGGTTAATTTTGATGTTTGGAAAATGCTGCATATTTCATTATTTTGATGTTGGGAAATGCTACATATTCCAACGCTAAGAAATGCAGTCTATTCCATTGCTAGGAAATTTTGGTAGTTTTCTCACTAGGAAATGATGGTTATTCCAATGTTGGAAAATGCTAGTTATTCTATCTTTGGAAAATACTACTTGTTCCATCGGCCATGTTGCAACTACTAAAAAATTGGGTTGACTACTCTAGCCATTGTTGGTAATGGAAAATGCCACTTATTCCAAAATGGAATATGTTGCCAATTCCAAAATGGAATATCCCAATAATTCCAATGCTAGATCTACACTAGGTTGGAAATGGAAAATCCCATCTATTCCATCTACATGAGGGGGTAGATGGTTCCAACGTAGTTGAGACTATAACCCTTGGAAAACCCATGAAAATTCTAATTTTTTCCATTCCCAAGGCATTTTCAACCTTCCCAAGCCCAAATATAAACATGAGGTAGCTTTTTCACTTGGGAAATGAGGCAACAATGACTTTTAAGGAATATTTTAATTTGAAAATCCAAAGAATGCAAGATTGTAGCTCATGGACTACAAATATTACATTTACAATAAAATTGTATTTCAAGTTGGGAAATGAAGGTTACAAACATGAATTTTTGGTGGTGTTTCAATACTAAAAGATGTGCAAAGATAAACATGTAGCTTAATTAGCAGACAAACCACTTGATATTTTGAGATGAAATTGTCTTGGGACACATGATTTCATGAAAAGGAATTAAGGTGGACCCTAAAAAGACAAGGATTATCCTAGGAATAATCATAAAACCTCAAACTATCAAAGATGTTAAGTCATTTCTTCATCATATGGGTTTTTATAGGTGCTTCATTGAAAATTTGTCTAAAATTGTCAAACTAGAGCTCACCATAAATGATGTAGCCTTTAAAATGACTAAGAAATGTGAAAAAGCATGTTAATAATTAATGTTGAAGCTTTTAGAAACTCTAATTCTATGCTTCTTGAATTAGCCTAAATCATTTCATAACATGATAGATACATCTAACTATGCCTTGGAAGCAATGCATGCATAAATGAACAATAGAAAACACACATACAATATCCATTGTACAAGAAGAAGTATTATCGGTGTGCAATTCAACTACATTACTATTGAAAAAGAACTCATGATAGTGAAGTATGCTTTAGAAAAATTTAGGCACTATGTGGTCGGATACCAAATTTTTGTGCATATGGATCATTGTTGAATCCACTTATGAAAAAACTAGTGGCATGTTCCCATGTTATATGGTGGTTGGTAATCTTATAGGAATTTGACCTCATCATGAGGGATAGAAAAGGAATTGAGAATGTAGTTTCAAATCATTTTTCTTGGTTAAGATAGGATAGTAATGATGAGAAGGAACTTTTACCTAACCAATTTCTAGATGAACTCTTCTTTACTAAGTCTATCAAAGTTTAAGCACCAAGGGTTATAAATTGGTATGATGAGTTCCTCTCATATCTACTTGTAACGATGGAAAATGCTGGTAGCTGGAAAATACCAAACAAAATCCGTGTACACAGTCTTAACCATGGATCCATGCGAGGGCTGTGCTAGAGAAAATGAATTCGCAATGCCCTGAACGGTCTTGTAGATCAGACAGGGACTTACTAAATTAGTAAATTGATGAAAATTATAGATAACCCGTGGAACGATTTGATTTGATGAACCACAAAAGGAGGGAAAACAATGTAGATAAATTTCAATAATGACAACGTTAACATGACAAGGAGGATCAGATTAAAGAGAAATACGCAATTCCCAGATCTGTGCTTTGACCCGAAAACTGGGTATATTGTATACACCAATGGAAAAAATTTCCACTTATCTTGTATGGAACATACACAAAATAGCAAGAAAATTACTTAGCAAGGAGTACAGAATGAAGTTTGGTCTACCTTGTAAGCCAAAGACAGGATGTAAGGAAGGTCAAGCCTGAATGTCTATCGATCAATTGTGTCTGATTAATAGATGTTTCCATCCATACCAGATGATCTCTTGATCTTTGATCTATCCTCTTTTCCTTCGGTAGCCTCTGCTCAAAGCTGCTAATGATCATCGATGGGGAGAACTGCATTTTTTCGCCCAAAAGGTATGATCGCCCTTGCTGCCAATGCTCAAAGATGTCTCTTGTCTCTGCTTGAAGATGATAACTGCCAAAAGTCCTAGAAGCCTCCCTATGTTTCTTCGTCAACTAGAGTATTTATAAGTTCCACAACATGTGGAGAAGGCATGGCCCTGATGGCATGTGTCTTGAACCCTCAAAATACCGTTGACTTGTCCAATTTCATGTTGAAACTGACTATGTTACATCACATTTCTGGAAGAAGGGACGAAGTACGCTGTTAACACTTTGCCAAAGATGCTTCATGATTACGCACAACACACTCATCAGCGTATTGTATGTGTGGATATCAAATGTGTAACTGCTTTAGCCGTCTTTATGCTGTATTACACTTGTTTACGCTGTGTCGTGTGGCAGAGCATAACAAAGCATGGAAATAGTGAGTCATGCTATTTTACGCTCATTTACGCCGCAAAGCATAGTGAAGTGTAAAAAATTATCAACTCAACAATAAATTACTCTGACATACGCTACATAGCGTAATGAGCGTAAAGTGACCAATCTGCAAAAAGAAAGAAGTCGATTTTCCGTGCTTCCCCAGAGTCTGACTTTGACCTTTTGAAGCTCATTACGTTGCTTTGCGTAATCGAAGCGTAAACTTAGCTTTGGACCAAAGAATTAGCAAAATATACGACAAGTCACATATCAAGTTGCTTAGGCCTTAAGCTTCATCAACTCTGCCAAAGTGAGTTACCTTCTGATGTCGGACTATGTTAAGTAGAATTACGCTAAGCGACACTACGCTATGTTGCATAATGTAATGTAAAGATAGAAAACATAGTAAAATTGAAATCTGTAAGGAACTTGGAGACTTGATGTCGGGTGCCTCTTTGCCTTGCTTTTCCTTGTTCTACCTTCTAGAATTCTATCACGAACTTTTGCCTAAATCGTGAATCTTCGCTTAAGGCCGATTCACAATTTTTCACGATGTTTCAATAGCCCCTCTTTGTTGATGGTTAGAGGGCTTGCCTGAAAGACGTCGACAAAGAATACAAAACACCAGACTTGGTGAGAGTACCAACAACGTTTATCAACAGGTACTTAAGCATCAACCTATTAATGTAGAGGTGCAAGAATGAGGGAAATGGGGGATAGAATGATATAAAAGGAAACAGGTTCATGGAAGACTCAAATGAGGTTCAGGAAAGACCCAAATGAGTGGGTATAGCTGTTTCATGCATAAGCAAGTGGGTTTTCTCCTACGATTGTGTTTGCATGGAGTTATGCTATCATTTTGTGTTTAAGGTGAAACACCACAAAAATTTTGGCTAACACTTGAAGACAGAAATTAAGCTAAGTCATGTTGATCCTTAGCATGACCAAGCTTGAAAGCCTCAAAAATAACATGAAACGAAGTCAAAGAAAGCAAGTAAAAGTTCCCTGGGACCCACAGAAGACTACGATGACATCTAGCATCAAACTTGGCAAATCTTGAGCTCAAAATACTTGGTTTTCACTAAGTATGCATCCTGTATGCCGGCCTACACATGCCCACCGTAAGGCCCGGCGTACAGCAACTTTCAGGGCTCAAAAACTCATCAAAAGATGCTAAAGTGAAGTGTCCAGACCTCCCAGAACCTTCCCTAAGGTTTCCAGTAGGTCTCAGGAACTCGAAAATTGAATTTTGGGCTCCGAATGATGGTCTTCCATTCCTACACGCCCGGCGTATACGCCCCGACGTAAGGCCAGCGTAGACAGACTTTCAGACTCCAGAAATGCATCAAAACGTGCCAGAATCGAGCGTCCAGACACCCCAAAACCTTCCCCAAGGTTTCCAGTAGCTCTTGGGCACCCAAAAATCAATTTTTGACCTTAAAATGAAGCATTTTCATGTGTATACGTTGGACACGTTTTTGGCTTACGCTGACATCCTCTACGCTCAGCATCCATCAGCGTAGACACCCAGCGTAGACTCCTGGTGTACACGCCCAGCGTCTACACCCTAGCGTACATGCCCAGCGTACACTCCCCAGCGTATATGCCCAGCGTCTACGCCTAGCGTCCACACCCAGCGTACACGCCCAGCGTATACGCCACGTGTCTCCTAGTTCGATTTTCTCGGTAACCCTAACCCTATAAATAGTTCAGTTTTCCGTGAGAGAAGGGAGAGGCACAAAATTGACGCCAGGAGATCTAGAGCAATTACGTTGCAAGCCTAAAAACCCTCGTACGCTTATGCTTACGCTGGAGAGCCCTATACGCCGTACACAGTCTACGCTCCGCCTACCGTGCTAACCAGCCGCATCCCTGCACCCACCGGGGCTTTATGTTCACCTTGTGCTCAGCCACAACTGCGTTTGGACCGGTGCACTTTGTAATCAATTCTTAATACAAGACAGTTTACATTTTGCTCAGATTTATTGCAGTTTTCTTTATTTTTCAATTTACGTTTACAGGCTCATTTACATTATCGTACTTGTTTACGGTTTACATTTAACGTGCATGGTTTTCGTATAACCCGATGTATTGTAGCGGCAAACGTTGGGGAAGTCCTTGTTTGATCCGCGTGCGGACCGTTCAAGGCACTCTGCCTTCGTCCATTCCAGCTTTCCCTCAAGCGGAGGTAGGGTCAACTGTGCTTGTCTGTAGATCTTTCGGTGCTCGTAACATTCCAACCTTGCACCGACGATTTCGGTCAATACATAAGGGGGTTGCATAGATGAATTGTGTTGTGTCTGCACAGCCTGGGTGAGATGTGTTTCATCCATTTTTCCAACCCCTTGCCCTTTTTTTTTACATGTACACTAGGCGAGTTGTGTTATGCCGGTTCATGGACTTGAGTGTAATGTTGATGTGGAAGGTGTTTTATGTTTTGCGTAAGGGAAGTAGATGGGATAGTCAAGGATAGTGATAAGGGCTAGGGGTAGGATTATGAAGAACACAGGGATGCACTTCTGAGCAGATAGGTTAACTTAAGCAACCATCTCAAAATGCTGTCGGTATTACACCACTAAGATGAACACACCTTCAAACTATGTCCTCGTGACAAGTAACCTGCAACCAAATAAGAAAACAGAGGATACCATTTTTTGTGTGAATCACGGGCGAGGTTGTTGAAACAAGTATGCTTTGGGGTGATACAAAGAAAGTAGGCCATGAGGGAGAGACCATAACTAGAGGCCAGGGTCTACAATGTTGATGCTTAGCCCAACATATGGCTGCTAAAGGACATCAAACTTGTCACACCTGACTAGTTATACAGAGAACTAGCTAGGTGAATCTATGAAGCCAAAGCCTGATAGTGATGGTGAGCGGAGACCCCCAAAGTCGTAATTGATGAAAATTCCTTTGGGGCTCCGAATGGAGAAACTAACCTCTCAGAGACACCACCGCTTAAATGGGTGCAGTGATGGTATCTCTGAGGGGTCAGTAGTATGCCCTTCAACACATCCGAGGGATCAGCAGGATGCTGGTGAGGTAGCGATGTTGGGGCTGGCCCAACATCCCACCTCATTTGTTTTGTAGCTGTATAGAGACGATTACACTCACTTGAGTTGCATGATGGTGGTATGTAAGTCCTAGTATTAAGTCCTAGTAGACTGTTGTCACTAGTTTTAAGTCTCAGCAGACCATGGTCCCAGTTTAAAGTCTGGGCAGACCAAGAAATGCTAGTTTTACGTCGTAGCAGATGGTGGCGAAGCTGATTTATGGTCTCAGTAGACCATGCTGTGGGTTTCAGTTTTATGTCATGACCTAGGGACAAATCTATGCTAGTTTTATGTCTCAGTAGACGGCTACTTACCTATGCCAGTTTTGTGTCATGGTGAACAACCGGTGCCAGTTTAGCATTGTGGTGGACACGTGCAAAAGATGCCAGTTTTTCATCTTGGAAGACTTGTACAACATTGCTAGTTCTACATCATAGCAGATGGTTACAACTTGCCAGTTTTACGTTGTGGTGGACAATCAGTGCTAGTTTAGCGTCATGGCAGAGGCGTGAAGTGAGTGCCAGTTTTACGTCGTAGCGGACGGTTGTTGCCAGTTTAGCATCATAGCGGATGATTGTCACCATACCTGATGTTCACATTGGAGATGCAGCTAAATGTAGTACTACTTTAGATACATATGATTTATAGGATTTGGTAACTCATTGCCATCGACATCCATTAACTTGAATGCGCCATTGCTATACACATCAGCCACCAAGAAAGGGCCCTCCCAGTTCACAAAGAATTTTCCCACTATTTCACGAACGACCTTGAGAACTAAATCTCCTTTCTTCATTGGACGTTGCTGAAGATTTTGATGATTCTTTTGCCTCTACTTGTCTTGATACTTTTTGATTGTATCAAGCGTCTGTATTCGCTTCTCTTCTACTGAATCCAAATCCATGATCTGAGACTTAGTGTATTGAGCCTCATATATAATTGTGCATAGGACCATTCTTAGAGAAGGAACTTGTAACTCGAGTGGCAGCATTGCCTCAGATCTGTAGACTAGGCTATAGGGCGTACTACTTGTAGCCATCCTACATGTAGTACGATATGCCCATAGCACATAGAGGATCTTTTCATGCCACTGCCTCTTGTTACTGTCGAGCATTTTCTTAAGAAAATTGATGATGACTTTATTTGTGGCTTTAGCTTGACCATTTGTTCATGGGTAATAAGACAAGGAAAAAGATTGTTTAATGCCAAGGCTATCATAGAAGGATTTGGTTTCTGTACTACTAAATTGTGGCCCATTTTCGGTCACGATAGTCATTGGGAGACCAAATCTGGTTACAATGTTGTCTAAGATGAAATGGAAAATCTATTGAGATGTGATCTTCCGTAAAGGAATAGCTTCTACCCACTTCGTAAAATACTCGGTAGCGGTAATTATGAAGCTATGACCTACAGAAGATTTCCGTGTGATGGGCCCTATGATGTCTAGTCCCCATCATTGAAATGACCATGTTATCTGAGTCGTATGTAACTCTGTAGGTGACACGTGTATAAGGTTTGCATAACGCTGACATGTGTCACATGTTTTAACCTTTGTTAGGAAATCCTTTTCGATGTATGGCTAGTAATACCCTAAGCGACGAATTTTTGAATCCATAGCTCATGGTGCTATGTGTCCTCTGCATAATCCTTCATGGACCTCGCCAACTATACATTGTGCTTGGTCTTTGTTAATGCAAGTAAGCAACACACCATCAAAAGAGCGTCTATAAAGAGTACTATCTCCTATGATGATGTACTGCCTAGCTCATTTAGTGATTGCATCTTTCTACACTCATGTTAATTCGTGCAATGGTTCGCCTTGCAAGAGGTAAGTTTTGATGTTGTCGTACCACTCTGACGTGCTATCCTCGAGAAGCGAAGATATTTGCATCACTTGAATGATAGGACCTGCACAATCCATTATTAAAGCAAGAAAAGTGTCAAATAGATGTGAAGGCATGTTTAAGGCTAGTGTAGCCAGCGCATCGACCAGTGTGTTATCAATTCATGGCATGTGTTGGGCATCGATGGTCACGAACCGCTTTAGAAGATCTTTAGCCATATTACAATAGGGCTGTAAATGTGCAGCCTTGCAGGCGTAGACTCCTATCATCTGATTTATGATAAGCATCGAATCACCCCTAATTATCAGGTGTCAAACATTGAGTTCTTTGGCAGTTAGTAATCCCCTGAGGAGCCCCTTGTATTCTACCACATTGTTTGTACAGGGGAAGGTCAAGCGATGAGTGTGAAGATGCACATCCTCAGGTGATAGCATAATGATCATGGCGGCACTACCACCTCTAATGGTCGAAGCTCTATTGAAGTATAACATTGCTTCAGGGCCTGTTAGTATAGGGCTTAAGCTATGTACATGTTCATCTAGAAACTCAGGCTCTATGGTTGCTTGACTGTTAATAGGTGATGTTATCAATTGGTCAGCTATCGCTTGGCCTTTTGTAGAAGATTGGCCAATGTAATGCAGATCGAATTCTACCATGATAGCCTTCCAATGAGCTATTTTACAACTGTCATATAAGTTATGTGTAATGGCCCTAAGGATATTATTTTTATAGATGATGTTAACCTGGCTATGGAAAAGATAATGCCTACACTTCATGAGCGTAAATACTAATGCTAAGCAGTTACGCTCTACTTCGTTGTACCTCGTTTCATACGTACATAGAGCATGAATCAAGTAGTAGATGGGTACTTTTGACCTATCATCCCTCCTTTGATAGAGTAATGCAGCTAAGGCTACGTTTGAAGTTGCAAGGTAGATGTAAAATGGTTGATCCCTTTGTGGTGGGAAAACTGTTGGCAAGCATTGAAGCTCTTACTTTAGGCTGTTAAATGCACATTGAAAATCATCCTTCCATTTGAAATTAACTCCCTTTTTAAGCAAATGTTGCATAGGGTGTAACTTATTGGTTAATCTCAAAATGAACCTCTTGATAAATTGTAACCTCCCCTATCATCCGCGTAATTGCTTAAGACTTGTAGGATGTGTCAATTCAACAATGGCTTTGACTTTGTCAGGATCTACGCGTATACCAGTTTTTGATACCACAAAACCTAGCATGCATCCGGTTTTGTCTCTGAACACACATTTCTTTGGGTTGAGCCAAAGGTTGTATTTAGAACATCTTTTAAGGACTAATTCTAGATCCTCTGAATGGTCTTCTAACTTTATAGACTTAACAAATATATCGTCGACATAATCATTCAGTCTCCCTAGGAGGTAATCACTAAAGATGTGTGTCATGGCTCATTGATATGTTGCTTCGGCATTTTTTAATCCAAAAGGAATCATGGTGTAACAAAAGGTCCCCATAGGGTGTCATGAATGTCATTGTTAGCTAGTGCTCTGGGTTGATGCGTATTTGATTGTAGCCCGAAAAGCCATCCATGAAGGACAAAAGTGCATGTCTAGCAGTTGTATCCACCAATTGATCGATACTTGGCAATGCAAATTTATCCTTGATTGTAGCTTTGTTGAAATCCCGGAAGTCTATGTAGATGCGTATTCCTCCATTCTTTTTGGGAACCACTACAATGTTGGATACTCAGTTCGAGTAGTCAACTGCATGAATAAAACCAGCCTAGTATAGTTTAGTGATTTTGTCACGTACTGCTAACGCGACTTCTGGCTTGATTTTTTGTGCTTTCTGTCTGACGGCTTTGATATGGGGATCTAGGATTATGTTGTGTTGAATTAACCTTGGGTCTAGTCCCAGCATATCCTCATATGACCATGCAAACACCGTAATGTTATTCTGGAGGACCTGTTTTATGTCGTCATGTGCCTTTTGGTCTAATAGAGAACTAACCTTGAGAGTTTTGGCCTCAACCCTATGCGTAACAACAGAGACCTCATTAAGGGGGTCTTTAGTTACATGTCTAGCTTCCAGATCTAGCGTGCACGTTGATTGCTTTGGCTAGTCTAGAGATGTTTCTGACATGTCTATGATTACGTCCTTAAGGGCAAGGTTAGTTTCTATTAGTGTGAGATCAAGCTGTCTAATGATTTTTCCTTGTAAGTCTGTTAAAACTAGCGGTGTAGATAAAATTTTGTCCATCTGTCATATATCCTGCAAAAGTTCCAAATATGAAAGTAATTAGAAAGATACTAAGTTTTATGCAATATGTGTTTAACAAAAGACGCTTAGGATGTGACGTGACGTTACTGAGTGTAAAGCTAACTGAATTTTAAAGTTTGTGAATAACCTGTAGTTAATGAGACCTGATTACGAGGAGATAAGATACAGTAGTTTAGGGTCATTTTTGGACTGTAATGTGTGTGATATCTGACACAATTAATGCCTTGATCCTTGGGTTCCAGCTCATACTGACACTAGCATTTGGGAAAGTTTCGCTAAAATCAGGTATCAAGTCGATTAAATTTTGCATATAAGTAAGCAGTTTTCATTGAAAATAGGTTATTTGCTATCACGAATTTGAATTCTAAACAGTTATAGAGAGAAAGGAGGAAGAGCAAAAGATTGACATGCGTTGTTCGCAAAGGCGTGAAGGTGCGAAAGTGTGAAGGTGTTAGAACTGTAATAATGGTGCCTAAAGTGAGAGGGAAGAACACAAAATTGGCAAAGATTGACGAGGTGGAAGGGAGCCTACAGCGTGCCTTGCAGTCAGTGGTCGAAGTGAGAGACCCTACACCTTTGAATTGGTAGGCCATCCCTCACTTATTTGTGTTGCTTTTGCAGTGTTTATTATTGTAGCGTCATCTACGTAAATTAGAGTTTTAGACTATAGAGCTTGCGCTAAAATAAGGGTTTATACAATAGGATTGCGTCTATCACCGTTTCCAGGGAAAAAGCTTGCAGTGTTGCAAGGGTTTAGGTGATCTCAGCATGAATAGCTGAGTGTAATTTGTAGATTTTCTGTATTTTAAACATGAAAATCTGAATCTAGACATTGATGTGTTTATTATTTTCTCTATATAGTATTATGTTAAGACCTGTCCTAATCATCTTGGATATAGTCAGGGTTTTATACTGCATAAACCCAATCGTACCTAATGTTCCTCCCCCTCAGACTCCATTGCATGGGAAGGCCATATGGTTTCGAAAGGATGCACTGGAGTTTCTGCAATTTTTATTGCGTAACTACAGTGTTATTGTATAGTCATAGCTATCGGGAGATATTGCTGGAGCCATTTTGGAGCACCTATTAATGGGTTCTACATAGGGAATTTTGGCTTTCTTGATAGACAGGGCTATCAACATTAGTCGTCCCTAGGACTGCAAACTTAGCGCCTGAGGTTTGAGGTGCTTAAGTTGGATCTAGGAAATGGCTCAGTTTAGCTGTTACCATGCATAAAACACTTTGTTCATGTCCCGTCACATCTCGACTTACTTCTAGAACCCACTAGGCACAGTGTATTATTCAGGGGGTAAGTGGTTTTATTGGCAGTATTTTCATTATATGTCTATTGTTTGGGTTTTGTAAAGTGTAAGATAAGAATATGTGGTATGGTACAAGTTTTTTATCCACAAGAACAAGTTAGTAGGTAATAATGATACATTAACTTGGACTAAAATGGAAATAAAGGCATTTACCTTGACTGGTGTAATGGGGTAGATTGGCTTCAACATTCATGAGTACCCCACCCGCTATGTTGATTCCTTCCAGAATTACAAGAATCTTGGGTGGTTACATGATGAATGGACTTTGGATCTGCCCCTTACCATTATAGACATGTAGAGGAAACTTCCTCCATTTCCTTTGCCATTTGGACCTGGTAAAATTACTATATATTTTATTGTTGCATAATGTAATTGTGAATCATGAATGTCGCATAATAGTTTTCTTGACATGTGTCTTATGTTGTTCAGTCAGGGAATCCCGGGAGATTACCCTTACAATTTCCAGCCACGAGGTGAATACCCTCCTCTTCCACTATGGCAACATCAAGGAAGCACAGTGTTGGCTCGGCCATGCGGTGGCCCCAGTTGCGTTGGTCACCAAGCTGCGGGAAGCGAGGCTAATGTATTTATTTTTGGCCATAACCCTTGATGTCCTTGCCAGTGAAATGTTAACCTTGGTCAATTCCTTTAGTGAAAGGGCTGAGCGTTTTTGCACGCGTGTGCATCACGTACGTGTAAATTTTGATATTGACGCTCAGCTTTTTGTAGACCTTTTTGGCATCCCATCAGATAGCCTTCCCATAGAGGAAAAGGTGAAGAGGAGTCTTTCCTGTCAGGAGTGGCTGGAGGAGTGGCTAGGGGCCAAGAAGGAGGCTAAGGGGATCCCTTATGAGAAGATCAAACTAGAGATCGCCAAGACTATTTATCCCCTGTTCTGGGCCCAATCTTTCCCCAAGACACTCTCACAGGGGAGGTTCTTTTCCATAGAACAGACCCGTATCATGCGGGAGGTTATGGAGGAAGGGACCCAGTTTGACTGGGCAAGCTACTATGCTAAGGGGTTACACACTGAAATGATCAGGCTTCGCTAGAAGCTTGAGTCTCGTTTCAACGTGCATTTCACCTTCTTCATAGCTTACCTTCAACATTTTGCTGAATTTTTGGTCATCCAGAGGAATGGGGTCTGGGTGCAGCAAGACCGAGACCAGCTATCCAAACCTTGGATTACCCACATTTTTGGCACTACCCGTGGACAGGATCCCCTGAAAGGGATTGGCAAGTCTTTATCTATAACGACAAGGGATTTGGCGGCATCTCGAGTATGAGGCCCTGATAGCATAGGCGGGGTGATGCCCACTTACACTAGCAATGCTTCACGAGGGAAACACTTAGCGGTAGAAATTGTAGAGCCTTCGGCTCAGTGTAAAAGGATTCTCTTAACTAAGGCCCTTGTGGAGCCTACGAGTGGCACAGGTCGAACCATGCAAGTCAAAGTTCAATGGAGTAAACCTATGCCTGGTAAGCGTGAAAGAAATGTAGTGAAAGTTGTTGTATTACGCAATGTTTATTTAGGATATTTTGAATCATATTAAATGTGTTATGTGATATGAATAGCAAGACCTACGGAGTAGTTAACCCTTGAAACAAGGGAAGTGATATTAAGTCGTGGAGAAGGCACCCTAGTTTTGGAAGAAGAGGCCCTAGCTATTAGGGCTAGCAACGCATAGACACTTGTGCGTGAGGAGAGGGAGGAGGCGGGAACTATTGACACACTCCCCACTGTAATCGGTAGAGGTAATAAGCATGTTGGATGTTTTGAGGAGTTTTTTTAATAATTAGAATTTTTTAACTAAATTACGCTACAGGTGAAGAAGATATATCCATGTCCGCCGCTGTGAGCAGAACGTGGAGAGAGTTTCCTGACAAGTTTGCCTTCATGGAAGGCGTTGTTAGCGATATGATCGAGCACCTCGAGTGCGTCGATCCTGAAGCTGGTATGTTATAGCTATAATAGGTTTATTTTATTTTAAAATGGTAATGTTTTATTTATATTTATAATGTTTGTTGTTAGGAGCTCACCTTCGATGGGACCCAATGGAGCCCATTGATTTGGAGACAGTGGAGCCTCTATCAGACAGGGCGGTTGTGCCACGCAACATTTATGAGGAGATGCATAAATGTGCATTACGCTCAACTCACTCCTTGTGGGAGAGTAAAAGTGTTAATGAAGACCTCTGGAAAAGGTTGCAGAGGTCAGAGAGGAAAAAGGTGTCTCTGGCCAAAGAGGTCAGAGACTTAAAATCATGATGCAAATTCCTATAGGTGCGGGAAACAGGTGAAGAGGACTGGCGCACAGCTATTATTGACTACTCTCGCTATTGGACCGCAGTCAGGAACAACATGCAAACTAGTCAAGAGTTGGTGGAGTAGTGGGTGCAAATAGAGCTGTTAGCTCAGAAAAGCCAAGACTAGAGGGATTTCTGTGCAAGTGTGTAAGAGTGGGGGCAGAAAGAAAAGGATCATAAGCATCTGTATAGGTGAGAAACCATCACTTATCATTAGCATTACCATGATTCTACCATTGAAGCTCAATCCTTGTGGGTATTCCTTAATGTCATTGGCGCATCCCAAGCTTTCGAGAAGTTCCAGGAGTAGGTGATAGTAAGCGAGTCATCAGAAAGAGAAATGACTCTCCCTAGGGGTGAGACTATAGTCCCTACTTTCTTCCCTAACCCGCCCTGCTAGACTAGTGTGGAGAAAGAGGAGGTGAAGGCTAGAACTGGTCTGGGAGATGGAGTATGGTCTGAACTAACTAAGGATGAAATCATGCAGCGCCTATGGGTCGATTTAGAAAAGCTTGAGTAAGTTTGCATGTTATTGAATCTAAATTTTTTGATTATGCTATCAAGTTTTTACTAATGTATTGACTATATATAGGTACCAGAAGTGGATGGAGAAGGTGAACGGGATGGGGAGCAAGTACAAGAAGAGGAGCGTAATGATGAAGAGCACCCTCTTGTGGACTTGGTGTTAGAGCAAGGACCTCATGAGGATGAAGTTCCTCCTAAAGGGATACCTTCTAAAAGGGATGGCCCACTTGAGGATGATTTATTCGGCTTAGAGCTGGACCTGAGGGATATGGGTGATAGTGGCACCAGGGGAGATGTGTGATCGTGATTTAAGCATGATTTTATTGATTAGAATTGAACAATGGTTATATGAATGTTAAAAATACTGGCTATAAGATATCCTATATGGTTTCAAATGCTATTTATATTTTCTTTTTAGTTTTATATCTTTGTTTGCAAAGCGTAAGCGTAGTTGTTAAAGCTTTTGAGTAAGTTATGTTACTGTGGAATGAAATTTCTAGTTTAAGGCCATCGCAGGCCATTGTGTAACATTTACGTAAGATATAAGGTAGTTTTAGGCCTTTACGGGTCGTCGTGTAACATTTGTGTAAGATATAAGGTAGTTTTAGGCCTTTTTGGGCCTTTGCTAGTTTAAGGCCGTTGCGGGCTATCACTAGTTTTAGGCTGTTACGGGCCAATTGCATAAAGTTGGAAGCGTAATTGATGATAATGTACATTTTTGCGTAATTGCTCTAAAGCGATTAATGGTAATCAGAGAGTGTAAATGGATTATATAAAAGAAATGGATATAGTAAAATAGACAGCAAGTGTAAATATGTATTGAAAGAAGATTGACAATGAAAACTACTAAGCGTAAATGGAAAAATTAGTAAAAACATGATAATGCACATAAATTCCATTCAGATCAATCACTAATTCACAATTATTTCTTGATGGCCTTTACGTTTAGTGACGCGTAAGGGCGGGGAGATTTGTGGCCTGATTCTTCCATATCACCATCCTGAAATGGTAAGTCGGCCGAAGCTAGATTGTCATCATTCATTTCGGTTCATTCAGGGATATGGGGATGAGTCTAATCATTGGATGTTTCTATCCCTGAACCCTATTCCTCTTCGATATTATTGATAGTCTTGGGGGTGATTTCATCACCATGTATTACAACTTCTCCCCCTTCGTAGGGTAGGTGTATTTGCTAATGTATTGGTGACAAAACCACCCTTAGTTGGGCTAACCAGGACCTCCCAAGGATTAAGTTAAAACCAAGCATCTCCTCAATGATGAGAAATGTAGCATCTGTTGGGAATTGATCCCCTGCCACAAATTCGATGCGCACCATCCCCTTGACCTGAACCCATGCTCCATTGAATGACTTTATGCATGTTGTCATTGTGGGACTGATCTAGTCAACCAGACCCAACATATCCACGATGGGATAAAGGATGACGTTTGTGGCCATGTCGTCATCAACGTGCACCCTTCGGATTCGATATTGACCAACCTGGATGGTGATAAACATAGGTTCAGTTGTCACTTGACCTTTCTCAGGATCATCTTTAATAGATTCTTCATGAAAGGTCAACAAGATAGGCTTAGGCTGCTCAACGTCAGAGGGAAACATGACAGCGTGTATCGCTTCCTCCTTCACTGGTAAGCTTTCATCCATAGGTATGGATGTCAACATACGGACCATGGACTCACGATGCTTTTGAGATGTCATGAGTAGGTCATAGAGGCTTAGCATTGTATATTTTTGTTTCAGAGCCTATTTAACCTACGTAAACATGTCGAGGAGGTCCCGCTCTCAGTTGGCTAGTTTGTCCCCTCTGTCTTCTTCTATTTGCCCTAGGAGACAAATATCCTGAGGTGAAATAGCTTCAGTTGGATGGTTGTTATTTTTCTTGCCGAGGGGGGGTGGTTGTGTTTCTGCACCTTTATCTTGCCCATGAAGTGCAGGTGAAGGTACATAGGCTAGGGGCTTGGGTTTAGGGAAACCTAAAATAACATGGTTTTTGGCTGCATTAATGGAGGCATCTCCTTCCCTTTGTTTATTGGGTGATGGTCGATGATTTGTGTTAGAAGCTTGCCCCTGCATAAAAGGGGCATCCGGTGATTCTGGTACTCTAAGGATGAAAGGCACCTTAGGTATGGGTGCAGACATAGCCGTGGCTTTACTGTTGCTACGAGGCTGAGTTGAATCTGGAAAACGCACCTGAATGATGAAGGGTGGTCTCGAGACACCACTAGCTACTGATGAAAGGCTTGCCCCCCTTGGTGAGCTATTAGGTACACGCAAAACAAAAGGTTGTTTAGGTGGTACCTTCTTTTCACTATCCGTACTTATCACGTTGATTGTGTATGGTGCATTATTTGCATTTAACGGATCTTTGTACACATGCAACGCTTGGTTTTCAGGACGCGTTGGACTACTGCTGTCCAGTTTCAAAGAACCATCATCGATCATGCATTGAATATCATCTTTCAACACCTAGTAGTAATCTGTATTGTGACAACACAACTGGTGGTAGTCATAGAAACGGTCTAGCCTGAAAGACCTCGGAACTAGTGGTTCATTGGGTAAGGCTAAAGAAGGATTCTTTAGTAGTTCACAATGACGTCTGTGACACTTTAGAGCTTCTTCAAATACCTTCTTGGTCTAAATGTATCCTACCCCTAACAATTTTTTTAACAGTTTTGAATGCTTTATAGGGAGGGCTGTATACTTTGAGCGATCTTTACGCTCAAAGTTTGGCTTTGGCTGGGGGGCTTTTTGGGTGCAGGCTTGTCTTGGCTAGTGCTACTTGCACTAGCCGTGGTCTTAGGAGACACCGTAGGTGCTTTCTTTTTTTTATTCTTAGCACCCTCAGCCAACGCAGCTACTATCGTTGTTGTTGCTTTACCTTTATCCTTACCCTTGTTGTTAGCATTTTTGTAGGCGACATACACCAGGTCCTTACTAGCCTCTGTAGCATCTTGGATGCTTTTGGTATGGGCAAAAGCCTAATTTAAGGAGCTAGGGGAAAGATAATACAACTTAAACTTGATAAAATTGTTAACTGCTCCTTTGAATATGGCCAGCAAATGGGCCTCTGCAATTGGCTCATGAATTTCATTCAAAGTAGCACTCCACCGCTGTATAAACTTTTGGACTGGTTCGAGTGGGTCTTGTTTCACTCCCATGAGTTGATCTAACATGACCTCTAGCTTTAAGTTGTATTTAAAGTGAGTCACGAATTGTGTCAGGAGCTCTCCAAGGTTGAGATGGAAGAGCGAGGGAGGGCTCGATACCAATCCAAAGCTTTCCTTGCCAGAGACATAGCAAAGACACGGATGATTATGTGAGGCCACTACTATAACAACAAAGATTCAGATCTAAAGGTAACTAGGTGAGCGTTGGGATCTCCCTCCCCATTATATTTAGTGAAATGGGGTAAGGAAATCCACGAGGGCAATGATAGCATGGGGACCGCTAGACTAATGGGATCATCTTGATAGAAATCCATGATCTATATAGTGTCTGAGCGAGCAGCCTTAAGATGTCTAACCTCCTTAGTGAGGGTTTGAATAAGTAAGAAAGCCTGATCTAAGCCTGTTGATGAAGATGTTTGTGCAGGAGGAATAGGGGGTTGAACTGGAAGGGCAGTACCAGGCTATGGAAATTGAGGGATGGTTTGGCTGGTAGGTGGTGCAGCAGGGATCCCTACAGACGAAGCTGCCTATGAAGACCACCACCCACCAGGTTGAGTAGAGAGGTTAGCTACCGCCGGCTGCATAGGATGGGGATAATAAGCATATTGTGGGACCATCTACAGAATATACGTTGTGGGTGCAGCCAAGGGTTGCACACCATATACCACAGGGTGGTTATGTTTTGCCATGGGAATGATCCATTGACTTGTTGGCTACTAGACAGACATTTGTGGCTGAACAATGGCTACGATCTGTTGGCTTTTAGGGGGTGATAAGGATAAGGTCTAGACCTAATTTTGCACCAGGCAAGAGGTGGGCATGGAATAGGATTGGATCTGTGGGATGAAAGGGGATGTAGTGGATGCAGGGACCACCGACAAAATACTGATTACGCGCAGTGAACATACCGCCCCCATGTTATTTTGGGGTATTTGCACTTGTAGGAAAGATGACTGTGTAGTGGCTTGTGGGATGAAGGGAATGTGAGTTTGAGCGGTCATGGCTGGATTAAGTGGGGCAGCTTCTCTAGTGAGATGGAATAAGGGATTTATGTAGGTATGGGGACTTAGAGTATGGTATGAATCTGCATGTTCAGACTGGGCTGCAAATTCATCGTCCTCTTCTTCCCTGTTTTGAGGTTCTAGCATAGATCATGTAGCTTGACTCTTAGCCATGACCAATTATGTTATGATTTCATGGTAATGTTTTGTCAAGGAAATGACGTCGTAGGTGGTAGGAGTAAAATCTTCATCCCCTCTATGGATTAGCTCAAAGTTTCGCTTCGCCTTGATTTTGGCTTAGCTAAGGGCAAGCTTTGCCTTGATCTTGATGCAGATGAAGTTATACTCCTTAGGAGTTGTATCAGTAAATACAGGATCTTTGCCCTGTAGTCTTAACAAATGATGCGACGGTCCCTGAGGTCCTATAACACCAGAAGCTGGTCTGGTGAGGGTGATGGGATTCACAAATGTGGCACCCGAGTCAGTTGTGATCATGGCAACTGTGGTTGTGTATGCAGAATCTATTGGTCAAGTAGATTAACAACAATAAATGACTAGATCTAAAAGGCAATGGACAACAAACGATGGCAATTAGGCTTTCTACCCTGTAGGATTTCAAAGGAATCATTATTGTGATCGATCTACACCACACCATGTTTTGTAGACTTTCCTAAAGGTATTACATTCATGTTTTTTTGGGACGTGGGAATAGATTGCTAATAGGGCTACCCGTAAAAATATGAATCTGAGGCTAGGCCCTCCTTCTAGTGCTAGAAATTTGTAACGATGAAAAATTTTGGTAGCTGGAAAATACCAAACAAAATCCATGTACACAGTCTTAACCACAGATCCGTGCAAGGACTGTGCTAGAGAAAACGAATCCATAGTGCCCTAAACGGTCTTGTCGATCAGACATGGACTTACTAAATCAGTAAATCGACAAAAATTATAGATAANAATTTTCTTGCTATTTTGTGTATGCTCCATACAAGATAAGTGAAATTTTTTTCCATTGGTGTATACAATATACCCAGTATTCGGGTCAAAGCACAGATCTGGGAATTGCGTATTTCTCTTTAATCCAATCCTCCTTGTCGTGTTAACATTGTCATTATTGCAATTTATCTACATCNCAATGGGGAGAACTGTGTTTTTTCATCCAAAAGGTATGATCGCTCCTGCTGCCAATGCTCAAACATGTCTCTTGTCTCTGCTTGAAGATGATAACTGCCAAAAGTCCCAGAAGCCTCCCTGTGTTTCTTCGTCAATTGAAGTATTTATAAGTTCCAAAACATGTGGAGAAGGCATGGCCTTGATGGCATTTGTCTCGAACCCTCAAAATACCATTGACTTGTCCAATTTCATGTTGAAACTGACTATGTCACATCACATTTCTGGAAGAAGGGACAAAGTATGCGGTTAACACTTTGCCAAAGCTACTTCATGATTACGCACAACATGCTCATCAACATATTGTGTGTGTGGATAGCAAATGCATAACTGCTTTAGTCGGCTTTACGCTATATTACACTTGTTTATGCTGTGTCGTGTGGTAGAGCATAACAAAGCATGGAAATAGTGAGTCAAGCTATTTTATGCTCATTTACACTGCAAAGTGTAGTGAAGCATAAAAAAATGATCAACTCGATGATAAATTACGCTGACGTACGCTACGTAGCGTAATGAGCGTAAAGCGACCAATTTGCAAAAAGAAAGAAGTCGAGTTGCTGTGCTTCCCTGGAGTCTAACTTTGACCTTTTGAAGCTTGTTATGCTGCTTTGCGTAATCGAAGCGTAAACTCAGCTTTGGACCAAAGACTTAGCAAAATCTACAACAAGTCGTATATCAAGTTGCTTAGGCCTTAAACTTCATCAAATCTGTCGAAGTGAGTTACCTTCTGATGTCGGACTATGTTAAGCAGAATTATGCTAAGCGACACTACGCTATGTTGCATAATGTAGCGTAAAGATAGAAAATATAGTAAAATTGAAATCTATAAGGAACTTGGAGACTTGATGTCGGGCACCTCTTTGCCTTTCTTTTCCTTGTTCTACCTTCTGGAATTCTGTCACGAACTTTTGCCTAAATCGTGAATCTTCACCTAAGGCCGATTCACAATTTTTCACGGTGTTTCACTACTTACCTAGGAGACTCCTACTACATGGGATCATAGAAAGAAATAACAATTTCTTCACCATCTCAAAAATTACATAGAAATTAAAGATAACTTCTACAATATTTATGTTGATTGCCTGGTGCAATGGTGTGAACTTGATGAAAATCAATTGAGAGTCCTCCAAGATGCTAATGGAGGTTATTATGGGGACTACCACTTTGGAAGGAGGGTACCATAAGGGTCCTCATGGTATAATACCTTTGGAAAAGAATCTTCAAGGATGCTTACCATTTCTCTCATTTGTATAAGAAGTGTCAACGAGATGGAGGAATGAAAATCTAAATGGAAGAACCCTAGTAATGGATTCAATTATTTGAGCCTTTTGAACTTTGGAGAATTTAATTCATGTGATCCATCACCCCCATTTCTAATGAGAAAGCCTACATGATAGTTGATGTTGACAACTATACCAAGTAAGCTAAAGTTGTAGCCATATCTAATTATACATCTAACGCTATAGCCTAATTGTTTTAAGAATCAGTGGTAAATAGGTTTGGTGTACCTATAGCACTACTTTTGGATAATGAAACACATTTTATAGGTTCTACTTTTGATAAATTAATTCAACACTTAGGGATGCAACATAAACTCACAACACCTTATCATCCCTAAGCTAATGATCAAGCAAAGGTAACCAATAGGAAAATCATAAGAATTCTAATGTGAACCATCATTAGATATAGGAAAGATTGGAGCACCAAATTTAATGATGCCCTTTGGGCATATCACTCAACATGGAAACTTCCTATACAGTACTCTCCCTATAAGTTAGTGTATGAAAAGTTACCTAAACTTCAAATTGAAATTGAACTTTGTACACTTACAATTGCTAGTGAACTTAATATAGCCATTAACCTAGAATAAAGAAAATGACTTATGACACTCAACATGCTAGATGAAAACTAAAAACTAGTACTAATGATGAATTAAGTGCACAAGGCATATAATAAGTAATGTCATGACTCATGAATCAAAAAATTTATGTTCAAACTAAGAGACAAGATTCTCTATTGGAATCCCATGCATGTGCTGCAATGAACTAAGTTCTAAACATTATGGAAGGATCGTACATTATTCATTCAACTTTTTCTTCTAGGGCTATGATAATTTACCACCTAATAAGTCTTCACAAGAACATGCTAGTTAACATCCAATAACTTGAATCATTTATGGACTCCTAAGTGCCTAACCACAACATTAACACCTTTGATCAAGACCAAGCATGATCCATTTTCTAAATCTCCTCCTTCCAACTTAGTTGTGGAGGAGATATCCATCTACCACAAATTTTTGATGAGAATAAATGATTTTTCTTCTTCTTTTTTTTACAATTTCTTTTATATGTTTTCCATTTTCTTAATATTTTATTAATTATTTTATATATTTTCCTATCTATTTTTTCTTTTTTATTCTCTTAAAATTTTATGGCTATTTTCATTTAGCCTCTTGAAATCTCATATTTTGATCCATTGCTACTACAAAATTTGGACATTTTTGAATGCAGTTATCAAAGTTATCATTGATTAATAAAAGTCAAATTTTTCCTTGGATTATGTTCTCTACTAAAAATCTATTAGTTTTCTAGTGGTATTAGGGAATGAGTTCATAGCATTCACTCATTCCATCTATTCCATGTAGAGTCTACATCATGGAACCATGAAGGTTCTTTCATATTAAAACTAAAAGTGACATGTAATCTTATTACCCAATGAACTAGGAAAGGATTAAATAGAAATGGAAAAGGGTTTGATCTCAAGGGGATTTGATGTATTCTTTTCTTAACTTTCTTCTTTAATTTCATGGACCTTCATTAGTATACCATCACTCCTACTATCAACCATAAAAGGAAAGCATGTCTTTGCATGATGTGGGTCCTGTAAAAAAATTAGAAATATAAAGCACACTCTTTAGACAATATCATGGGATACAAGAATTGGTTATGAGGCTAGAAAAATATGTTACCCATGCCTAAAGCCATTTCTCTAACTATGGCCCTACCTACTTCCTTCTTCTCTTGAAGTGATGATTTTCCTTGGAGGTTGTCATGGGATCTTGATGGTAGAAGAGGAGGAATATGTCAATGTAAGATCACTATAATTAGAATGGACTTGGTCTAAACTTAGAAGGAATTGGTATCAGATCATCTTAATCACAAATTTCACCAAGGATCTTGTGTGACCAAGATGTAGATTATCCATCCATTATTCTCTATCTTCCATTCACTCATTCCATTTTCTATCACCTCACTATCTCATACCATGGTGAATTGATAGTTTTATTTTCTAGTGTGCATAATCCTAAGAAAATTACTTACATGGGTATGGAATTTAACTTAAAATAAACATTCATCATCCAACATGCTTACAAACTCCTTGTAATGATGATATGTAAGGGCATATTAGCCATAAGCCTACCTTGGGTAGAACCCACTCGCATCTCTTTTATTTTTTCTTAAGTTTAATTTTTTAACCAGAGATAAATTATAATCTCAATCATCTTGATAGCTTGAAACACCCTATTTTTGCTCTATTTTAGCATTAGAACATCCTTCAAGAACTCATCTCATGTGCTCAAATTGCTTCCAGTTCTTAAACCATACTCTAGATTATGTTGCTACTATGATTCTCCAACATTTTAGCTTCCATTTGGCTCTTCTTTCAATCCCAAACTCATTTGAAATCCTTCAATATCCTTAAAAAATTTAATGCAAATAGCTACATCGATGCATCCTTGTTGATGTAGCTACCTTAGTTGATGCATTCCCCTCGATACAACATAAAATGCCTATATATACACACAATACTTAGCTCATTTTCATCATTTTGTCTAAATGCAAGAGGATTTTCTATCATTTAGTAGTGTTCAAGGACCGTCCAAGTGCCCTAACTTAACAACTTATCTAATTTTACCTATTATTTGGTCCTCAAGCTACTAGAGGTACACTTTAAGTGATGGGAACATCAAACACTAGGGTTTCATAGAAAAGTTTTCATAAATTTTTCTAACTTCCCATGAATAAGATATTAAAATAATATTAAATTAATGATAATAAGAGATAATATTAATAATAAACCTTCATTAGAACATGAAACAAATAATAATAAAATATTATCATAAGTTGAAGATCATTATATAAGGACTTAATGATGAAATCCCAACATCTAATCAATAAACATAACCAATTAAACAAAGAAGGGTATCCAAAGAAATAAAGGCCATATCTAAATAGCTAATCCTAGGTTATATTTGTGATCATAGATGGTACCTAATAGTGGACTACAAGTAGGAGGGCCATCAAAGCCTAGGAAAATTCAACCACTAGAAGGAAGGAGCCAAAAACAACAACAACAACAACAATAATCCTAAGAGCAAGTAGCTAAAGCTACTCATGCTATTAGACTCCTACATGAAGAGCCCAAAATGGAATATGTCAAATATATTCTTGGAGTAGAAATAAGCCAATCTATGCAAGATGAATTTTTAAGGCCAAGACATAATTTGGACATCACACTTACGAAAGCCTATGTGGGAAAGGTGTAAACCAAAGAGGTTTAGAACTACATCCTGTAGGAGCTAAACTTTAGATCATTTCTAGAGCTTGCACCTAAAGAGATTCAAACATAACTTGAAGGGTCTCTATTATGATTCATTTTTTTAATAGTGGGGAATGGTAAATGGGTAAAACTTAGCTCTTTTGAAACAACTAACAAGAAGATGCAACTTGATGAGTGGTGAGGTACCTCTACACTCAACCATATGAATACGAGTGTTTCACGCATGATCCGGTTGAACTCTATAGACGAGCTAGTTGTGATATCTAGATAGTTACTTGTTGATCACAATTCACTATCTTCCCACCTAGACTAGTAATTTCTTTGTCACGTATGGTTTAGTCTAGAGTGAGGTGTATGATGTGTTCCTAAACTAATGCTACTCCTAGAGACAATGGAAAATAATCCTTAATTAAGCTAGGAGGAAAGGGGAGAGAGAGTATAACTAATAGGAGATAGGGAGAGAAAATATAAGCTAGCCTAAGTGTGATGAGCATCTACTCCTTAATCATTCGTACACATCTTGGACCTCATGCATGACTACCATTGGGATTACCAAGCACATGGCCCAAGTACGCTACTAGGATACCAAGTAGTCACATGTAGATGTTCGTGATTAAGTCATACTCATTTCATGTTTAATAACAATAAATAACAATAACAATTAAATAATTAAACTAAGTGAATGCTACAATGATGAAGTAATCTTGATCTTTATTTCTAGTCATGTGCATGTGAAAGTACATCACACTTGAACAAAGGATGCCATACAATTACAATCATCACACTATGGGAATACACTAGGAGAAAGGGTTGAGAATAACTAAAAATTAAAACTAAAAGACTACTCTAACTTTCCTATCTTAACTCACTAGCTCCTTTTCTTCATGCATCTACATGTGTATTTATAGACCTGCATAGGAGTCATGATATCATGTACCCAATATCATTACTTAGGTTGTGATATTGCATACCCGATATCATAGATTCAATATCGGGGGTCTGATATTGGAACCCAATGAATCACAATTCATCATACCCCCATGACTGAATGAAAACTCATCCTTGAGTCAAAAAAATAAGAACAAGCCCCATCAATTACACAGTGGATAGGTATGGGATTATTAACTAACTAGGAATTTATTCATGTCGCAGTGGAGAACTCAATAGAATAAAATTGGACAAAAAATTATAAAATTGCAAAATTATAAACTTTATTTGGCTCATGTGGTTCTAGGTGGTGGTGGCTCCTCTATGGGTTACTTCCCCTTGTCCTATGTTCTAGGTTTTGGAATTTGACAACTTTGAAGTAGTGCTTGGAGCTTTTCCTCTTCTATTTGAGGATCTTGTGCCATCCATGCTAATGCTCCAATGTTTTATGGAGTTGGCACCTCACATGGACATGGTAGTTGTAGGAACATCTTATTTGCTTTGATGTACCAAGCTGCAAACAACTGTCATTCCTCCTCATAGGCTCTGGCTTTATCCCTGTACTCTTGAAAATCCATAATCCATCAAGCCAAGTCTACTACAACATCTCTCTAGCCTTGATAGCTAGTCTTAACCACCTCTAGTTCAGAATTTGTGACTTCGAGCACCTGCAATGTTTTCTTGTGCTTTGAAAATTCTAATTCATATTTGGTGTAGGTGGTAGCTACTTGGTTCTCGAGCTCTATTCTTGGGCATATTGCTGTCAACATGGCTAGATTGGCATACCACAAGTTTTCCAATTACATGTACTTTATGAGGTCTTGAAACTATAGGTCCTGGCTTTTAAGTTCCACTTGGTGGACAAATGCATGTGTCCAATATGGCCTACCAATCAGTGTGTTGAGCACTGAAAGTATTAATTTGGGCCTTGGCCATATGGATCTCTTTCTCGATGACTTACCTTTACATTCCCACCTAGTCTCTGAGGTGTTCCTTTAATTTTTCATGTTGCTTGGTCTCATTTTTCCATACACTTATTTCAATGGCCATCTTTTGATGGATTGCATGTGCCTCCTCCATTAAGATGGTTTGATTCTCTCTAGCCAAATGGTTCATGTCTTGGTTGACCTTGACCAACTATTCTCATAACTACTAGAATTTTTCTTTAAGAACATTCTTCTATTTCTCTACAGTGGTCAACCAAAGATTGTTAGTAGCAGCTATTTATTCTCTACTTGTAAGGCTCTGAGTGTCTTGGCATGTGCATAGGTTTGTGCTTTTGCCTTGGAGGAATCCTAGTCAGCCTTCTCTTTTTCATTTACCACTCTTTTATTGTCTACCAACAAGTTATTAAGTTGCTCTATCCTAAAAGTGTCCAGCTAGTCTATGGGACCAAAATAAGATGGGTCCCAATGTGTAGCTTGTAGGGTGATGAGCCTCTCTTGTAGTTTTGTTGACTCCACTTTTGTGTGCTCAGTACTAATCTCTACCATGACCATCTTTCCTTTGGTGGAGATGAGGTCTGATTGTGCTACCATGACATCTTGTGGAATGTCAAACAGGGATATCATTACTTGTTCTATTTGTAGTAATTAATCAAGGACATCCTCATTCTCCGTAGGAGTCATTGAGGGACCAACTAGAGTTTGAGCATCTCATGCTCCTATGAAATTTTCTGGTGGCATAACAAGGATTTTAAAAGATTATTTAATGTGGTCTACAACCACTTCTATGGTTTCATCCATGTTTCCAATTGCACTTGGAAAGATGCAGCATTTCCTAAAATATGTTGTGACCAATGAGTTTTTCCTCCTCCTATTTTTTTTGACACCTCACATCATGCATGATCGAAGGAAAAAGTGGATCATATGGTGTTGTCAATAATACAAAAGAGATTAGCATCATCATGACTTCCCCAATTTATTTTCTCAGCGATGGCCTTAAGCTGGCTCATCGATGGTTGGTAATCCTGTAGTGGTGGTAGCAATTGATCTTGCTAGCTTTTTCTAGGCCCTACTTGTTGTTGGTTGGGCCTTTTGATTGGGATTTGGCTAGGTCTTGTAGTTTGAGTTGCAGGGGGTTCCACCATCTATTCCTGTTCTGGCTCCAACATCTCACTAACACTTTTCCTTAGAGTTGATGGCTTTAGTAGTTCAGCGAATGAAGCATTTTGGGCTCTTCTGGGGATATCATTGGTGTACCCTAGAATTCTAACATGCTTGCATAGCTTCCTGATAAGAGAAGGGAATGGTAATGCAAACTTCCCTATCTTGCGTTCTTTGAATTGCCTCAAGATCTCCATGAGATATAGATGAGGAAGATTAGCATAAACCTTGCCCATCAATATTGCACTTCCTCTTACTGCATATGTTAAAATCCTTTTTAATCCTCTTGTTGGGAAGATGTGATAAGTACCAAACTTGAAATATATCCTTTCCTCTAGCATTAATTCTCCATATGTCTTATCTTCTTTACTGTACGTCCTCTTCAACCAAGTCTTACGTGCATCTACATCAGAGCGAGTGGGTAGGTGAGCAACTTTTGGCTTGAATTCAAAAGGTTTAACACTTTTGAGATGGCCTTGGAAGAAAAATGTATAGACACACCACCAATTTCAACTATGGTGCCTTCTTCCTTATTGTGAAAAAATTGGTGTGTTTCTCCTGAGTACCAAGCACTGTTGTGGGAGAGGATAGGCCATAATGGGGACCCTTTGAGTTGCTTCCTAACGACCTCAGGAGTGAATTCCATGGAAGGTCCAAAGTTCAATTCCATGATCATTGCAGTTGACATGGACCTTTCACGGATGGCCTAAACACATTCTAGGGACAACGTGAGATGTTGTCCCTATTCAAGCACTATAGTAGCTCCTCCTTCTAGCTATCCCAATTGTATAGTAGCAGAAGTCTCTTGATGGATACTAAATGATTGCACCTCCTACTCTACATGTTGTTTAGTAGATGTCTATTCTCTATCCCTCTTGGGTCACTTAGAGACACCTTGAGAGGGTCCTTCTTGTTGTCCACACTTTGTTGCCATTTGCAATCACATGGGGTCAGTCATTAGTAAGGTTTCTTACCAAATTTAAGTTATACATTACTGCTTTCCTTAATGAATTCATTTCTTATTCTATGTGATTTAAAGTTAGGATTTTTTTTGGTAAAAATGTCCCCAAATTTTTTTAATATTTGGTCCCCTTTGATTAGGTTGCTTCACATTTAGTTTCTTGGTATAAGTGAGGAGTTGAATTTTTTTTTGGCACAAGTTTATCATTTTTCATAATAAATTACCCTTGATGGTGTCCTTTGGATGATGATGAATTTCAAAAACTTTATGCACAATTCAAAGTGTACCCCTCCCCCATGACTAAGTTGAACACTCTGGGTTTTGGTAGGTACAAATGAAATTAAAATCGGAGCACTAGCAAGTGAGTTATGGTTGTTGGAATAAGAGATGTGCAAGTTGCAAGTCATAGAAGAAAATTTGAAAACTCCCCCATATGAATAGTTGCAAATGATGGTGACATTGATGGGGAGGATCCATATATATAGTTTTTGAGGATGCGATATCGTGTACTCGATAGAGGGGACCCAATATTGCAGTCAACCCAATATTAGGGACCCGATATTGTAGCCTATTGAAAATAGGGTAATTGGAAAAACTGATAAATTTTGGAAATTATAAGGTATAAATGAAGAACTTTAGGTCAATGTTAGGGGTCCAAGGTAAGAATTCTTAGTCTAGAAGGCATAAAAAGTATAGTGGTGTAAAATCTAGCAATGAAAATCATGAAGAGTATGACGAAAAAGGATACGTGTTTGTACATAGGAACGTTTGAACAGGTAGGATGATAAGGGAAAGAAGAATGGTATAATACAATTCTCAAAGGGTATAAAATGATGTGAGGGTAATGTGTTACAAGTGAAAATTACAATATTCATGCAAGTGGATCCTCCCCAAAGTAGGTTCTAACCTATAATGCCCTTGCGTAACCACACCTTAAAATGTCTGTAGGCACTAGAAGAGTTAAATGTAATCAACACCGACGCAACAAAACACACACATGTTAAATACCACTATGATGAGGTATAAATTCAATGCTACAAAAATCATGAGTCCCAATTACATGAATAGCGAGATGGGACGAATTGTAGAAGGGATTGCAGAGAGTGGAACATGAGGTAACTAGCCTAGGGTAGAATGAATCCTCAGTGTAAGGCATGATTAATGTGTCATTAACCCCTTACTCCAAAATCAAGACCAAGTCCATTTCTCCAATCAATGACATCACATTACTTCTTCCAATTATGGACAACCATAAGAGTATCATGATAGCAAGGTGTATGATTACTTGGCGTTTCGTTTAAGGGAGGAGGGATTTTGCTTTGTGGCACTCATTTTTTTTGAAGAAGTATTGCTTAATCTAGAGAAGCTTCCTACCTTTAGGCATGGATGCATTTCTTTCCTATGGAAGCCCCTAGATTAACATTATTATTTTCTAGTTGAGTGCCTTTTGATTACTCTTACTCCCATTTTTCGTTAGATCTACAAGGATCTTAGTAAAACTAAGCTACATGATAACTACTACAGATGTTTCCAAAGAGAATCCACAAGTCCCCTTGACGTCACACCCTAGCCATTCCTACTTAATCCATCCTTCTTCACTCTAGGTATAATAAACACAAGCTTACTTTAAGTTTTAATGATTAGTAATATCATGATACACAAGGTAGAACCTCTTATTAATGGAATGGGTAGGTGGCTATTGTGGAGTTGTTGTTCAAATAATTAGTCACCTAAGACTTGATAGCATAGAACAACACATCAACCAATGAGTTACATGAGTGATTTATTTGTAGATGAGATTACTTATAAAAAGATAAAAAGACAAAAAGAAAAAACAATAAATTGAAAGATGGAAAAAATTGGAAAACAAAAAATTGTAAAATAAAGAAAATAAAAACATTTATTAATTATACTATTGATAGAGCAAAGGATATCCCCCATAACTAAATGGTTAATCATGACTAGAATTAATAAATAGAAGGTTAGGATCCTTGCATGTTGGAAATATTGGGACCTGGTCATACTTACCCCATTGGGGTTCACACACTTGATTAGAGTTGACATAGTGGGGCAAGTTATAAGATGTGGTTAATTTATAAGGATTTGACCCACTATAGCATAGTGATCATATGATGGTATGCAAGGATCAACATGTCTCCTCATGTGGCTATATTCATTGGGCCCCATGGCTATTGGAGTATTGAGTGGTGGCCCTGATAAGGTAACATGAGATGTTGGGTTCGAAGAGGAAGTTGCACCACAGTGTTGGACTTGTGTTGAGTTGGTGGATGCAGTGGTTTTTGAACTTTGATGTCCCTTTATATGGTCATTTCTAAAGAAGGAATGCCTATGATTTTGTGGAGGATTCCCACTACTATTGGCAAAAGAAGCACAAGTATCGTTTGTGGGTTGATGCTGTGGTGAAAATCCTTCGGGTCCAATTAGTGGTAATGTTGAAGGAGGGGAAGGATAAGAACATTGAAATTGAGGAGAAGTGTAATGTACACGAGGTAGTGGTCCTATTGGAGAGGATATGGATTGATAGTATTAAGGAGAATAATAATAATGTGGTGAGATAGAAGATGTTGACCTAGTTGGGGAAATAGGATGTTGAACTTGATCAGCACTTAGGTTTGGATGGTATGAAGGGTGTGACCAGTTTGGGGATGGCCTCCTCCATGACTAGGATTTTTTCCACTATGATCAAACATAGTATCTCTATACAAAATATAGATGTAACACTCTTCCCCAATGCTCTTGCAATTGTGACAAGATTGGACATTGGTGCTTGGGGTGATCATACAAGCAAATGTTGCATTGATACATATGATTGGCAATTAAGTTCTTATTCTCTTCTACCCTTATTTACAATTTTCTAAAGGTGTTTCATACTACTTCTTGGTTCATCATGACTCTATCTTCAATATTGTTGGCATATTCTCCACATTTTTCATGTATCCATTCCGTCATCCTATTGATCTTTGCCTCAACCTCATCTAGTGATTGTAATACTAGAAAATATGGTTCCACCTCCTTGGGGTTTGTTGATTTCTCCTCTTCATTATCATGGACCTTTGTTGATTTTTGTGTCTATTTATATTTTTTAGCATTCTCCCATTTAGCCATTTCTCCTTCTTCTTTTGCTACCCACTTGATAAGTTCTTGGAATTAATGGGTTCGTAGCTCATATAGTTAACCTTGGGCATTCATCCTTAGGGTCTCCCTTGTTTCATTATATATCCCATATATGATGTGATACATTAGAATTTCCGTAGAGAACCCATGGCCTGGGAAGTTGTTTAATAGTGCATAATATCTTTCTAAGGCCATGTCCAAGGGTTCATGTTGCCCTTGTTTCCACTCTTGGATTTGTCTCCTCAAAGCTGACACTCTAGCATAGGATTGATATCTTTCATTGAAGAGTTCTACCATTGTTGACCAATGTCAAATTGATTTTGGTTTTAACGACCTATACCATACTTTTGCCTAGCCAATGAGTGTCGTAGGAAAGAGCTTAAATTTTTGCCATCCATTATCATTGTTATTCCATACAAAGGCATCGTGGAAGGCTTGTAGATGATGTTTTGGATCTAAATCATAGCCTCTTGAAAACTTAGAAAAGTTGTTTAAGTTAAGATTAGGTAGATGAATTTCCTTACAATTCCTATGGGATATTCAAATAGCCTCTTGTATTTTTGTTAGGATTGTAGTGGCTAGTAGGGGTTCATCATCACTAGGTATGTTATGCATTTGTGAGTTAGGATGATTTTGTTTGCATTTATGCTCATAGGAGACCCCTACATCAGATTGATTACTCCAAAATTCATCTTCATCATTATATAATTCATTGGTTCTCCAATGAATTGCCTTACTAGTTGTTGTGTAGTCATAGTCTTGTGAGAGAGACATTGTTATGAGTTTGTGTGTGACCTATTTGCAATTACTTCTTTCTGAAAGATATATCATTAATACTTTGTTACATTGATTGTATATGATGTAACTAATCTAAATAACTAGCACCATCCATGGACGCAGTGCTAATGATGAGTGGTGAGGTACCCCTACACTCAACCATATGAATACGAGCATTTCACACATGATCTTGTCAAACTCTATGGACAGGCTAGTTGTGGTATCTAGATAGTTACTTGTTGATTGTTGTTCATTATCTTCCCACCTAGACTAGCATTTGCTTTGTCACGTATGGTTTAGTCTAGAGTGATGTGTATGATGTGTTCCTAAACTAATTTTGCTCCTAGAGACAATGGAAAATAATCCTTAATTAAGCTAGGAGAAAAGGGGAGAGAGAGTCTAACTAATAGGAGATAGGAAGAGAAAATCTAAGCTAGCTTAAGTGCGATGGGCATATGCTCCTTAATCATCTATACACATCTTGGACCTCATGCACAACTACCACTAAGATTACCAAGTGCATGGCCCAAGTACACTACTGGGATACCAAGTAGTCACACGTAGATGCTCATGATTAAGTCATACTTATTCCACATTTAATAATGATAAATAACAATAATAATTAAATAATTAAACTAAGTGAATGCTACAATGATGAAGTAATCTCAATCTTTATTTTCGGTCATGTGCATGTCAAAGTACGTCACACTCAAATAAAGGATGTTTTACAATTACAATCATCACACTGTGGGCATGCACTGAGAGAAAGGGTTGATAAGAACTAAAAATGAAAACTAAAAGACTACTCTAACTTTCCTATCTTAACTCACTAGCTCCTTTCCTCCATGCGCCTACATGTGTATTTATAGGACTACACAGGAGTCATGATATCATGTACCCAATATCATTACTTAGGTCGTGATATCATGTACCCAATATCATAGATCCCATATTGGGGGTCTGATATTGGAGCCCAATGAATCACAATTCATCACCACTATTAAAATAAAATAGGTCATCATCTCCTACTCAATGGAGACCATCATAGAAGTTCTTGAGATGTCCAATACTAGGGTAATGTTGGTGAAGATATCTACATAAGCAAAACCATAGGCTAAAAAAGAGTGGGTCCAAACCAACATATTTTAAAATAGTAGCTTATCATCTTAATCCAACGATGAGGTCAAGCAAGGTAACAACCTTCTCCTCCTAGGCATGCATAACTCTAAGTAGAAAATTTCCAATCAACCTATCATAACTCATCTTCCTTAAAATTGTAAAAAAATTTAAGAAGTATAAAAAGGTAGAAAGACACTCCCCCTTTCAGCCTAATTAGAAAAATTTACAAAGGGGAGGTATAGTCCTCTACTTAAATGATGTGGTCCATAGAGCTCATGTCATATCCTAATAGGAGATGATGAAGGATAAAGCTCTAACAAAAATTCAAGATGAAGAGTGACCACCATCACTTGCAACACCAAAGATAACATCAAACATGTTGGCATCTATAAAATAACTAAGGAAGCTTAGATGTCAACAATGACAATACTAGAAACCCTTCGAAGGTGGTGGAAAATCTTTAGTCTACCATCTAGTTAAGAGCCACCTAAATGAGATCTTAAGGATTATCAACTAGATAAATAGTGAAATGATGCTACTATTCTCAACATAAAGGAACTAGGAACCTACCTACTCCAATCTTACTGCTAGAGAAGCTACTATGTCCATTCTAAGACAAGCATTCCTTGAAATTTCTAGGAATGTAGCAGCCTTCCTTGTAATGCTAGAAGATGGCAAAGGAGTGACAATCCTAGTCATGTCATAAAAGGACCAAGAGAGAATGATTGATGTGGTCACAAAATACTTGGTGAAGCTCTAATTGATCCTACTACATCTATCTCTGATGTTGCTATCATGATAGATGTATAAACATTAGTAGGAGAAGGCAACAGATAGATGAGCACTACCCAACATGAAGAAGAATTGGAATAATTGATGGAAGCTAGAAAAATGACTCTAGATATCTTTAATCTCTTAGAAGATATATTTGCCACCCATTTGCAATCGTTAAAGATGAAGGATAAGCTATTAATCATTAATGCACAACTAGAGGAGGCCACCATTAGTAATTAAAGGTTGGTTCTCAAAGTTGCAAAACTTAGAGCCTATCTCTTTAATCTTACCATTCTTAGACCAAAGATTATAATAAATGAATCTTTCTGATAACTTCAACAAATATATCATGAGGCTAAGAATACTAAGAAGATTACAAGCTTTGAGGCATCATTATCAAAAGCAATGACTAATAATAATGATTGTGACCTCTCTTAGGTTTACAAAGAAAACCTAATGTTAACTTGTGATAACCATCTTGTGTGAAGGATTGAGTAATAGAAAGATCAAATCATGGAGTATATTCACTAGCAACAAGAATAGCTTGTCAAGATGAACTTGGATCTGAGGAGGTTAGCTATAGAAAATAGAATTCTCCAATGGAAGAGGTCTTCCCTTCACCAAAATATTATAATTGAGGTTGCTAGTTGAAAAATTGAAGTCCTAAAATATGAACAAGTAAAAAATCACTATAAGAACTAGGTTAAGATTCTTAAGGAGATCAACAAAAAAGAAATTACATTGACCAAGGTGAAGGTAAAAAAGGCCATCCAACAAGTTCAATAGAAAGATGATGTGTAATAGGCCATATTTAATGGACTCAACACATATAAGTAAGCAAAAATTCATAGAAGGAGATGCATATTGAAGAAATGATTGATTACATGAAGCTTTTCAATCTCTAATATACAGACTTAACAATGCTAACCACAAGGAGGCCTAGGATAGAACTAGAAAAATAAGTAGCTAGCTCTTACCTCCTTTATGAGGTAGAATTCAACCTCTACAAGGAGACCAAATAAAAGTTAGAAGTGGCCAACACCAAGCTTGAAGTTCTTAAGAGAAAATTTACTAATAAAATATAGGTTTCTAAGAACTTGGCTACAATAATAAGTGACTACCAGGAGCTATAGAACCTTTTCCATACTTTCAACATTTAACATAAAAAATTCATATCCTAGTTTATTAACATGAAGAAGATGTTTCTAGTACTACCATGCCCATAGGATATTCTAGCACTAGCACATATAAGTAAAGTAACCTAGACTATTCAAGGCTCATGGGACAAAGAGGAGAAGATAAAGGTACTTCTAGATGCCTTTAATTTTTGGGTAGCAATAGTAGCAGTAACAGGATACCTAATACCTCCAGTAGCATCAAGACATGATGAAGGAACTTCCAAATCACATGAGCCTCCACCTTCATGCAAAGTGTGAAGAATTTATTCCACTTCCATCCATTTCAACAACACCTACTAATTTTGTAATCCATATCACATTGCACTCAAGAGTTAGTCAATTAATTAATTATTTAGTTAGTTCCATGCTTCTTCAAAATTTTGTAAAAAAACTCAATCCTATTTTTGTTCACTCAAAGATGAATTTTTTGTTAGTTATGGGGTTATGATAAAATGTCAAATAAGGCAACTACATTGACACATCCCTATTGACATATCTCAAGATGCATTGGCACATGTGCATCGACACTTATCTAGTCATTGCCTATATAACTATGCATACCTGCCACATTTATGGTACCATTTGATTAATACCTTAGCCAAACTCTTACAATTTCTTTCCATAAAACTTAGTGAAATTTTTCCTTTGAGTATCTATAGCATGGATCAAACTGATTGTATGGAACTTTATTCAAGTGAAATACGTACCTAGACATAGTTGCATGAACACTAATGAAATCAAAATTTCTTTCATCCATTGCAACACTTGGATTAGTTTTAACTTTATTTTATAGCATTTTACTTTGGATGCAATTTACATTTTTTTATCTAAGTAATTAATAATCTAATTCATAATTAACATGAGTACAACCACTTCAACTATAAGATATTAATGCTTGGTAATCCTAATAGTGGATACTTAACACACCCTGTAATAAACACTTGGAGATCCAAAAATGTTAGTATATGTCTAGGATGTGTGTGGAAAGTGGGAATGGATGCTCCATGTTTAGGATAGTTTAGCTAATTAATTAATTAATTAAAATAATTAAATATTTTCTCATTTAATCACTTCAGACAAAGAAAATAATGAAAAATTATAAAAGTAATTATCTTATACCTTAACCACTTTAATCATATGATGAGTTAACACAAGTAAGGATTTAAAATATAACAACTAGTAATCATATTTTTCACATCTAAGAATATAGGTCACTTAGGTAAAACATAGTGCATGGAATTTCAATGGATCATGCATACACGCTAGTGATTCATATGGTTGGGCATAG
This sequence comes from Gnetum montanum, assembly GCA_015680685.1. NCBI lineage: Eukaryota > Viridiplantae > Streptophyta > Gnetopsida > Gnetales > Gnetaceae > Gnetum > Gnetum montanum. Next base: position 128,534 of record MNCI01007821.1, read on the forward strand.
GAAATACTGACTGATCATCATGTAGGAAGAAATAATAGGAATGAAAAGAAAAGAGAAAGTACTTTTTAAATAGTTCTTTAAAATATAAAGGCTAAAAAAATAGCTAGTTGTATGACAAAAGTAGTATGAATAAAAGGGTATAAAAATAAGGGATATAGAGGTTATTAGTTTATAGGATATCAATGTGAAAATATAGAAGTATTATACATTATTTTTCAACTTGGTTGAAAATCAAAACCTCAACATGGTTGCAAATCTAGAATGTTCTTCATTTCATAATTACCGCACAACTTGTGCTCCAATTATTTTAAGCTTTTTCATCAACCATAACTCATGATTACCTCATGGTCAACCTATGATAATTTTCATTTAAATTATAGGAGACACAATGTGATCAAAATGGCCATTGCTACCAAACCATAACTCATAGTCTAGCTTATACTCTACACCACAACTTGTTATGGGTATTGTAGTAAAGCCTTTTTCCTATTTTTTCTATTAAACATACCACAACTTGATGATGAGCTATTGTCATAGCAATCATGATCTCACAATGACCTATGGTAGAATACCATATCTATTCATGACTCATGGTCTATTTAAATGTCTATCACAAGTGACCTTACTATTTATTGTTATTTTTCTAAGCAAAATTTGAAGCTAATATTTCAAAAATAGGAAGGTAAAGGAGATCTTATTTTGATATGCAACCCAAATAGTTTTTTCTAGTAGATATATTCCAAGAACATTGTTTGATTCTTACAATAATGAAAAAGAAATGGTTTCTATTGAAAGAGTAATGAAGATATACTACAATGAAACAAAATAAAAGAATCATAAGTATAGAGGTGGATTGGTTTGATACAAACCAAAATAATGCTAATAATAGCTATTTGCAAGCTAAATGATATTTTAATTACAAATATATTAATATAAAAAGTATACAAATGAATAAAATTATTTCACCATTGATGAGTGGTGAGGTACCCCTACACTCAACCATACAAATATGAGCATTTCACGTGTGATCCGGTTGAACTCCAAGGACTGAGTGCTTATGTGCCTTAATGGAACATGATATTGCTGCCTCTTATTTATAGAAGATGAGGTAGGACATGATATCATGTATGCGACATCATGGCTCATCATACCCCCATGACTGAATGCAAACTCGTCCTCGAGTTCCTTACAAAATATTGGGAAGGTATGGGATTATTGACTTGAATGAAAACTAATGGTGAATGGGATGACGTGAATGGATCAATCATTATAATACATGACAATATTAGTGTTCATGACTACAAGAATGAACACTATACACAATTGACATCCAGTCTTATTTGGAAGCTAAGAGAGAAGAGAGAGAGAGAAAAAAGAAGAAGATGTGTTGCTACCGATGCCAGGATTGCACCTTCCATCATCCATATATAACCACACCATTAGTCTTGTTCCCTGCACAATTGTTCTAGCACTAGTCCATCTTGAGTGTTTCCTCTGGATCTAGTCCATTGTTGTATGATTACCATATACACACACAACACAGTCACATATGAGCAAGGATAAGTAAATCACAATGCAGTTGATACCTTACCTCAGTGTAAGGTCCATTGGCTGAGTTGTGATACCACTAATACAAATTCTAGGGATATAACACTAGTGGATACCCAGGGTGTAGGGATTAGGAAAATTGAAAAAATTGGACCAGGGCCCCCATGACTAAGAGCGATCCTCTGATAGCGATAGAATGGAAAAATATAAGGAATAAGAAATATGGAGAAAAAGAAACAATGACAACATTGATAAAATGGATGTTAGAGATGGGAATGAACTCAACAAATGTTGATTGCAAGAATTTTTAAAGGAAATAAGTTAACTAATGCACCAAATAGGAATGCCAATGGGTCCTCCCCAAAGTGGGCTCATGTCCTTTATGCCCTAATAATCCCACATTCAAAGAGTCCACAGGCTTTGGAAATGTGATTTGTAAGCAAGAGTTAAAGTCTTAACCCTAAGAATTTTCAAAGGAGAAACAATGCATCAACCAAAATATAGACATCTGATATAATCGACAATGAGGTGGAAAAGGGAGAAAGAATGATGGGAAGAAGAGAATGGAATGGAGTCCCAAGAACAAATTGGTGTACAGCCCCTTATATATGTATGGTTAATGTGACTAAGTAGATATCATTCCAAATCTAGCCTCAAACAATCCACATCTAGTGACTTCACATTAATACACTTGTCCAATCAATCCACTTGAAGTAACAAGAATGCTTCCACCAAAGAGTCACCACCATTATTAGGAAATGAGAAAGGGAAAAGTAGGAAGTGAGAGAGGGCCTTAGTTAGAGGAAACATGTGTGTTTAGTTCCATAACTAGTGCTTGTAGCCCAAATAATTATTTTGTCTAAGGGATGTGCTTTGAATTCTCACTATTTTTTTTTTTTTTTTGCATGAGAACCACACCATGCAAAGAGTTATTTTTATTGGATCAGCTTCCCAATAATGGAGAAAAATTGGAATGGTAAGGAAAACTCAAGAAGAAAACATCCAAGAACCCAACAGAATATCTAATACAAATGCATCAAATCCCCTTAAAGTCACATCCTTTTTGGTCCTTGAGTCCTTCCTTAGTTTGAGAAATGTCCAGTCACCAATTTGTTAATAGTTTTATTATTAAAGAAAGGGACTGTATAGTTCCAAGCCAAGAGAGACCATAGAAATTCATGGATGCATGGATGGCATGGACTCATTGCCTGTTATATCAAAAGAACCATACCTTAGTATCAACATTATAACTCAAAGGTAAAAACCAAACATTAGCAATCAATAGAATATAGTTCATACCACCATCAAGAGCACTTATTAGGTGATGAATCTAACAAAAAAAAACAAACAAAGACAAAACAAGAACAAAAACAAAAAATCACACAAAGAAATGAAAAAGTATCAACGAAATTGCAAAAAAAAAAAAACAAGAAGAGTTAAAGAAATTTGTAAAAAAAAAATGTGTAGAAAAAAAAAACTTAAAAAGGAACTAAGGGCCTCAAATAGTTAGTAGAGGTGGCTGTCTCCCCCATGACTAAGTTGAAAGGAGGAGATCTGAAAGAGTGATAAGGGTTGTCCCTTCTCAGATCTATTATGTGCAATGACCATTCTAAATTAATGGAAGGGTTTGTTTTGTTGCACATTGACTAACAATCTCTTATCAAGGCTCTCAGGTTTGTATATGGTTATGGCCCCTAAAGGAAAGGTTGTATGAATAATATAAGGTCCTTTCCATAGTGTTTGAAATTTTGTGCATTTTGGCACATGTGTGGGATTCTAGTAGAGGTTCTTATCTCCTGGTTGATACTTAACCTTTTGAATCTTCAAGTCATGACATTGCTTGTTATATGCCTTGTGTGACTCATTTGATGATAGGGCAGCTAATCGGTTTTCTTCTAACACGTATAAAGTTGTTAACCTTTTTTTTATGCTAGATCAAGGTTAAGTTGGAGGTCACAAGCCATTGATAGTGTTCAGAGCTCAGTTTGAATTGAAAGCATTGGAAGGTTTACGTACACTAACTCATAGGAAGAGAAGCCTATAGGGAGTTTCTAGGCGGAGCGATATGCCCAAAGAGCATAATTCAATTTAGTGCTCCAATCTCACCTATACTTGCTAATTTTTCTAGTTAATATTTTAGTGATCTCCTTGTTGGTGATCTCAGCTTGTCCATTAGCTTGGGGGTGATAAGGTGTAGTCAATTTATGTTCAACACCTAAGCATTGCATTAACTTCCAAAAAGTTTCACCTATGAGTGCACGTGGCACACCAAACCTATTTATGATTTTTGTTGCACAAATTGTGTAGCTGTAGATGATGTGTAGTTTGTAATAGTAGCTACGTCAACTCATTTTGTTAGATAGTCTATGGAAACTACGATGTAAGCTTTTCTATTGGACATTGGTGTAATGGGCCCCATAAATTCTATTCCCCAAATGTCGAAGGGTTCTAAAGGTTGAATCCATTATTAAAAATCCTCCATTCTAGTAGTCATTCCCCCATAATGTTGGCAGTGCTCAAAAGATCGAAAAAATTGATGGGCATCTCGAAATAATGTTGGCCAGTAATATCCTACAAGAAAGAGCTTAATAGCTTTTCGTCTCCCTGCATAGTGACCCCCACAAGGGCCCTCATGAGCATCTTGGAGAACTCTTAGTGGGTCTACCTTGGGCACACACCATCGAACCAAGCCATCAAAACACAGTTTGTAAAGTTGTCCATTGATCTTCATGAACTACTTGGCTCTGTGAAGAAACCGTTGTTTCTTCCTAAAGTCTAGCTCCTGTGGTGTTTGTTGAGTACAGAGATAGATGAGAATGTTGCTATACTAGTTTTTTTTCGTGGGTTAGTTATTCACTACATTGGCAAAGAGGGCTTCATCAGGAAAATGATCAGACATTACATACTCCTCCTATTTTCTATCCCAATGAAACCGAGATAAATGATCTACAACTACGTTCTTGGTGCCTTTTTGATCGATCATCATTAGATTGAACTCTTGTAAGATTACCAGCCATTGTATAATACGAGACCATTGGCTTGTTCATGAGGAACCAGATTGCACTTTGATCCATGTGGATGAACAATTTTTAACCTAACACATAGTGCCTAAACTTATCTAGTGCAAACACTACAACCATTAATTATTTCTCTGTAGTTGTAGTTAAGTTGTGCACTTGCGATACTTCTACTTGCATAGTGGATGTAGTAAGGGAATTTTTGGTCATCTAACTATGTAAGTATGGCTCCTAAGGCATAATTGGATACATCAGTCATTATGTGGAACAGTCTAGACTAGTTAAGAGCTTGTAGAATGGGAGTTTCTACAAGCTTTTGTTTCAGATTTTGGAATTCCCGTTCACATTCCCTGGTTGACTCAAATGGTACATCCTTCTTTGTTAGCTCTACAAATGGTTTGGCAACCTTGGAGAAGTTCTCAATGAATCTCCTATCATAGCCAATGTTTCCAAGGAATGATTGAATGTCTTTGATAGTTTTTGGTTGCTAAGTAATTTCTTGGATGACCCTAATTTTATTTGGGTCTACCTCTATTCCTACGTGTGAAACCTTATGCCCAAGTACTATGCCTTCTTGGACCATTAAATGAATTTTCTACTAGTTGAGCCTTAAATTGATTTCTACGCATCTTTTTAGTACTTGCTCTAATCGGTCCAAGGCTTGATCAAAACTTGTTCCATAGGTGGAGAAGTCATCCATAAATACTTCCACTCCGTTCCCTATCTATTGTTGGAATATGCTTAGAATTAGATGTTGAAACATGGTAGGAGCATTGCACAAGCCAAACAACATTTGTTTATATGCAAACATTCCCCAAGGACTAGTGAACATTATCTTGGATTGGTTTTCTAGGGCTATCCGTATTTGGTTGTATCCACTATAGCCATCTAGAAAACTATAATAGTGATGCCCTACTATGGTGTCTAAGAATTGGTTAATGAATGGCAATGGAAAGTGATCCTTAAATGTTGCCATGTTCAGTAGCCTAAAATCTATGCACACTTTCCATTTACCTCCCTTTTTCAACATGATCACTAGAGTGCTAACCCATTCACTATCAGTAATGGAATATATGAACCCAACCTTAAGAAGTTGTTCTATTTCTTCTTTTACTACTTGCTTCAATTTTAGGTTCAATCGCCTCTGTAGTTTTTTTTTGATGTTTCATGGAGGGGTTAGTGTAAATCCTATGCTTCCATATCCTAGGATCTATTCTAGTTAATTTGGGGTATAACCAAGCAAAGGCTTTTGACCACTTGTTTATCACTTTTAGTAGACTTCCTTTTTTTTGGAAGCAAGTCTTGCATTAATGATTACTAGTTTTCCATTTTTTATGGTCATATATTCTAGACCAGTGGGAAATGGTTTCAATTCTAGGGGCTTTTGTTTAAGTTTTTTAGGAATTTTCAACTTCCCCTAGTTTATTTTTTCAAGTTTAAGGCTTGGAAGTTGGCAGCAGAATTTCTCTAGTGCATCTATGCTTGGAATATAAGCGCAAGTTATTCTCTCAATTATTTTCATGCACATTAGTGAGTTTCTCTCTTGATTAGTTATCAACCACTAGGTTTCTTCTTATCATGTGGCTACTACATACAGGAACTTTTATATATTAATGTCTTGTGCACACTAGTTGCATGCAGGCAATGCTAAACTTTTCACAACCCATGATCTCTGCATGTAATTGCACCCTGTATCACTGTATGTGATGCATGGAACCTTCTTCATCTTGATCTTTCCAAAAGTTTTTTTCTTAGATATTTCCAGGAAAAGATCATAGATTCCTAGGTGTGCATCTATAGTACTTAGCCATGCCCTTCCAACTATTATTGGAAAGTCTCCTTTACCATTATTCACTTGTATCACTAGGAAATCAGCTGGGTACAGCCACCCACACACAGTGGCGATAATGTCCTCCACCAGTCCCAAGGGAACAATGATGGACTGGTCAACCAGCTCTAGGTGAATATTGCTCTTCCTTAATGGAGGTAGGTTCCAGGCTTTGTATATTTCTTGTGATATTAAGTTGACTCCAGAACCTGAATCCAGAAGAGCTTTTCATGGCTCATTCCTAGCAATTTGGAGACAGATTAGAGGGCTTCCAAGATTAGAGAATTTCCTAGGAAGGTGGCTAACCTTGGTCCAGTCAATGATAGCATGTGTTAACATAATCGTAGGGAGTTGTTCTAGGATTTACAGCCCTTGCAGCATTGTGTTGCTGTGGTTGAGTAGGGAGTTCCCCTTGTATTGCTGGAGTAGGTGGTAATGGAGCTATTGGTGTGAGAGCTACTTATGGATTTGAAGGATGGTATGTTTGTGGGTTATCTTCCCTAGGAGAAGGAGTTCTATAATACTCACAAGCTTGGTAGTGATGTTGTGGTGTAACATAACTAATAGAGTCACGTGGAGAGATTTGATGTTGCATGTAGTAGCCATATGGGTCAAGTTGCTGGTAGGCGTATTGTTGCCTTGGTGGTGGCATCGCCCATGACTATGGGTATTGCCACTATTGATGTTTCTCAATGGGTTGTGGTGGAGCTCCACTTGGATAATATGTTGAAGGTTGGTGGAGCTACCTTGGGTTACCTTGGGGATAAGGTAACCATTGGGGTGTTTGTCATTTATTTAGTTGCGGGTTGAGTGCATACACCATAGACTCTTGTAGATGTGAGATCACTAGGCAACATCCCTTAGGATGGTCATATTGGCATATATTGCATCCACCATCATTGTCTGTGTCTAAATCCACAACATCTTTTGTGATGGCCATTTTTCCCTTACCCTTGTTATGTGCATTCTCCACTTCTCTCTTTTTCTTTTTTTCACGGTCACTATTGTGCTCCCTAGACTCCTCTACAATTTTAAGAACAGTTTTAAACCTACTATCTAGGGAGTCCCACATTTGATCTACCTTTGCTAATACTTCTGTTGTTAACTTTTGGAGAGGGAAAGTTTTCCTATTCATCATCTCTTCGAGTGGTGACTCTTCTTCCTCCTTACAAAATCTCACTCCCTTTTTTCTAAGTGAAGGATCTCAATTGTATTCTTCCACACTTTCTCTGTTTTGTAGCTCACCTTCTTCTTTGGCTACTTACTCTAGCAATCTATGAATTTGATGAGACCTAAGCTCTGATAACCTTCCTTGGGCATATGTCCCAAGGGTTTATCTTATTTCATGCCTAAGTCCATCCACAATATGGCGTAGTTGATCCCACTGCGAATAACCATGGCCAAGGCAATGATGTAATAGTGTGTAATAATGGCCCATGGCAGCATCCAGGGGTTCATGATTTCCTTGCTTCCATCCTTGGATTTTCTTTCATAGGTTAGACACTCAGGAGTACTTTTGGTACTTATCATTGAATAATTCTAACATTGTACTCCTCCTTCAAATGGATTCCGATTCTAAGGATTGATACCAGCTTTCACCTTCTTTCACTAGTGTCCTTGGGAACAACTTCGATTTTTGCCATTTGTTTTTTATATTCTACAAGGCACATGCATCGTGGAATGCTTGTAAATGATTTTGAGGATCAGTGTTATATCCCCCTTCAAATCATGGGATGTTTTTCATATCTAGTCTCTTGATCCTACTATCCTTTTGATGCCTTGTTGGAACTCTTATGGCCTCTATTATATCTAGCATGGTTCTATTTGCTAGTAGGGATTCTTCATAATCATCTCATTCATAGTGTCTATGGTGTCTACATGGTTCCCTACTCTCCATTCTTCTATGCCTTGATTCTTTAGAATGCCCTCATTCTTTTTCTCGACTATCTCATTGATGTTTTTCACTTTGTTTTTCCTTATCCTCACAATTGGTTTCCCTATGACTACATCTGGACACTGAAGGAGAGGGTGAAGGTGATGATGAAGGTGAAGAAGAAGGATAACCATCACCATGATGGTGTTTTCTACCTTCTCCTTGGTGTTCTTGGCCTCGATCATGATCACAATCAGAACGTCTGCCCTTATCATGTGTTTGTGTTCCTTCTTTAAACACTTCATTTTCGTGGGTATTAGAACCAGGTTTGTGAATAGTGGAGTGAAGGTTCTAATACATCACCTCTTGACCAGTGTTAGGAGGAGGAACATATTTTTTTTGGGAACCTGTTGGAGTAGGTTCACCATACTCAATTTCACTCAAAAAGTGTGGAGTGTTATGGGGCCATTTACCCTTCAAGGATGTATGGTATCTCTCCTGTTGCAAGTCCCTTTGACTTTTTGCTTCTATGGGATGATAGTCCCTTGTGTCATGATCACATGCAACATATTTTGCATATAAAAGTATCATGCCTATTCTTCTGAGAGCACAAAAGAGCATGTTGGGGACTGATCGATCAAGAGGTAACACTATGTTACCCTCCAAGTCTCTCCCACATAGTTGTTCATCTTGGTGGAGAATAAAGGTGAAATCAGGTACATACTCATCAGGATGAGTATATATCCCATGAAACTATTGAGGAACTAGCGAATCTTGGTTACGTGTATTATGCTGCCGATTGCCTCTTGTGTTAGTCCTAGGTGGTGAAGTGCTCTTATGTGAAAAAGAAGACATTTTGTGCAATGTACCATTGTCTTATCTTCTTTTGATTAACCCTAAGTATTTTTTCTAACGTTCCAATGATATGAATGAGTTCCTATGTTCTACGCATCACACAAACAACTAAGTCCTCAAAAATGACACCAATGATGAGTGGCAAGGTACCCCTACACTCAACCATATGAATACAAGTGTTTCACGTGTGATCCGGTCGAACTCCAAGGACTAAGTGCTTATGCGCCTTAATGGAACACTTAGGGTCAATCAATCACTGTCTTTACAAACTTAATTGTATTGTCATGGTTGTATGGTTAAGTAAGCTTGAGGTATATGATTTTTATAGGTTTTTGTCTTTTTATGTCTTCTGCTAATAAAGGAAAGGGAAGTGAACTAAGTGACTAACTTACATTAACCATTCATTAACTAGTTTTTAAATCTTCCTAACACTAGTATTTGTTCCCACTTTCCATACACATCCTGAACCAATGCAATGCTACTGGGATTACCAAACACTAATCGTTACTAGGTTACCAAGTGCTACACACATGCTCGAAGTGGTCGTATTGAGTGTATTTAACTAAGGGGGTTGAAGGTTAAGAGAGATATTAGTTAACTAGGAAAGAATTAACCAATAATTAATTACTAATTAGCTTAATCTATATGCTACAAGGTTTATCATAAATTCATCTTTATTGTTGTACAAAAAATTGTGCTCAGGTACAAATTGCTCGAATAAAGATATGTTCACTCTATGACTCCTACTATGGGCACACAGAAATAATTCTAACTTTGGAATAACAAAACTGTAAGAATTTGGCTAAGGGTCTAAATCTAACTATCTGGAACCAAGTGCACCACCTCTTTTTTATAGAAGATGAGGCAGGATGTGATACCACGACTCATCAACCATCATCCTAGCCTTGTCCCAATAAAATGGGGTGGACTAAAATAGATAAGATTATTTATAGTTGGAAAATAAATTTTTAGAATAAGTATAAAGTAAAATAATTGGTTTAGCTCAAAAGGTAGCATTTGATATGTAGGATAAAGTTACACCTAAAACATGTAACATACTTGATATTAAAGATCTCAAAAATGTATGATTCATTGGAATCAAATTGTGAATGCAAACATTCTTTATGTTTCATTTTTGAATATACAATTCTTTTGTGTTTTATATTCAACATGATTAATGTGTACACCACCACAAAATCAAGATTTATATAACAAATTTAATATGAATTAACAAAAATTTATAAATTGTTATTTTTGATATAATGCAAATTGGAATTTTTGATAACGTTGTAGTATAATTTAATTCTTAAATTAGTATATTTTAAAATTTTTATGCTATTTAAATTTTAAAATATTTAGTGATTTAAATTTTGGATTTTTCATAGATAAAGACTAATCTCGCAATATATTTATATTTTTAAAAAGTAATTTCAAAAACTTCTAAGACATTACAAAATTGAAAAAATAAAAAAATAGTGTATAAATTTAATATTAATAAAATATACATTTAACCATTTAATATTTTTATAGTAACAAATGCCTCAATTCTTCTAGGTAAAATAAAAGCAAATGAGGCATTTATCTTTTCATTACCTCAAAAGTGCTAAAGAAATGCAAAATTTTAGCATTAGTTTTATTTATTACTTAAAAAACGTGTTTGAGGTACCCTCTAAAAAATTTCATCAAAAGAAGATAAGTGCTCTAAATTTCATCTTTAAAGATTCACTTTATTATAGTCATAGGAAAGATCAAGCTATTAATGGGTATAAGTAAAAAATAACTAAAAATAAAAAAACCTAAAAAGATATAAAATTTTACAAATATTTTTAATCTTTAGTACATGATAAATCATAAGGTGAATCCATCCTCATCGAGTAAAAATAATATTACTTTGGACACCAAAAATAATATTGACAAATAGTCTATAATGGATGTTAAATATTTTCAATGAAATATTTGATTATCTTAAGCAATTAACTAATGATAAACCAAAATAGTTTTCAATGAATCTTGCTTTTCTAGAAAGGTTAATACTTGATGGTGAATTTTAATTACTACTTAATTCTATTTATCATTTTAAATTCAAACATGAATGTTGAAAGAAATTATTATAGAAAAGGCTATTAATTATTGTTACAATCATTAATTGTCAATATGTCTTGCTATTACAATTTTTGATTAAGAATCTCTAGAATATTAGAAATGGTGATCATTCATTTAAATTAAATTTTTGTAAAAAGATAAAAAATCTAATAAATTTTAAATTAAAAAAACTAGGTTAAGAAGAGAAATATCCATTAGAAAATTAACAAGCTAGTAGAAACTAGTTTGTGTCATTTCAAGTTTCTAAGAAGAAATTTTAGTTGTAAATAATTGTAAGTAGTGATCAAGATACTCACCTCTTGCTAAATAGTTAGTTTGTTTGATAATCACCTTTGGTTACAAATTTCAGAGCAATGGATCACATTTACCCTACTATGAAAATAGGGGTTATGCTAGTACCCCAAGTGTTTTTATTTTAAGAAAATCAAGAAAAACTCACATTCTCCCTTTTCTTGTAGCTATGTTTGGCCTAACCTTTAACAAATTCTAACATTATCTCAATTTAGCATATCTTGCAACTCTTTCTCTCTATTGTTATAGCTATGTTTGCCTAAGATTTTAATTTCTACATCTATTATTTTTTATTTTACAACTCTATCTTTTGGTTAAGTTTTATGTTATGCTAATGTTGTTGATAAGACATGCCAGAACATTTTTTATGTGTTTATAAAGATTTAAATAGTTTAAATAGTCTATTCACTCATTTTGAGTGATGGTAAGGGACTTGTTTCTTAAGTCAATGACCTAGGTTTGAGCTTGGACATAACCATTGGAAGAGGCTAGGCTTTTGCTCATCCACTAACCCTCCAAAGACCCTAGTTAATGGGATGGGCACTATGGTTCCAAGTAATGATCCTTTTAAGTCTATTCAATAATTTATTTCTCTTGTTGTAATATTTATGCATAATGTTTTAAATATATTTTATAATATAAAATTTATGTTATAGTTATGGTTTCTAGATGGTTGATGAAATGATTTTGAATGCATATTCTCATAAATCATTATAATTTTTAATGCATTGTAAATTTTCTAATAGTAAATTTTGTTATATGTACTTAAGTAAAAAATATATTTATTTATAATAGATTTTAATTAACTTTTATAATACTTGAAATTCAAAAATGATATCATTATCTTTGTAAAAAATGGTATCCCTAATACATTGTATGACTCCTCACGAGTCCCATAAAAACATTCAAATTTGGGCTAGAACTTAATAGGAATATGCCTGAAAAATTAATAAACTTGAACACATACCAATAAATAACTTGTTAGTATTAGCATGTAACTCAAGCAATGCTTATAAGCATCAAATGTGCAAAACTTATAATATAAGCTAGATAACACTTCCTTGCTCCACTCACATGGACATCATAGGGATTACTAATTGAGCCCTCTAGATCCATCACCACATGTTGGTAGGTCATGTTGCATTCTTATGAGAACATGCAATGATCCATAACATGTCCCATGAAACACTCAAATTAAACCCTAATGTATAGTTAAACTATGTAACACTCCAAAGTAAAGTTCGACTAAGTGATATACTAGGAAAGATCATAGCCCCCTCTTACTAATGCATGAAACTGCCATGCTAGTATGGTTTTGAAGATACAAAAAGCAAAGAACTTATTGTGCCATAAAGGCCTTAAAATGATATGGGAGGTAGTAGGCCACCATCAACCCTACTACCTATCTCACAATCCTCTGTTACCTAAAAATAAGTGATGATCTTGGAACATAGACTGGGTAACCCATGAGGCTACTACACCATAACCAAAGGAGGATTCCAACAATATCAAGGAAGTAATCATTATACTTAGAATTTGATTAAAAGGATCTTAGGTTCTAGAAGGTTCAACTACTAGGATCAATGATATTAAAGCTCATTGTTAAACTCAATTTTCTCCCCAAGATTTAGATTCCACATAGCATTTGACACCCAAAACTTGGTATGTGCATCCTTTCATATCCTTCCTAAGATGAAAAAGATATAGAAGCGTTTCTAAATGATCAGTCATAGTGACACAATAGGAAATGCTAACCTATATGGAATAATGATTTTGATGCATCCCTTAAATTATTTTTCCCAAAGATCTAGAGATCTCAATATCATCATAATTCCATACCTATGTGGAACTTGAGCCCCATCGCTTATAGAGTCCTTAAAAAAACTCCAAGAATCCCCCAACTTGAGACAAGCTTCACATAAATACATCTATTGGATCCTAGAAGTCACCACATGCCATACCTCTTTTGGCCTAGGCATTCCTCATTTTCTGGAAGTTATTTTTTCACTATATAGGGGACTCTTCTATCCATTACTAGAGCAACCATGATGGGAGATCAATCATTTTCTTCCAATAAAAGTCCAAGATCAAGTATTCCTAGGACCTTGAATGCTCTAGTAGCTTCCACATGTTATATGAGTCTAGACAATGTTTCCAGTAGACTAAAAATTTCACTCTTATCTCAGGGTCATGCCTAGTGATCCTAAAGTTTCTAATGTAATCTACTCTCATGCCTTGTATAGATTAAATTCTAGTCTATTCTTGCATGGAGAGACTTCTTTATGGGTAGGAAAACCCATCAAGCAAGGACTTTAGCATGATTACATGAAAAAACAAATGGATCCTATCAATATCAATAGGCAGCTGAAGCTAATAAGTCATAAGGTTAATCTTATTGATGATTTGAAAGGCACCATCATATTTTTGCATTAATTTAAAGATAGTTCCTTGCTTTGGTTTAAATTAGAAAGGGTCCAACTTCAAGAGGACTTAGTCTCCAACATCAAAATTGTAGAGCTAGTGCTTATGGTCTACATACTTTTTCATGTGCTACATAGCTATCTCTAGATAATCCCTTATTGCCTCAATATTTTCTAACCATACCTTCAAAAACTCATTAGCTAAAGGGTGCTAGACCTACAAGATAGGAAAAACCATGTGTGAGGTAATGGGATGCCTCCCCATTACCAATTTTTCTAGAGAAAATGATGCAGTTGAGGACTTCTAGCTGTTATATCTTAGTTGGGTGATTTCTAATAAAAAATATAGTTCCTTTGGCCACTAAAGACATAATTCTAGAGGTAATTCTTGAGTACATGATTCATATACTCTATCTATCCATATGTTTGCATATGGAAACTAGTAGATAGCTTGAGGGTGATTCCCATCATGCTAAATAAGGCCCACCAAAAAACACTTTTGAAACTTGGATTAAGATCTAATACTATGCTCATTGGAAACCCAAAATATCTAACCATCCAATCAAATAAATATTTATATATGTCCTTTGTTGAAAATTGATCTAAATAGGGAATTAATATGGAAAACTTGAAAAATTTATCCATCATGACAATGATGCATCTTAGGCCTTACACACTCAACATGCTTAAAATAAAATCCCTAATTACCATATCCCATGTATATGATGGGATTTCTAGTGGGAGAAGAATTCCACCATGACACTCAGTAGATCCCTTATCCTATTGTCACACCAAAAAATTTTACACATAAACATTTACATCAAGATACATTTTTGGCCAAAAAAAATTTCTCTCAATAAGTGCTAGAGTTCTCTACTAACCAAGCTATCCAACCCATGATGTATCATGGCATTCTTGAATAATCTCTTTGCAGAGGCCATCCAAATCTAGCACACAAATATGATTCTCCCAAAACCAGAATAGTTCATCCCTCATCTTAAAGTGAGGTACTCTTCATTTCTCTATTAATGTCATCAAGTTGAGGACCTATGGATATCATTTTAGGCCATCTTGGATTCTGGCTAGTAGCACCTCATCACACTGAACATGAAAGGTTCATCACCTATTGATAGAAAGTAGTTGAGAGGTTGATCGAGGATGATAACTTAATGTGTCTACTGTAACATTATCTTTCATAATATGGTAGACTAATTGTAGGTTAAATTCAAAAAGTAAAACTAACCACTAGATGTGCTTGGGCTTAATCTTCAATTAATTAAGTATATAGGTAGTAGCTAGATTATTTGTCTTCCTAAGGACATAACTTCCTAGAAATTAGTACCTTCATTATCTTAAGCAATGGATGATGATAAATGTTTCTTTCTCATGGATAGGCCATCTTCACTCTATCTGATTTAGATTTAGTAATTCATAGGCAATAGGGTAGTCCTCTTGTAGAAGAACCTCACCAAGTGCATCCTTTCTAGCATCTATATGGATCTTGAAGCTTTTTGAGAATTTTGACAAGACAAGCATAGGATAGGTGTCACATCCCCATTCCCAAATGATGTTGCTACCTAATGAAAATGGTTCCTTTTCATAATAAGTGTTATCATTATCATAACAAGACCTAAAACGGAAATTGTAATTGATACCAAAAAGGGCATATTATAATAATAGATGTGTCTCTCAAGGTGAATTTTGGGGGTTTAACCTAAGGGATTTATACTCGAGTTTAGAGGTCATGCCAAGAATGGACTAGTGAAGCTAGTATAGGTAAGTCACAAGAACTAGGTGAGGTAGGACAAGAAGTGGACTGGCCATCCCTTCTGGCTAGGTTATAGGCCTAACCATGGTGGCAATGTTGGATTGACTCTAAGGGATATGTGCCAAAGGAAGAAACCCCCAAGGAACACTCTCAAAGCATTATTCAAATACACTATTCTATATCAATAAAACATTCTTTTCTTTCCCTTTCTACACTTACTCTATTATTTTCTCTACGAATAATGTCAAATGTTACATATATTTTATGTTTAGTATATTATCCTCTATGCATAATAATATAATTTATATTTGATTTTTTCCATGACGTCTAGGAATGTGATGTTAGAATAGAAGGTTAATGCCTCTTTGATTTTCTCAAAGGCTTGCTGACAATCTAAGTTCCAATGCCATGAAACTTCTTTGTTCTATGAAGTTGTANAAACATGGTTCCCAAACTTGGGTGGTCCAGACTCAAAGGGTAGATTTCTTACACACCTCAAAACTTTGTTCCTTTCAAAACATGGTTTGAAGGGTATCATACCCTATAAAGCTCTAAGCTCCACTCTAGAGTGATTCAACACTACAAATCCACTCAACCCTACAAGGTCCCAACAAGCTTAGAATGTGATTTCTAAGATCCCATAACCTTTACAATTTGAGCTCCACTTTGGAGTGTTGTGGTGCTACACCAACACTTAATCCCATAGGATCCTAATAAGCTCAAGGATGATGCCTTCCCACAAGAAGCACATCAACCCTATAGGGCAACAAAAGAGAAAAAACTTTACAAGGAAAGGATGCAACTAATTTGGCTAATCCTTGTACTTTAAGATATATCACACTTTGACCACTTACAATAGTACAAAAGATAGTACAATGAGGTATAAAAACAATATAATGATTTATACAATGATCACTTAATGTTGATAGTTGATAGTTCGCAATGCTTGCACATTTCCCAAGAGAATCAAATCTGCTTATAGCCTAGGTGTTTTCAAAATCACTTCAAAATTCATGCAATGACTATTTAACAATTACTAGAGATGTCTTCTTTTATATTGAGATGTCTTTTTGCATTAGACTTCCATTTGGAAGAGATGTCTTCTTTACAAGAAAGACATCTTTGAGAAGACATCTTCATGAAGATGTCTTTTTCACAAGGAAGATGTCTACTATTTTTGAAAGATGTCTTCTTTTGAGCAATATTCAACTTGGCTAAGATGTCTTCATCATCAAGGAGATGTTTTTTCATGATAGTAGACATCCATTGTTTCTTGATGATGTCTTTCTTAAATAAGTTCTTTAATTCTAAGGCTTTCTCTTGAACATTGGAGTTGAGCTTTGAAGTATTCATTTTGTGGATATGTTCTTTAAAATTCTACATGCTTTCTTAAGACCATGTAGATGTCCTTCTTCTTTGAGATCTTATTTTGTCTTAACCCAAGTTCTTGTCCTACATACACAACAACCACACAAGCATCATTATTCTTCATTTTTATTAAGTTTTTAACATACCAAAAGGTCAAAAATCTTTCCCTTTTTGATGATGTTCAAAATTTAAGAAAATGGATTAGTAGTTTCTAGAAAACATCAAGATTTATATTTTTAGTTCTTCTTATAACACAATATTAACCATGTCATATTAACCTAAGTCTCCTCCTTTTTGGACATCATCAAAAAGGAGTGAAGATAGAGAAAATGATAGAAGTAAATAGGATTTCTAATGAAGAATAAGCAATTAAAACGTACACATCACTGAGCATGGATAGAATAGGATGGATTAATCCAAATAAGTGTTTTTCCTTTATTTATGATACAGAATCAAGCCTTTCAAGAGAATTAAAAACCAACTGTAGAAATCCAAATGTTGGGCATTTAGGATCTTGTAACTTGTCTTCAGAACCAATAAATCATTAGTAATAAATATCTCATAGGACTTTAGCAAATGTCCATGCTCACTGCACCAATACACCTTCTTTTGAGGCAACAATAAAATGATAATGAATAATTATTACAGAGTAAAAACATGCCTATTTAGCTTTTAAGAAAAAAAAAACCACCACAATTAAGCTTAATATATGAAAGAATCAAACACAACCACACAACTTATTGCCCAAAAACCTAATTCACAAATTGATAATCATGTTGAAACCAACATATATATACATATACTTAATCGTTACCAAGACTTACCAAAGGAGTGCATACTTACAATTAAGTATTAATAGAAAGAAGGGCCTTAGGTATAGAAAAGTTACAAAAAATGAATATGCTCTTTCTTTCTTTGTTTTAATAAAGGTATGATAGACTAGAATCTTGTAATTATAATATCACATCTTTGAGAGAATCATTTAAGACTCCCCCTACACTAATGCTCTCCCTGCATATATGATTGATCTTTTGAAAACATCTATTGTAGAGAGAGTGGTATACTCTTTTTGAGCCTTTTAGGATCTCCAAGATGATAATTTCTTCTGAAAAGATCATTTTCTTAGATGATTTATGAAGTTCATCAAAGGTACTAAAACAACGTCTAAAATAAATTAAACTTTGCAAACACACAAACATTCTCACACGATATATAATGAAGATTCAACATGAAGCATTTAGTTCATGAATTTTATGTGAGCATTTTTCGTCATTAAAAATAAGTACTCTAGCTAACAATTCAAAAGATGATTTTTCCACAAAAGTATCAAAACTATTTTCTTAAATATTCCAAATAAATGAGCTATGAAACAAAGAATAGTTCATCACTAGGTTTTTAGACTAAGAAAGACATGCAAGTATTTTAGTCCTTTTAAATATCAAGATAAGAAATTAATAAATTCATTACAAGTTCCATATCACAAACTTTCATAAATCCAATTACACCAAGAAAAAGAAGCTACCATAATCAATTAATTCAATATAACCCCCCAAAAAACATTTCTAATAAGTGCTAATCTAGGGTGAGCATCCCACAAATAAAGTAAGCACATATCAAAAATAATTTTCGACTTACAAAATTTTGCAAGGATATAGAAACTTACCTTAACTTACCTTGCTTGCAATAGAGAGCATGAAGATTAATGAAGTTTGAGATGAGGTCCTCTATCATGAAGTGCATCTTTACCCTTTGGTTTTCTTTCATTAGATCTTTTGCATGATGATTCTATTTGTTCATATGAATGAATCCTTAATAACCTATTGCATCATCCATCTCTTTGAGAAAATTTTCAATTCTCCACTTCTTTTCATTTTTAGTTGCTATTTGTAAAAAATCTTTACCAAAACCTTTTTGACAAGACCAAACATCAATCTTATTTTAGTCACCATGAGAATAATCAAGCTTTTTATTACTACCATAATTTTTACAAATAAGTAAAGAATTCTCCTCATGAATGAGATTGAAACACCACAAAATTTCATGTTGTAATCTTCATTCCCTAACTTGATATAAGGATTCATTGTAAATGTGAGATATGTAGTCCATGAGCTACAATATTCCATACTTAAGATTTTTGGGATCCAAAAATGCTCAAAAGTTGTTATTTTCTTACTTCCCAGGTAGAAATAGGTAACTCATCTTCATATTTGGTCTTGGGAAGGTCGAAAACACCTTTGGAATTGCTAAAAATGGCATTTTCATGGGTCTTGTAGGGGTATAATGTCAACAAGGCTAGAGCCATTTTTAGTAGTCACTTTAACTACACTTTCATTAGTTATAGTAGCCAATGTAGTCACTACCAAGACCCAACAAAAATGGAACATTGGGATTGTTAGAATTTTCATTTTTCCAACAACAACCAACGTAGTCACTCCTAATCAATAATAGTCAATGTAGACAACATTCTCCACTAGGCATGGCACTTTCCAAAAAATTCCACCATTTTTATAGTTTACAACACTTTTTCCATTTTATAACACCTTCAACGTAGTCTACCAAGGCTAACGTAATGAGAATCATACCAATGTAGTTTAAAAAGTTTGTTTACTATTTATGGTAAATGGATGCGTTTTGTGGCTATAACCCATTCCAAACTTACTATAAAAGGCAACTACATTGATAGTAAATGACCATTACCAACATAGTGAAAGCACTACCAGCATATTTAAAAACATTCATTTACTATTTATTGTCAACAGATGGATTTTGTGGATGTAGTCCATTCCAAACTTACTTCAAATAACAACTACGTTAATAGTAGATAACTAACTACACTAGTGGTAAATGACTGTTGTGACCCACAATCAATGCTAATCTATCAATAATCAATGGTAATCAATGGTAGTCCTAAAAATGAAAACCCTAAATCTATAAATATCCAACATCAACATCATAGAATGGTTTCAAACATTTTTCATCCCGAGCACTTTGGCATTTTTGGAGTAACAACGTTTCTCATTTCCCAACCATCCAAGCCCATTACAACCTTTAAAACCCAAATATACTTTTAGTAGCAAAAAATAGCACTACATTGGGCATAAAAATCTATGTCTAACTGCCATTTCATTGAAAGTGTAAACCCAATCCCATTCCCACATTGCAGACTTGGTGAAAAGTAATGAAAAGTTATAGAAAACCAAAGCTAGAAAGAAACTAGACCATGGAGTGATGCCTTCTCCAATAGGCTTCAAGCATCAGCAAGCAACTTCCTGTGCCTTTGGCACAAATTTATACATCATGAACCCATTTCTTTAATACTTTTTAAATTTGGTTGTTCATGTTGTGCATGTTTTTTTTTCATTTCTATTTTTGCACTTACTTCTAGAACTGTAATTCTATTTCTATTTCCATTTTCAGCAAACCATTTTCATTCCCATTTTTGTTCTCATTTCTATTCCATTTTTGTTTTTATTTTTGCTTTCCTATTTCATCTAGGATCATGTTTTCATTTCCAAAACCACTCCTGTTTACACTCCATAAGTCCCTAGATGATTGATAAGACTACTTAAGCTACCTTGAATCCCATTTTTCAAAGGCCCTTGGGATTTGGGGTTTAAACTATTTTGATGCTTGGATCTTTCAATTTTCCATTCCAACAACTTAGATTTCCAACTCCAAAAATTTTCTAGCATTAGGAGGGTTGGAATGGAAAAATAAAAGATTCTAGAACTAGAATAGTTTTAACCTTGAATCCTAAGGGCCTTCAAAAAATAGGATTTAGGATGTCTTGGATGGTCTTTCCAATCACCCAAGGACATACGAAATGTAAAATAGAAGTGGTTTTGGAAATGCAAACATGATTGTAGAAAAAATTGAAAAGAAAAAATGAAAATGTAAATGTAAAAGTAAATGAAAATGAGAATGAAAACAAGAATGCAAATGGCTTACTAAAAATGAAAATGAAAATAGAATTGCAGTAGTGAAAAAATGGAAATGGAAACTAAAATTTGCACAACATGAACAACAAAATTATAAAAAAAAAAGTATAAAAGAATTGGGTTCATGATGTACAAGTTTGTGCAAAGGGCATAAGAAGTTGCTTGCTAATGCTTGAAGTCCATTGGAGAAGGCACCATTCCATGATTTGGTTTCTTCCTAGCTTCAAGTTTTTGCAACTTTCCATTAGTTTTTACCAAGTCTACAAAGTGGGAATGGGATTGGATTTACAGTTTAAGGGCAATGGCAGTTACATGGAGGTTTCTATGCCCAATGTAGTGCTAGTTTCTACTACTAAAGATATAGTTGGGTTGCAAGGGTTATAATGGGATTTGATGGTTGGGAAATGGAAAATGTTGTTACTACAAAAATGCCAAAGTGCTTAGAATGAAAAATGATTACAAATATTCTATGGTGTCAACATTGGGTATTTATAGGTTTAGGATTACCATTTTTATAATTTCCATTGATTACAATTAATTTTTGATAGATTTATGTTGATTGTGGATTGTAATGGTCACCTGCTGCTAACATAGTTGATCATATATTGTTAGTGTAGTTTCTATTTGTGGTAATTTTGAAATGGACTACACCTAAAAAACTCATCCATTTACCATAAATAGTAAATGGACTTTTGTGACTATGTTGGCAATGCTTGCACTGCACCAGTAATGGTCAATAGTCATCTACTATTAATGTACTTACCTTTTATAGTAATTCTAGAATGGGTTATAGCCACAAAATCTATATATTTATTATAAATAGTAAATGAACTTTTGCAACTACATTGTCCTTGGTAGACTATGATGAAGGTGTTGAAAAATGGAAATTTTTCTATAAACTATGGAAATGATGGACTCCATTGGAAAGTGTCATGCTTGGTGGAGAATGTGGTATATGCTGGTTGTTGCTAACTAGAAGTGAGTACGTTGGCTATTATTGGAAAAAGGGAAATTCCAACTATCCCAATGTTGCACTTTTGTTGAGTCTTGGTAGTGACTACAATGGCTATCATATCTACTAAAAGTATAGTTATAGTGACTACTGAAAATATAGTTATAGTGACTACTAAAAGTGTAGTTACAATCACTATTGAAAATGGCTCCAACGTAGTTGGGGTTATACCCCTACAAAAACCCATGAAAATGTCATTTTTAGTCATTCCAAAAGTGTTTTCAGCCTTCCCAAGCCCAAATATGGACATGAGGTGCCTATTTCTACCTGGGAAGTAAAGAAATAACAACTTCTGAAGCATTTTTTTGGCTACAACAAGCTGAAGTATGTAAGATTATAGGTCATGGATTACATATCTCACATTTACAATGAATCCTTATCCCAAGTTTGGGAATGAAGATTTCAACATGAAATATAGTGGTGTTTCATTGGTTCCTCTTTTATGATGTCTAGAGGATTGACCTAAGAGACATAAAAAAAAGAATACAAAACACTATTATAGGTCCATCACCAATGTTTCCACTCCATGATTGATCTAGTACTATCAAACCATGTGCTTTTGATGATGGGAGAAGGCTATGATGGTGAAACAATAACTATGTCATATGGAAATGGTCATGAAGGTTAATGACACATTTCAAATATTGACATCATGGCCATGGTACAAATATGTTTGTCCATCGATGTTTTTGGCACTTCATCTTTGGAAGTGTTGGTCACTTGGCAGATGTGTATGAGGATCCAACACTTAGCTCCAAGTTTCTTTGGTCATTAGGCTTCTCACTTTGTATTTTTGAAACCATTGGTTTGAGCTTTGAGGCTTCATTGACCATTTAGCTTCTTGGAAATTTACTTTCCCACCCCTATTGTTTTTTTCTTTGTGGGGTAAAAACATCATTGGGTTTCTTTTGCCAAGGCTAACCTAACTTGGTTTTCCCACCTAGTGAGATGTGTTACACTCAATGAAGTAGATGGTTTTCCATTGAATGAGGGGTGTTACATTCAAAGGACTTGAAGGTGGAGCATGATGAAGGAATGTTGTATGGCCATATTACATGAGTGTCAAACATTAGTCAACATCACCACCCAAGATAAGAAAGGTTATAATCAGGTTATGGGGTTGGGATCAAGGAGTGGTAATAACACTCTTAACAAAGTAGGAAAATGGTACTAGCACTCTTAATAAAGTAGAACAAAATTACCAAATCTTGCACATGAAGGTTGTACCGTCTAAAATCATCGATCTCTGGCTGGAAGGAACTAGAGGTCGTGGGATCACCGAACAGGCACAAAAGATCCTACCTTTGCCTGAGGGCAAGCTGGAATGAATGAAGGTAGAGTACCTTGAGTGGTCTGCACGTGGATAAGACAAGGATTTCCCCAAATTTACACTGAAGTGCTATACGCTAGGTTATATGTAAATAGCGTAACAAGCATAAATTAGAGTGTAAAAAGCGTAACTGATGCAAACAGAGTGTAGATGTAAACGAGCATAAATAGAAAACATGCAACAATTAATGCAAACTGTAAATGATTTTAGGAAGAAAATATAACAATGGAATTTCAAAATGAGAGTACAATGCACTGGTCTAATGTAGTTGTGACTTGGACACAAGGTGACAAAAAGCCCCAGTGGATGTAGGGATGTGTGGGCTAGTTCACACTGTAAGCACAGTGTAGAGGCTGTATGTTCAACGTACAGGGTTCTCCAACGTACAAGGTTCTCTACTCTATTTCTCAATGTCTCTGCTCTCTGGTTTGCTCTAGAAGTTGTTGACCGACCTCGTTCTAGCGGAAAATCAGGGGTTTTATACAGGTTTTGACGTTAGACTTGGGTTGAGTGACATGTGGCGCATTGACTGGGTACAAAAGGGTGGAATTTACAAGTGTACAACATGTTACATCTGCTGGGCATATACGCTAGGTGTATACGCTGTGTCTGGTGGATGTAGACTCGGCATATACGTTGGGCGTATATGTTGGATGTGCTGGGTGTATACGGTGGGCATGTACGCTGATGGATGCTGGCGTATACACTCGGCATGTACACTGATGGATGCTAGCATATACACTAGGCGTGTACATTGATGGATGCTACCTTGTGCCAAATCTTTCTCTGCAATGCTATTTCCATGCTGCCTTTGGGGATTTCATGCCGGGCGTATACATCGGTTGTACCTGCTGAGCGTACATATGAGGCGTGTATGCTGGGTATGTACAATAGGCATCTACGCTAGGCATATACGCTGTGGATGTCAGGTGTATATGCTAGGTGTATACGATGCGGATGTTAGGCATATACGCTAGGCATATACGCTAGGCGTATATGCTGAGCATATACACTGTGAATGTGAACTTGAGCATATATGGTGGGCGTATTCGCTAAGACTGCATACTTAGTGAAAATTAAGTATCGTTGATCTCCGAAGGTACCATGTTTGACACCAGATGTAGCTGTGGTCATCTGTGGGTTCCAGGGACCTGCTTCTTGTTGGAGAAGTACTAAGCTTGAAATTTTCTGGTGTTTCATTGGCCCCTCTTTGTTGAAGCTTGGAGGAATCAACCTGAGAAGCGTTGACAAAGAAGTGGAAAACACCACAAGCAACTTAATAGAGACTTTGTCCATTGCCACTTGACTAAACGTCATTGCACTGTGTTCAGTAGTACATAGGATTGAGAGACGTAAAATTTGTATCTGGATGGGGAAATGGAGATTGTGGGGATTGGGAATTGACCAAGAGATTGTTCTTAGTAAAGGGTATGTTCTGGTGTGTTTCATGTTGATCCTTGTCAATAGCCATTATTTAGCAGGTTCGGAATCTAGACATGCGATGTGCATCCTTTGGCAGAACAAGACTCTTGGTTAGTGTCCAAGAGGGCTTGTTGGCGAGGCCAAAGCCATGGGTTAGTGTTTAGGAGGAGCCTATTGGCGGAGAGCCAAAGCCATGCAACTGGGTGTTTCTTGATTATTTTTGACATGAGTACTTGGTTCCAAGACAACTACCTTCTCGCCTGGGACTTGTGTGGGAAGTGCCAAGGGTCTCACCTTTTTTTATATATAAAGAAACTTTGCTTTGATCTTGTACTCATGCTCAAGTGCTATGTTGTGTGTTGCAACTGCTTTAAAGTGTTACAGTGTGCAACAACATGCTCAAAGTTTTGAATGTACTGGGTGTATTAGAGGCGTGGCTGAGTAGAATGTGTCGATGAATAGATAGAAAATATACTGGGAAATGGGGATGTACTAGTGAATGATTTGATTTAGTCTTTCCATGTATGTTGTGAACAATGTCTCACCTTGCTGCTTATGATGAAATGCATTTTTGTGCGAAAACCTTTGGGTGTCATCCTGCAAACATAACTCTAAGGAAACAAGAAAACCATGAGTGAATAAGCAAGCTTAGACTTAAATAGCTACAAATGGAACAAAGACATTGGAGGAGATTTCAGGCACTATATATGAATGGCAGCAATGTTGATAGGATCGTCTGATGGTGGGCAATGCAGTGATTTTGATGAAATTTGAATGTGGCCGCTAATTGAAGAACTAGAGATGAACTTGCCAATTTATAGTATTAGTGGACTAGCATGGGTTAGTTTTATGTCATAACCCGTTGGACATTTCCTATTTAGCGTCGTGGTGGATGTTATGTTGCCAGTTTCTAGTCTTAGCAGACCATGAAGAGGCAAACCAGTTTATAGTCTTAGCAGACTCTAGTGAATGCAATGGTGGTAGTTTACTGTCATGCCAGATAGGTGCTAGTTTATCTTCATTGCAGACACTGTGTGGTATCAGTTTATCATCATAATGCCAGGACTAGCTACGGTATCAGTTTTAAGTCATGATCTAGGACTATTCTATGGTATCAGTTTACCGTCATGATTCTAAGACAAGCTATGGTATCAGTTTAACATCATGATTCTAGGACTCTCATGTACCTAAGCTTGTACTCAAATATAGAATGGTTTTAGGAACAAGTAATTGGTTGGATTGTCAAGCTCATTCCCTTCCATATTTGCGAACTTGAATGCTCCGTTGTCAAATGCTTTGATGACCAAGTAAGGCCCTTCCCAGTTGGCTGAGAATTTCTCCAAATGTTCCCAAATGGCCTTAAGTACAAGGTCACCTTCTTTGATAGGGTGCTTATGAATGTCATGTCAATGTTTCTGCCATTGTTTTTTCTAGTACCATTCGATCTGATCGAGCGCACGTATACGTTCCTCCTCCACCGAGTCCAGGTCAATGATGCGTAGGTCATTGGTTTGCCTGTCGTCAAGGAGTCTAGAAAGTGTGGTCCTTAGAGATGGTACCTATAATTCCAAAGGTAAAACAGCTTCTAAACTGTAAACAAGGCTATATGGTGTTTTACCTATTAAAGTTTGGTGCATAGTACGGTATGCCCACAATGAGTATACCAATTGTTCGTGCCACCTTCTCTTGCTTTGGGTAAGCATCCTTTTAAGTATCGTAATAATCATTTTGTTTGTTACCTCTGCTTACCCATTGCTTTGAGGATAGTAAGGGGATGAAAATGAGTGTTTGATCCCTAGACTTTCACAAAAGGTTTTGGTCTCGACACTGCTAAATTGTGGCCCATTGTCAGTGATGATGGTCATGGGAATGCCAAAGCGAGTTACAATATTTTCGAGAATGAAATTGCACACGTGTTTAGATGTAGTTTTTCGAAGGGGAGCAGATTCTACCCACTTCGTGAAATATTCTATTGCGGTTATGATGAAACTATGCCCTACAGAAGATGAGGGTGTTATTGGGTCGATAAGGTCCAACCCCCACTTTTGAAAGGGCCATGTGATTTGCATCGTATGCAACTCATTTGGTGGGACATGGATTAGATTGCTATGTTTTTGACAAGTACTACATGTTTTAACCTTGGAGAGACAGTCATATTCCATGTGTGGCCAATAGTAGCCTAAGCATCTTATCTTCATTGCCATGGCTTTTGGCGCTATGTGTCCTCCACATAGTCCTTCATGTACCTGTCCAACGATGGTTTGGGCATCGGTGCTACCAATGCATGTTAGCAATATGCCTTCATAGGATCTATGACACAATGTGTCCCCTACCAAGGTATATTTCCGAGAACATTTTCGTACTACATCCTTTTGTGCATTTGTTAGATGTCATGGAGTTTCTACGTGTAGAAGGTATTCTTTTATGTCATCATACCATTCTATTGCGCGTGTTGTACTAATCGATGCGATTGGCAACGTGTCAAGAGTGTTTGTTATTGGTTCGACACAATTGATTACGGAGCTTGGTAATGTATGGAACATGTCTAGAAATATATTTAATGCTAATGTGGCTAATGCGTCTATAATAGTGTTATCATTTCTAGAGACGTGTTGCACATCGATGTTTTCAAATCGCCTCATCAAGTGTTTTGCCAAGTCACAGTATGGTTGTAAATGTTGGAATTTGCATGTATAAACATCTATGACCTGGTTTAAGACCAGTTGTGAGTCTCCTTTAACTACAAGCCGTGTGATGTCTGAAGCTAATGCTTCCACGAGACCTCTAAGTAGACCTTCATACTCTACTATGTTGTTGGTACAACGAAAGTTGAAACGATAAGCAAAGGGTCTGATCTCCCCAGAGGGATANTGGCCCTAAGCACATTATCCTTGCAAATTATGTTAACTTGGTTACGGAAGAGGTAATGTCGTCATTTTCTCAAAGAAAAGACCAAAGCTAAACATGAACTCTCCACGTCATTATACTTTTTCTTGTGGGCAACTAATGCATGGCTTAAGTAATATACAAGGACTTCAGTTCCGTCATCTTGTTTTTGGAAAATCATAGACACGATTGACGAATTCGAAGTGGCAAGGTAGATGTAAAATGGTTTATCATTCTGAGGTGGATAAACTATGGGTAGTCGGGCAAGTGTCATTTTAATATTATTGAATGCTTCTTGGCACTATGGAGTCCATTCAAAATGGACGTTCTTGTGCAACAAGTGATTCATAGGTTTTAAGTTGTCTATTAGTTTCTCTATGAAATGCCTGATAAATTGTAATCTACCTTGTAGACCTCGAAGTTCAGTAAGGTTGCCAGGTGGTTTCAGGTTTGTTATGGCCTTGATCTTATTGGGGTCTACTCGTATCCCTATTTCTGAGGCTATAAATCCAAGCATTTTTCCTATTTTGACGCCGAAGACACATTTCTTTGGGTTAAGCCTCAGTTCATACTTTAAACAATGCTTTAATAGTAAGTCGAGATCTTGTACATGTTGTTTCAATGTTTTTGATTTACCCACAATGTCATCCACGTAATTGTTGAGTGAGTGTAACATGTAATCACTAAAGATAAATGTCATCGCTCTTTGATACATGGCCCCAGCATTCTTGAGACCAAAGGGCATCATTGTATAACAAAAGGTTCCCCATGGTGTCATAAAGGTTGTCTGAAGCTGATGCTCCGAGTTGATGCGTATTTGATTCTATCCCGAGAAGTCATCCATAAAAGATAATAGTGCATGCCCAGTGGTCGAGTCAACAAGTTGATCAATACTGAGTAGGGGAAAATCATCTTTTATGGATGTAAAGTTTAAATCTCGGAAGTTGATGCATAAGTGAATGCTTTCATTCTTCTTTGGGACAATGACCATGTTGGATACCCGCTCGGCGTAATCAATAGCCCAAATGAAACTAGCTTGATAAAGCTTGGTGATCTCATTGTGAACTGCCAATGCCACCTCAGGTTTAACCTTTCATGCCTTTTGTTTTACTGGTCTCAATTTCGGATCAAGGATAATGTTATGCTGGACAATTCAAGGGTCTAACTCAAGCATGTCCATGTAAGACCAAGAGAATGCTTTTATGTTTTCCCTAAGCACGTCCTCAATGTCTTTGGCTAATTGCAGTTGTAGTAATGTGCTTAATTTTAATATTTTAATTTCCCCATTGGGCATGGTGATGGGGGTTTTAGCCAACGAGTCTTCGGTTATATTTTTGGCTTCCATGTCGAGGGGTTTTGTCATACCTTTGTAGTTGTCTATTGTTTTCTGTGTTGAGGCTATGACTGCATCATCTGTTGATGAACTTAAGTGGATGAGGTTTATGTTGATGTCCCTTGCAATTTTTCCATATGGTCCATCAATGATTAATGGTGCGATTAAATGCTAGCAATCCATCAGGCTTGCTCCTACCAATAAACAGAGAGCAGAATGAGCTAATGGGTATCATCCTATGTTCTTTGGTAATTTAAATTATGTGTATATGCATGATGGTGGTTTATCATCACACCGAGACGCATGGCAGTTTAAGGCCATACTGGGCCATGGGTGGCAATTTAACACCTTACCAGGCCAAATGTAATCTGTAGGTGGTAGTTTAAGGCCTTACCGGGCCATAACGTTGTTTATGCTGGATTGTTTAGCGTAAACACGTGAAATGGGATTCACAGGGGAATGGGATGTAGTAATTTTTTTTATTTTAGATATATATATATATATATATATTATTTCTGAGCAAATTTCAATTAAAATAAGTAAAAAAGGCAAAAAAAAAGGAAAAAATGACAAACCGCGAGGCTGTGGTGGTAGCGACAATGACAGCGACGACGGAGTGCTATATAAAATGGGGGGTCATTTGTCACATTGCATTCGGAGCATAAAATATGAGTGTAAAAAATCTGAGCATAAGTGTAATCTACTAAACCCTAGCGTAAGCGTAAGCATGAGCGTAAAACCCAAACCCTGAGCATAGACGCCAATGACTAAGCCTTAGCATAGACGTAGAGTGTAGTGGTTCAAGCATCGGCATAGAGACTCAGACTCTGGTGTAGAGGCTCAGCGTAGGTGTAAACAGTTTCAACCCTTAGTGTCAACTGTCGATCTTAGCGTAGACGCCGAGATGGGCAAAGGCAAGGAAGTGGAAAGTCAAGGGAGGAAGGGATTTGACTTAACCTTCGTAGAGGAGAGCAAGGCCATGTTGCAGTGCTTGCCTAGGCCAAGGATTCTGTCATGGCCTGGATCATCACACAAGTAGGCTTTGATCCTGCCTCTATTAGTTATTTTGTCTTGTACATGTTTCGCAGCGTAGACAATCTCATAGAGGGCTTTGGCGTATACGCCAAGCATAGAGAGTTAGCGTAGAGGGTTTTGGCATATACACCGAGCGTAGGTTCACAGCGTAAAGTCTTGATAGCGTAGACCGTCATAGCATAATCTATTTTATTAGTGCACAGCATAAACACTTTTTCTTGCATGAAGCGTAGATGATTTCATCAGCGTAAATGCTGAAGGCTGTTATGACATATATGCTGAGGGTTTCTTCCACGTACACGCTGAGCGTGAACAGTTTGGTAAACATCATAAATAGTTTTTGATAGTGTATACGCTAGGTTAAGCAGCGTATACACCGAGCATAAACAGTTTTTGATAGTGTATATGCTGGGTTGAACAGCGTATACGTTGAGCGTAAACAGTTAGTACTTCTTTCTAAATGTCGATCTACAATGTGAACTTTTGTTTTTTGGGTCATTTTGATGCATGGCTAATTTATGGTGGCATTTTGGTTGCTTGCAGGGACACTAAGCCTTTTCTCCTCGTTGTTGAGCTCGTTGGGGTGCTAACATGGTTTGGCCCCATTAAGGCTGATGAACCTACCCCATATCTAACTATTGACAACAATGGAGTTTAGTTCAGAGAAGATGCGTGTGAATTCCTGGCCTTCATGTTGGACAATTTCTAAGTGGTTATCTGGTCGCACCTAAGTGAACTGGTGGCACGGACTGTGCTTAAGGCCATGCTGCCAGGAGCCGCGGAGGGTGTCGTGGTCTTCATAGAAGACATTGCCAAGGGACCGTTGTGAATGAGAACGGTTCTTCCCGCAGGCCCAGGTCTACATGTCTGTTCGCACGTGTGTGGGCCCAACTACTACAAGGATAGGACTACCTCAAAAATACTTTATTTTTAGCTACACGTGCACACACACTGTTCCAAAACCCTCCTCGCATAGTGTACTTGGTGGATAGGTAGGACTGTTTAAGTTTTTTGTTTCTTTTCGTTGTTTGGCCTTTGCTTCTGTTTTAACATCTGTTTGTTTGTAGGCCTAAAGTTAACCCAGATGGAACGTGCATTGAGGATTATGGGCTTGTTCTAGCTCACACCACTCTAGAGGCATTTATGGTAGGTCCCACCCTTTGTGAAGCAGTATTAGCTCAAACGAAGGGTGCTATTGTTCATTTTCACAAAGAGTTCTCTAGAGCATTTGTAATGTGCCAAGCTCGTGGATGGTTGCATGAAGATTGGTTAGACAAGGGAATAGTTTTCCCCCATGACTCTGGCTTAGGTAGCACTTCTAAGTCTACTATAGGAGGTAAATGACAATGTTTTCTAGATGTGCTAATGTGATTGTTCAACTGCCGAGGGTTATATTGATATGATGATTTTGAATTGTATTTGCAGTTGTTGTACCTCCTAGCGAGGACCTTGTCACAAAAGGATGAACTGAGACTACCCTATCAATGAAGTTTGGGGAGGTTAATAAGGCCCAAAAGTGGTTACGTACCCATGCCCCGCCATCCATCGTTTGTTGCTTAGACAATGTCGGCCTCATGGAGCTCTTCACGACCATGAGCCCTGACGTGTCAATAGCGGAAATGATCGGGATCATGGATTCTTTCAATGAGTCTATCTCCTACTACAACACCTAGATTAAGGGTGTTAAGGTAGTTTTCCATCTGTCGCCTGAATTATTTTCGAACTTATTTGGGGTACCAACAGATGGTATAAGTGTAGTTTTAGATAGGGCCCATAAAGAGCTCCAAACGGTTCGTGAATTGGAGGACTGGTTGGGCATGGCCAAGGATGCCAAGGGATTCCCAATGCAGGGGAAATCAAAGATTGAGGAGGTGAATGAATTATATCCCCTGTTTAGGGCATGGGTATTCCCCAAATCCCTTTCTCAAGTGTGGAGTCTTGGGGTCGAAGCTATACGTATTATGCGAACTATCCTAGAAATCGGAATGTGCTATAACTGGGCCCAATTTTTGTTGTTGGGCCTGTACAAGGAGATAGTGTGATTGCGCTTGAATGTCAAGGTGTAGTCCCATTTCACCTTTGCCTTCTTTTCTGATTATCTTTACCGCTTAGCCGAGTTTTTGGTAGTTCGCGCAGACAACAAGTATGTTCTATGGGATCAAGGTCAACTATCCCACCTGTGGATCCACCACTTATTTGAAATTACCGAGTCCCAAGATGCTCCTGAGGGCATTGATGAGTCTATATCTATCACAATAGGGGGGTCATCTGGTATGTCAATCCACACATGTGACAGTTTGGGATTGGAGCCAAATTACATATGCTATACTACGAAAAGAGCAGAACGGGTCATCAAAGAGATCATTGGCAAGGCCAAGTCAAAGCTAACAAAGCGCAAATGCTCAATCGAGGAAGCCTCGAATGTCAACGAGCCACGAGTAAAGCGCATACGATTCAGGATTCCTATCCAAGGTAAGTAGACTCCGTACACTTATTTCTTTATTGTTTTTTTTTTCATAATTTTTACTTTGATCACTTACATGCCACTGATACCTTCAGACTTCACTCAAGAAGTGAGGAAGTAGGCATTAGAGACTATTACTGAAGAGGAGGAAACTAACATGGAGCAAAACACTAAGGAGGATAATGTGGAGAAAGATCAGGGAGGAGGGATGGAAGAGTTGAAGGAAGACACCATAAAAACTAAGCTGTTGGATGACCAGGGTGGTGTCGATCAAATGTTCAGCAACTTTCTTAAGGGAAAGTTGGACTTAGGTGATCCCCTAGAAGGTGACAAGGAGCACGATATGTTTTCTTTTATTTTTTTATTACTTCGTTAGTTGTCTTTTCCATGGTATTTTACCTTTGTGTTTTTATCTCTTCCAAATGAAGGCAGTGAAACCAGGATGATGCAGGTGGATGTACCTATGAAAACGGTTCCCCCTGAAAGGACCATGGAGGTTAGTCCATCCCACACATGTGGACCATTTACTTGGATAGAAGTGCCAAGTAAGATGGATTTTATGGCTGGAATTGCTGAAGAAGTTGTTGAATGAATTCAGGAGGCCCACCCTGAAATAAGTATGAATGTTTTGAACTATTTGCAGTTTTAGAGTTTCACACCCTATTTTTGTCATTTTAACGTCTGTTCATTTCGTGTGCATAGGTGCCAAACTAATGTGGGATCCTTCTGAGACAATCAGCATAGAGAGTTTACCCACATTGTCCCCAGAAGTCGAGCAGGTGCCAAGGCCTATTTACGAGGAAGTAGCGGAAGGTCTTGTTCACAACACCAAGTCACTGTGGACCTATAGGCATTTCATCGAATAGATGTGGCTGTAGATTCAAGCAAAGGAAAAGGAAGTCTCCAAGTTGTCAATCGAGCGTGACGATCTTAAGGCTCAATATGAGTTCGTCTCTACCAAACTAAGTGGTGATCACTCTTGGTGGACTTCTGAGGTCACATATACCAGGTATTGGAATTTTCTTAATTGTCATGCATCACTAACCCGGAGACTAGTAGAGCGTAAGGCCCAAATAGATCTCCTAAACCTCAAGTGTCAAGATTGGAAAGCTTTTGCCTCCAAGGTACGGAAGTGGGGTCAGGATGAAAAGAACCACAAAAATCATTACAAGAAGTCATTAAAGGAAGTGTCCATTGAAAAGTGCCAACTGGAAATGTTTGTGGAAGGTTTGGGTATGTG
Source organism: Gnetum montanum (assembly GCA_015680685.1). Classification (NCBI taxonomy): domain Eukaryota; kingdom Viridiplantae; phylum Streptophyta; class Gnetopsida; order Gnetales; family Gnetaceae; genus Gnetum; species Gnetum montanum. The sequence goes on from MNCI01007821.1 coordinate 162,265, forward strand.
CTCTGCTTTTGATACTTTTGCTCAAAACACAAATATTGAGATGGATTCACCTACAAGGGTGATTACGACTGCTTCTGGGGAGGTATTAGTAGGTGAATTCCCTCTAAAGCATCCCACCTGGTCGGCTGTTGACAAGGGGAAGGCCTTGGCAGATGTTGACCTAGGCCTTGATGGGACTAATTGGACCAGTGTCTCAGAAGAGGAAATCCTTCATCGACTAGAATTTGGCTTAGGGGGATCCCCTATGGTAATAATTTTATTATCATGAAATTTATTGGCTGAATAATGTTTGAAATTTCACCCTTCTCTTGTTCTTACGTTGATTTTCTCCTTTTGTATTTTCAGGATGAAGGCGGTGCGATGTTCAAGAAGCTGGCCACAGTGGAGCAGGGGCCCTTGATACCAGCGGATCTAAAGGGGATGATCCTCCCATCCCAGATGCTTAGTATTTAGTTTTTTTTGTTTGGTTTTACTTTATGGAACTATTCTGACTCAAATTGATACGAGAATTGTAAATTGAAAATTTTGAGGTATTTTGAATAGATGGACGAAAATAGTTCATCCTTGTAATTGTACATCATTGCATGTATAAAATTTTTTGTTGATTTTGAGTTTAATTGCACACATGACACCACAATGTAAAATTTTTTGGTTTTTTTATCTATTTTAAGTGTGATGGACGTATGTAATTATAAATGATAAGTGAAAAGGAAAATAAAGTATAAGTGTATCAACTAATTTAAGGCCATTTCAGGCCAGCGTAAGTAGGGAATATTTTAGATGACACAGGTGGATTTCTCGATTGACCAACCATTGCTAATCGTGGCTAGTTTAATGTCATTGTGGATATGAGAGTTTAACATTATTACAGACTTGGAATGTAGTTTAATGTCTTTTCGGACTTGTTGTAGTTTAACGTCATTTCGGACGAATTGTAGTTTAATGTCATTTCGGACATGCTATTTATTTATATTTTTTTATCGATTTAATAGTTTTTTTAATTTTTTCATTTTAACATTGGGAGTAGAGTTAGCGCGTATGATTCTATATTCAGCATCCCCTTTGCTAATTATATTGAATGGTAATTTGGCCTAGGGAACGTCTGATGGAGTGGTCCCCGCATCGGTGTTTTCAGAAGTTTTGGTATTTTTTGTGAGTTCTGTGTTAGTTTCTAATTGAGGAGGTGTATGTACAATGTTAGGTACAAGTATTTCTATTTTGGGAAGATCTTGTTGTGTGTTTAAAGGATTACCGCCTACCAGTTTTTGTTCATTCACATCTTGTTGTCTAGGCTCTTCAAGTTTGACCTCTGAGCCTTGTTCTGTGTCCATGTACGATGAAAAAATAGGTGTAGCAGCTTCCCTGTGTATGATGATTTCACTACTTTCATAAAGCAAATGAATCTCTTGGTGTATAGGGGATGCGACTACTTTTACTTGGGCTAACCAGGGCCTTCCTAGCATTAGGTTGAATCCTGGCATCTCATCGATTACTACAAAGTTAGCGGATGTGGGGAATTGATCCCCTGCTATGAAGTCCAGATTGATTGTACCCTTAACTATCACGCATGACCCACTGAATGATTTCAAGCATGTGGTAGTAGTTGGTCTGATTAGCTCTATAAGCCCCAACTGTTCAATGATAGGATATGGGACTACGTTTGTGGCAGCTCCATCGTCTACGTGAATCCTATGTATTTTGAATTGATTTACACATATTGTTATGAACATAGGGGTTCTTGTTATCTCCCTTTTCTTCTTATCCACCTTGATATTATCGTTGTGGAAACTTAATGGTTTGGAAGTTGTCCCTTGGGGTGAGTACATTACCGCATGAATGGATGATTCATTTGGGGGCAAGTCCTCGCTTACTGGGATCAATGTTAACATGTGCACCAAAGCTTTGTGATGTGTTTGAGATATTAGAACTAAGTCATACAAGCTCAATGAAGTATTCTTTTGTTTAAGTGCTTACGTGACTTGTGTTAGGGCCATTGCTAAGTCTCGACTGTTGGGCATGTGTTTATCGATGGTGACTCGGTCCATTGGGCCCAAGCGTTGACGCTCCTTCTCCAAGCATTCACACGTAAGCTTATTGATGAGTGGCGAGGTACCCCTACACTCAACCATATGAAACGAGTGTCGCACACGTAATCCAGTCGAACTTCACAGATGGACTAGTTGTGGCACCTAGATAGTTAGCCTTAGGTTGTAGTTCGCTGTCTTCCCACCTAGACTAGTTTTGCATATGTCACGTATGGTTTAGTCTAGATGAGATGTATGATGTGTTCCTAATCTATGCTACTCCTGAAGGCAGTGGAAAATAATATTAACTAATCTAAGCTAAGAGGAAGAGGGTAAGAAATCTAATCTAGCCTAAGTGTGATGAGCAACCGATTCCTTGATCAACCATACACATCTTGGACTTTGTGCACGACTACCACTAGGACTACCATGCATAGGCCTAGGTACACCACTGGGATTACCAAGCACAGACCCCAAATACACCACTAGGTTGCCAAGTGTAGATCTGCCTAGCTACACCACTGGGCTACCAAGCAGTCACACTTAAATGCTCGTAATCAAGTCGTACTCATTCTGCTTCTAGGAGCTTAAGGGTGAGAAACTAATCGTGATGAGTAATCGATTCCTTAACTAGCCGTACACACCCGTAGATGCTCATAGTCAAGTTGTACTCACACCGTGCTATGAAAGTAATAAATAACATTAAATAAATAACAAATAAATAAACTAAGTAAATGCTATAATGATGAAGTAATCTTGATCTTTATTGTCGGTCATGTGCATGTCCAAGTACGGCACACTCGAATAAAGACACCGTACAATTACATTCACCACACTGCAGGAAGACACGGGAAAAATCTAACTCTATAGGGATCAAACTGCCAGAGCTTTGCTACTCTAAAACTAGGATCTCCAAGCAAGGGAGAGCTGCCTCTTATTTATAGACATGACAGCAGACTATGATATTGCGTACATGATATCATAGGGAAGGATGTGATATCGCGTCGACTACGATATCACATACACGATATCGTAGCCTATGCAAACCACGTCTCATCATACCCCCATGACTAAATAAAAACTCGTGCTCAAGTTACAAGGAGAACAAGCTTCAGTGATTACACAGTGGATAGGTTTGGGATTATTAACTAGAAAAAGAAATGGACTAATTCCGCAGTGTGGGAAGACACAACACAGAGAAAAAATGCTAGAACTACAAAAATTTGGAACTCATGTAGTTCCTGGTGACGGTGGCTCCTCCATGGGTGCTTTCCCTTTATCACGTGCTCTGAGCTTTGAAGGTTGATGATGCTAAAGAATAGCCTAGAGCTTCTCCTCTTCGGTCTGAGGGTCTTGTGTCGTCCATGCTGATGCTCCAATGTTTGATGCAGTCGGCACCTCCCACAGATAGGGTATTTGCGGGAACATCTGATTAGCTTTGACGTACCATGCCACGAACACCCGTTGTTCCTCCTCATAGGCTCTGGCTCTATCTTTGTATTCATGAAGTTCTGTTAGCCTTTGAGCTAAGTCAGTTGCCACATCTTTCTATCCTTGGTAGCTTTCTTTTACCACCACAAGTTTAGAATTTGCAACCTCTAGTTTCTCAGCCAACTTCTTCCGTTCTGCAAATTCTGCTTCATATTTGATATGGGTGGAAGCTACCTTATGCTCAAGCTCTGACCTCGGGCATCCTACTGTTAACATGGCCAGGTTGGCATATCGAAGGTTTTCCAACTCCATGTATTCAGTTAAGTCCTGGATCTACAGGTCTAGGTTCTTAATTTCTGCTTAGTGGGTGTAGGCATAAGTGTCCAATATGGCCCCCCAATTAGTGTGTTGGGCACTGATGCTATTAATTTGAGATTTGGCCATATGGATCTCCTTCTCCAGGATCTATTTGTACAGCCCCACCTGATCATGGAAGTGCTCCTTCAACTTCTCATGTCGTTTAGCTTCATTCTACCATGCACTAATCTCGATGGCTGATTTCTGTCGAATAGCATGTACCTCCTCCGTTGAGAGGGTTCAATTTTCTCTAGCTAAACAGCTTACATCTTGGTTCACTTGAATGAATTGTTCTTGTAGCTAATGAAAGTGCTCATCGAGAACATTCTTTTGCTTCTTCACAAAAGTCAACCAAAGGTTATCTGCAACCAACTGCTTATTCTCTTCTTGCAAGGCTTTGAGTGCCTTAATATGTGCATGAGTTTGCACCTTTGCTACGGAGGCATTCCAAGTGGTTATCTCCTTTTCTTCTACCACCTTCTTATTTTTTGCAATTAATTTCGTTAGTTGCTCGGTTCTAAAATTTTCTAATTAGTCTACAGGAACCAATCACAAGGGATCCCGCTATGTTGCCTATAAGGCGATGAGCTGTTCTTGTAGTTTCTATACTTCAGCCTCAGCATGCTCAGCCCTTACTTCGGATATGACCATTTTCCCCTTTGTCGAAATGAGGTCCGACTGAATTATTGTTACATCTTGGGGGATGTCAAACAGGGACGTCAAAACTTGCCTTGTTTGAAGCAATCTATCCAGTACATCCTCATGTTCTATAGGAGTCATTGAGGTTCTAATGATAGTTTGAGCATCCTGTGCTCCTGAGAGATCTACTGGTGGCACAACAGGTACATTAAAAGACTCTTTGATGTGGTCTATGACCACTTCAACTGCTCCCATGGCATCCTGGTGTTGCATGACCACCACCGTGGCCCCTTCACCAATCTCTAATTGCACTTGAAAAGATGCCACATGTCCAGAGATCTATTGTGACCATCTGCTTTCCCCTCCTCCTATTTGCAGTGACAACTCACCCCTTGTGCGATCTACTGAAATCATAGGCTGGTTGGCATCATCGATGACACGGAAGAGATTGGCGTCCTCACGACTTCCCCAACTGACCGTCTCAGCAATGGCCCTAAAATGGCTCATCGATGGTCTATAGTCTTACAGTGGTAGCTAATCCTGGCTTGTACCAGTCCTTCTTCCTGTTGTTGGCTGGGACCTGTGGTTGAAGGTTGACTAGGTTCTGCAAGTTGAGTTGCATGGGGTCCAGTCATTTCTTCTTCATCTTCTTCATTTGGTCCCAACTCTTCGCTAGTGCTCTTTCTTAGAGCTAGCACCTTTAACAATTCATCGTAAGAAGCATTTTGGGCCTTTTAGAGGATGTCATTGGTATATCCCTAAATACCTACCCAACGCACAATTTTCTGATAAGGCAGGGAAAAGGGAGTGCCATTTTCCCTATCTTCTGTTCCTCAAATCGCCTTAGGATCTCCATCAAATATAGATGAGGAAGGTTAGCGTTAACCTTTCCCATCAACACTGCACATCCTCTTGCTACGTACGTTGATATTCTTTTTAAACCTTTTGTGGGAAAGAGGTGATAGGTTCCAATTTTGAAATAAACTCTCTCTTCCATGGTTAGCTCACCAAAAGCTTTATCTCTACCATAAGCCTTTTCTAGTCAATCCTTTCACACATCAGGGTCTGATCGGGTGGATAACCGAGCAACGTGGGGGCTTGAATTCGAAAGGTTTAACACTTCTAAAATTGCCTATGCAGAAAAATCTATGGTCACACCAACAATGTTGAATGTGGTGCCATGCTCTTTATTATGCCAGAATAGGTATGTTTCTCCTAAGTACTAGGCACCTTGTTCAGAGAGGACAGGCCATAAGGGAGACCCTTTGAGGTGATCCCTAACAACCTCAGGAGTGAACTCTACAAAATATTTGAAGTTGAGTTCCACAATCACCGAAGCGTTTGTGGACCTCGTGTGGATAGCCTGAACACATTTCGAGGACAACGTGAGTTGTTATCCCAGTTTAGGCACAACGGTTCCTCCTTCTGCCTACCCAGATCGTCTGGTAGAAGGTTCTTCTTAATGGATGCTGAATGAATGCACCTCCTAGTCATTATGTTATCCGACAGGGACTTGCCTTCGACCTCTCCTAGGTTGTTTTGCTCCACCTTGGGTCAAACTCTTCTACTGGGAGCGTTTTGGGGCCATTTGAAATCACATGGGCCAATGTTAGTAAGGTTATTTAGGAAATCAAGTTATACCTTACTACTTGCCTTAAATAAAGATCTTATGTTATTGTGTGATTGGGCCCAAAAATTATGATAATGGGTCCCATGACTTAGGTGAAATTTCATTTTAATCTCCTGGTATACTTAAGGTCATATCATTTTTGGCACAATTTGTCTAAGTGTTAGTATTAATTATCCTAATTGATGTCCTTTGGGCGATGACAAATTTCAAAAAAGTTAGGCACTTTTCGGCAAGTGTCTCTCCCCCATGACTAAACTGAACACTTCGGGTTCAAGCAGGTTCAAAAGAAATTCAAATTGGAGTACCAGTGTGTGAGATATAGTTGAAAAAGCAAAGGTCACTCAAGCGCAATTCACATAGAAAAAATTCAAAAATTCCCCCAGCGTAATTGCCAAATGAAGCTAAGTGTTGCGGTGGGGGGTTCTTATTTATAGGAAAAGGGGACGCGATATCGCATACGGTACATCGCATACGCGATATCTCGTCCCAACTATAGTGAGACACTTGAAAGAGACCGAATTTTTTAATGATTTTTCTTTAAATTAATGGGTAAAATGAGGACATTGACAAGGATTAATGTATTCAAGGGTAATTACATGAATTCAAGAGGCACTTTGAATGATAAAGATGTGAATTCAACAATTAAAAAATTTGGCAGTTATGAAGAAAAGGGAATATAATGGTACATTGGAATGTTAAAGTTTTGAGGGTTAATAAATGGGAAAGAAAATTATGAAAAACTAAGCTGAGGGTAAGAAATTGTGTGTTCTAGCTAGAGAATTAATGAAGATTACAATAAAATTACACAAGTGGGTCCTCCCCAAAGTAGGTTTCAACCTATTATGCCCTTGTGTAATCACACTTAAAGTGTCCGTGGGCACTAGAAGGGTTAGAGGTAATCTGCACTAACTCTACAAAACACACACCCATAAATATCACTGGAATGAGATGAAAATTTTATGTTACACCGGACACGAGCAACAATTATATGAACAGTGAGATGAGATGAAGTATAGAAAGGTATCGTAGAGATTGAGACATGAGGTAACTGATCTAGGGTACAATGAATCCTGCATGTAAAGCATGATTAAGGTGTCATTAACCCGTCATTCCAAGATCAGGACCAAGTCCATCCATCTTAAATAGTGACACCGCATTGTTTCATCCCATGATGGACAACTATGAGAGTACCATAACAACAAGGCGTACGATCACTTGGCATTTAGTGCAAGGGAGGAGTGATTTTTTTGTTTTATGGCACTTATCTTTTTTCTTTTTCTCTTCTTTATTTCTTTTTTTTCACTTTACTGAATCCAAAGAAGCCGCCAACCTTCAAGCATGGGTGCATGTCTTTCCAGTGGGACCCTCTAGAAGAGCATTTGATTTTCAAGTTCCCTTTTGATTACTCTTACTCCCATTTTTCATTAGATCTACAAGGATCTTAGTACAACCAAGTTACATGATAACACCCATAGTTGACATCAAAGAGAATCCACAAGTCCCCTTGATGTCACACCCTAATCATTCCTTCTTGGTCCATCCTTCTTCATTCTGGGTACAATGAACACAAAATTAATTTTAAGTTTTAGAAAGTTCAAGAATGTCACTGTACCCATGAATAGAACCTCTTTATTTATAGAGTGGATGAGTGGGTGTAATAGGCTCACTGTTTCAAATAATTGATCACTCATGACTTAATAACATAGAACACATCTCAACCAATGATCCACATGAGTGTTTTATTCGTAGATGAGATTACTTACACAACATGAAAATACAAACACAAAAAAACACAAGAAATATAAAAATATAAAAAGATAAAACAAAAAGTTGAAAAATGAAAAACATTTATTGATCCTGCTTGTTATTGACATGGGGGATATCCCCCATAACTAATCAGTTGAGTAAGGCAAGGATTAATAAATGGGAAATGAGGATCCTTGCATATTGAAAATATTAGGACCAGTCCATACTTGTCCCCTTGGGGTTCACACACTTGATTATAATAAGCATAGTGGGGCACTTTATACGATGTAGTTCCCGGATAACGAGTGGAACCACTATGATGTTTAGGACCATTAAATGGTATGCAAGGATTGGGCTGATGCCTCCCATGGTTTTGTTCATTGGGCCTTGTGGTTGTTGGAGTGTTTGTTGATGGCCCTGATGAAGGTACATGAGGCGTTGGGTTCGAAGGTAAGGGTGCACCACATTGTTGGGCTTGTGCTGGGTTGGAAGATGCAATGGCCTCAGAGTTATGTTGTCCCTTCCTACGGCCATTTTTAAAGAAAGGACATCTTTGATGTTGAGGAGGCTCTTCACTATTGTTAGTAGCAGTAGCACAAGTGTTTTTCATGGGTTGTGGTGGTACAAACACTTAGGAACAGTTGGTGGCATTATGGAAGGAGGGAAAGGATAAGAATGTTGAAAGTTAGGAGGAGGATAAGGTGCAGAAGGTGGTGGTTGTCTTGGAGGTATGGGCTGATAGTATTATGGAGAGTAGTATTGTGGTGAGATAGAGTATGGTGGCCCAAATGAAGAAACAAGATGTTGAACGTTATAAGCATTTAGATTCAGAGAATGTGAAGGGTGCCTCCAGTCTAAGGATGAATTCCCCCACGACTGGGATTGTTGCCACTATGGTCTAACATAGTATCTCTGTACAAACTCTAGATGTAACGTATTTCCCCAATGCTCATATAGATGTAACAAGACTAGGCATTGGCCTTAGGGGTGATCGTACAGGCATATGTTGCATTCATACGTAGGATTGGCAGTTGAGCACTTAGTCCCTTCATTCCTTCTTTCCGAATGTCTATTATTTCACCCTGCTTCTTGGGTTGTTAAAACTCTATCCCCAATGATTTTGATATATTCTCCACACTTTTGATTCATCCATTCCAACATCTTATTGATCTTTGCCTTGGCTTCTTCTAACAATTGTTGTATTGGAAAAGATGATGTTTCCACCTTGAGATTTGTTGATATCTCCTTGTTATGATCATGGACCTTTGTCGAGTTAATGTTTTGATCCTATTTATATTTTTCAACACTCTCCCATGTAGCTAATTCTCCTTCTTCTTTTGCTACCTGCTTAATAAGCTCTTTGATTTTATGGGTTTGTAGGTTGTATAGTTGACCTCGAGCATACGTTCCTAAGGTCTCTCTTGTTTCATTACATAGCTCGTCAATGATATGGTACATTAGCCTTTCCTCAGAAAACCCATGGCCTGGATAGTTTTTTAACAGTGCATAATATCTTTCTAAGGCCATGTCCAAGGGTTCATGTTGTGCTTGTTTCCATCCTTGGATTTGTTTCCTCAAGGCTGACACTCTTGCGTAGGTTTGATATTTTTCGTTAAAGACTTCTACCATTGTTGACCAGCGTCGTATCGAATTTGGTTTTAACAATCTATACCATACTTTAGCTTGGTCAACGAGTGTCATAGGAAAGAGCTTCAGTTTTTGCCAACTGTTATCAATGTTATTCCATGTGCAGGCATCGTAGAAGGCTAGTAAATGTTGATGCGGATCTAAGTCATAGCCTCCTGAAAATTTGGGAAAGTTGTTTAAATCGAGCCTGGGTAGTCGGCTCTCTTTACGATGCCTACGTGAGATTCGAACAGCCTCTTGTATTTGCGTTAAGCTTGTAGTGGCCAGTGGGGGTTCATCGTCATCGGGTAAGTTATGCTTTCGTGTGTTACGATGACGTTGTTTTTGTTCATTCTTATAGGAAACTCCCACTTCAGGTTGTATACTCCAATCTTCATCGTCATATAGCTCATTGGTTCTCCAATGAACTTCCTCACTAAGTGTGGCGTTATTATCATCTTGTAGGAGAGGCATTGTTGTGTGTGAATTTATGTGACTTTTTATAATTATTATTTTCTGAAAGATATATCGTTAAGTTCTTTGCAGCGACCTTGTATGATATAACTAATCTAGATAACTAGCACCATCCCCAGCAATGGCACCAATGATGAGTGGCGAGGTACCCCTACACTCAACCATACGAAACGATCATCGCACGCGCGATCCGATCGAACTCCGCAGATGGACTAGTTGTGGCACCTAGATAGTTAGCCTTAGGTCGCAGTTCACTGTCTTCCTACCTAGACTAGTTTTTCATATGTCACATATGGTTTATTCTAGATGAGGTGTATGATGTGTTCCTAATCTATGCTACTCCTGAAGGTAGTGGAAAATAATATTAACTAATCTAAGCTAAGAGAAAGAGGGTAAGAAATCTAATCTAGCCTAAGTGCGACAAGCAACCGATTCCTTAATCAACCATACACATCTTGTACTTCATGCACGACTGCGACTGGGACTACCAAGCATAGGCCTAGGTATGCCACTGGGATTACCAAGCGCAGACCCCAAATACGCCACTGGGTTACCAAGCGTAGATCCCCCTAGCTACACCACTAGGATACCAAGCAGTCACACTTAAATGCTCGTAATCAAGTCGTACTCGTTCTGATTCTAGGAGTTTAAGGGTGAGAAACTAATCATGATGAGTAACCGATTCCTTAACTAGCCGTACACACCCGTAGATGCTCGTAGTCAAGTTGTACTCACACCGTGCTATGAAAGCAATAAATAACATTAAATAAATAATAAATAAATAAACTAAGTGAATGCTGCAATGATGAAGTGTTCTTGATCTTTATTGCTGGTCATGTGCGTGTCCAAGTATGGCACACTTGAATAAAGACACCATACAATTACATTCACCACACTGCGGGCAGCCATGGGAAAAATCTAACTCTGGAGGGATCAAACTACCAGAGCTTTGCTACTCTAAAACTGGGATCCCCAAACAAGGGAGAGCCACCTCTTATTTATAGAGATGGCGGCGGACTGTGATATCACATACGCGATATCATAGGGAAGGACACGATATTGTGTACATGATATCGCGGGGGATGCGATATCGCGTTACGCAATATCGCAGCTTGTGCGAACCGCGTCTCATCACTTATCCACTAAGTGTTCTCACATGCGGCATGGGGGTGGAGTTGGTTTTAGAGCCTTGGGTTACCTTGGGATTCATATCACGTATGGAGTCAGGCAGGTTACAGTTAGACATTCGGATGTGGTTGAGCATAGGGCTGGCTGGGCACCCTGACGACATAAGGACTGGGTTTACTTTGTACTTGGGAGGTGGAGGGTTGATAATCAATAGGACTTTTGGGTGTCCTAACAATGTATGGGGTTTGTTTAGGTGGAGGTTGGACCTCCGCTATTGCAACTATAGGTGGCACTCGGACTATGAAAGGGGCCAACCAAGTAGGAGGGGTTGATGGATTTGAGGTAGTGATGGCAGGGGGTACATGCACCACGTATGGTTTTTGGCGTGTCGGGGTGTTAGAAGTAACTACGGTGGGGGGGTATGCAGACGACATAAGGCTACTATGAGGTGTATGAGGGTTGAGGCATGGATGTTGATGTGGTGGGAGGAATTCAAACTACAAATGGCTTGTTAGGTGTTTGTTGTTCATGGTTAGAGTAGACGATATTAATGTTAGATGTTTCAGGTTCATTATCTAAGTAGATTGTGTTAATAACGTACGGTGCCTCTTTGGTGTTCAGAGGATTATTATACACCCCCATAGCCTGGCTCTGTGGTTGGACCAGGTTGGCCTCATCAAAGGTGATTTGGCCTTCGTCGATCATTCGTTGTATGTCCTTCTTCAGGGTGAAACAGTAATCTGTGTCATGCCCATTACGTTGGTGATAGTCGTAGAAGTGATCCATTCTAAAACCTTTGGGTACTGGAGGCTCATCTGGCATTGCTAGGCTTGGGTTCTATGATGATGATGATTCCAGCACGGTTGTGGGAGCAGGTTTAGTATAATTAGTAGGGGCCACCGATGGTTTGTTTTGTTGTGCCACGTTTGCTTGTTGCATTTCCCCTATTGCTGCTATAGTTTCTTTAGCCTTTTCTTTATCCTTTTTACTGTGTTAACTTTTGAAGGCTAAATAGGTAGGATCGTGGCTATTTTGAGCCACCTCTTCTATATTCTTAATTTGTACAAAGGCTTGATTAAGGTTACATGCATTGAGATAATATAACTTAGATTTGAAAAAGTCATTAACAGCCCCCTTTAGAACGGTGAGCAGATATGTCTAGGGATTGGCTCATGTAGCTCATTGAGAGCGGCACTCCACCTCTGAATGAATTTTTGTACAGGTTCTAGCGGTGCTTGTTTAACCTATATAAGGCTATCTAGCGTCACCTCAGGTTTCAAGTTATACTTGAACCTCATCACAAATTGATGTAACAACTCTTCCAAGGAAAATATGGAATTCCTCAACAAGGCCCGGTACCAATCAAGTGCTCTCCTTGCGAGGGACATAGGGAACACTCACAAAATGGCATGGGGCCATGCCTAGAGTAATATGCATTCTAATCTAAATGTTATGAGGTGAGCATTGGGGTCTATTTCCCCATTATATATAGTTAGTATTGGCAACAATACACCTTTGGGCAAGGTTAGGGGTGGAACGGAAGAGCTGATGGGGTCATTGTGGTAAAAATCCACTACCTTCAACTCTCTGTCGGTAGTCTTTTTGAGGTGTTTGACCTCATCAATTAGTTCCTACATTAATGTTTTAGCATCTACCCAGTCTTGAGCGTTGGGTGAGACAGCAGCTTGGGGGTGTGGTGCAATGTATAGGCTAGATTATTGAATACTAGGTTGGAAGGCTAAAAGTTGTGTAGTTGGTGGTTGTACTTGTGGAATGTTCATAGCGGGTGGTGCTAGGGATGCCACATTATAGGCGAGAGGTTGTTATTGCTGTGGTTGCGGCTGTACTTGGGGAATGTTGGCTAGTGGAATCATGTGAAGTGGCATGTTGTAGTGAGGGGGTTGATGTGATTGAACACCCATCACTGCCCATTACCCAACCATGTTTTGTGAAGGAACCCCCTGTTGGGTTACAGTAGTGGAGGGGGCTCCGTGCGTTTGGATGTGGAGGATATAGTGAGTAGACGTAGATGCCAGTATCACATGTGGCATCCCGATCACGCGGGGTGGGAAGGTTGCTCCCATGTTATTGTGAGGAGGTGGTACTTGCGAGGATGGGCTTGCAGCTGCAGCGGGGATGATAGCAAGAGGAAGTGTATTGAATTGCAGGTCAGTCACTATGGGAACATGAACAAGTGCGGATGTTTCTGGAAGAGGTACTTGCACCTGGGTGAACCTGAGGGGTTGGAGGGATGTAATTTCCCCTGTGCCTGGATGAAACAACGGGTTGACATGTGTTTGTGGGCTAAGGGTGTGATAGGAGTCTTCGTGTTCAGATTGGGCAGTGAACTCATCCTCCTCTTCCAGCTAGGGATCTACTACAAGCTGATCTAACGACTAGCTCTATTGCAGGAGGAGTTGTGTGATGAGCTAAGAGTAAGGCTCTGGAAGGGGGATGATATCATATGAGGAAGGGATGAACTTGTGTCCCCCCCTATAGAATAATTCGTATTGCCTCTTTACCTCTATTTCGGCTTGGTCCATAGCTAGGCCAGCTTGTATCTTCACACATAAGAAGTTGTACTAGTCTTGGGTTATGATGTTGGATGTTGGGTTCCTCCCTTGCAACCTAAGGGACTGGTGAGGCCCCGTTGTGGGTTGTACTGTCGGTTGTTGGACCATGGGCTATTGGGTAGCCATGGTGCCTACGATGTCGGTGACTTGGGTGGTTGTAGTGGTGGTGTTTACGGTGTTCATGATGACCTGTTGAGAATATGACCTAGTGTAGAGATGTGAAATTAGTGTACTGAGTGCAGCATAAACCTACGTGGTAACATACATCGTATATGCTTCAACGTCCAACGTATAACGATAGTGTAGACAGCGTATAGGTATGCAGTGTATAGGGTTAGCATAGATGAGTCTATGATGTAAGTCATACAACGTATACACTAAGCAGCATATACATCGTTAGGGTGCAGTGTAAACAAGGTTACGTGTGCAGCATGTAGAGTGCAGTATAAACTAGACGATAGCGTAGACAAAGTCTACGGCGTAGAGAGTGCAGTGTAAATTTGGCTGTTATGTGTATGTTGGCGGCATAAACAGAGTTGCATGTGCAGCATAGACAAAGTCTACACCATAAAGTTTGTAGCATCAGCGTATAGCGTAGACAGGGTCTACAGCGTATAGCGGATAGCATATATTCAGCAACGTAAATGCTGGGGATTTTGTAGAGGGTCAGCATGTGGTTAACAATGTAGACACTGGGAGACTTATAGATGTCAAGTTTTAAATGGAGCGGCGTAGACACCAAGCAGCGTAGACGCTAGATAGTTTACAGGTGGTAAGTTTTAAACTACGTAGCATAAACACTGGGAGGTTTACAGAGAGAATCGACGTATGGTTGGTAGCATAAACGCTCAACAACATAAACACTGGGAAGCTTGCCGATAAGGTTTTAGGAAGAGCCTTCCTTCTAGCGCTAATTTCTGTACCATTCGAAATCATTAGTCTTCGGCTGGAAGGAAACAGAGGCTGTGGGATCACCGGACACACATAAAAGATCCTACCTTCGCCTGAGGGTGAGCTAGAATGAATGAAGGTAGAGTACTTTGAGTGGTCTACACACAGATCAGACAAGGATTTCCCCGAACGTACACCGAAGTGCTATATGCTGGGTTATACGTAAATGGCATAACAGGCGTAAATTAGACCCTAAATATCATAACTGATGTGAACAGAGCGTAGATGTAAACAAGCATAAATAGAATACATGCAACAATTAATGCAAACTATAAAAAATTTTAGGAAGAAAATGTAACAATGGAATTTCAAAATAAGAGTACAATGCACTGGTCTAACGCAGTTGTGATTTGGACACAAGGTGGAAAAAAGCCCCGGTGGATGCAGGGATATGTGGGCTAGTTCACACCGTAAGCATAGCGTAGAGGCTGTATGTTCAACTTACAAGGTTTTCCAGTGTACAAGGTTCTCTGCTCTGTTTC
Source organism: Gnetum montanum (assembly GCA_015680685.1). Classification (NCBI taxonomy): domain Eukaryota; kingdom Viridiplantae; phylum Streptophyta; class Gnetopsida; order Gnetales; family Gnetaceae; genus Gnetum; species Gnetum montanum. Next base: position 177,326 of record MNCI01007821.1, read on the forward strand.
TCAGCATCTCTGCTCTCTGGTTTGCTCTAGAATTTGTCGACCGAGCTTGTTCTAGCAGAAAATTGAGGGTTTTATATAAGTTTTGACATTAGACTCAAGTTGGGTGACATGTGGCGCATTGACCGAGTGCAAAATGGTGGAATTTAAAAGTGTACAACATGTTACATCTGCTGGTCATATACGCTGGGTGTATATGCTATGTCTGGTGGACGTAAACTTGGCATATATGCTGGGCGTATATGCTAGATGTGCTGGGCGTATACGGTGGGCATGTACGTTGATGGATGCTGGCGTACACACTAGGCGTGTACGTTGATGGATGTTGCCTTGTGCCAAATCTTGCTCTACAATGCTATTTCCATGCCACCTTTGGGGATTTCATGCTAGCTGTATACATCAGTTGTACCTGCTGAGCGTACATGTGAGGTGTGTACGCTGGGCATGTACACTGGACATCTACGCTAGGTGTATATGCTATGAATGTTAGGTGTATACACTGGGCATATACGCTGCGGATGTCGGGCGTATACGCTGTGAATGTGAACTTGAGTGTATATGCTGAGCGTATACGCTAAGATTGCATACTTAGTGAAAATTAAGTATTGTTGATCTCCAAAGTTGCCACGTTTGACACCAGATGTAGCTATGGTCGTCTGTGGGTTCCAGGGACCTACTTCTTGTTGGAGAAGTACTAAGCTCGAAATTTTGTGGTGCTTCAAAGGTCACGTAGTGTTGTGCTTCCATAATAAGTTACATATTTACGATGGTACAAGGCTTCATCCTGCAAACACAACTCTAATAGGACAAGAAAGCTAAGAAAAGAAGTCATGTTATTATAATTAAATACATGAGGCCACGTAGAATAGTTTAGAAGATTTAACTACCAAAGCTTAAAATGTGTTGTCAATTTAAGTCCCTAGCAAGATGTGGTACTAGGTTAAAGTCTTAGCATACCATGGTGTCAGTTTAAGGCCTTCGCAAGTTGTGTTCCTAGTTTTAGGCCTTAGTAGGCCATGTAAAGTAGGCTCACTTCTTAGTTTTTGTTAGCTACATGTAATATGTATTTAAATAGGAATGATTAACTAGATTGAGCAACTCATTCCCATTCATGTATACTATTCTTAATGTGCCATTGTTATAGGTCTTAGTGACCAAGAAAGGGCCTTCCTAGTTGGCTAAGAATTTATCCACATTCTCATGAATAGCTTTGAGGACAAGGTCACCCTCCTTGATCTTTCATTTGACCAAGTCATGGTGATGTTTTCACTTCTACCTCACTTGATGCCACCCAACATGAGCAAGTTCTTATACACATTGCTCCTCCACCAAGTCCATGTCCATGGTATGTAGCTCCTTACTTTGTTCATTATTAATGAAGTTAGACATGGCCACTCACATTGACAATACATGCAATTCAAGAGGTAAAATAGCTTTAGAATCATAAAAAAGGCTATACAAAGTTACACTTACTGTAGTATGATATGTTATTTTATATGCCCAAGGTGCATGGATAAGTTGCTCATGCCACTTGTAGTTACTGTTGTTTAGCATTTTCTTGAGCAAGTTGATGATGGCCTTGTTGATTGCTTCAGCTTTTCTATTACATTGAGGATAATAAAGTGATGAGAAAGAGTACTTAATGCCTAGGTCATGATAGAAATATTCTATTTCTTAACTACTAAATTATGATTCATTACCTATAACTATAGTCATAGGTATACCAAAGCAAGCTACTATGTTATTAAGAATGAATCTACAAATTTTTTCAGATGTAGTCTTCCTTAGAGGAATAGCCTTAACCCACTTAGTAAATTATTCGGTAGTGGCAATGATGAAGCTATGCCCTACAGAAGATTTAGGCATTATAGGTACAATGATGTCCAACCCCCATTGTTAAAATAGATATATTATATGAGTGGTATGTAACTCAGTCAATGGCACACGTATCAGATTGCTATACTGTTGGCACATGTCACAAGTTTTGACCTTCTACAGATAATCATTTTTCATATAAGGTAAATAATAATCTAATCATCTAATTTTAGTGGCCATGGCTCTAGGTCCTATATGTCCATCATAAACACCTCATGAACTTGCTCTATGATTATTCCTAGCTTTAATTCTACCTAAGCACTTTAATAATATACCATCATAGGATTTTCAACATAATGTGTTATCATCTACAATGACATATTATTTTGATCATTTACATACAACATCTTGCCATGGCCTAGTATAGCTTGGTAATTTTATCATGAACTACCATGACTAAGTCTGGTCTAATCTTGTACACTTTTTGCTTAACTGGTCTAATGCTAGGGTTAAGTATGATGTTGTGTTGTACTAAGTGTAGTTCTACACCTAGCATATCTTCATTTGATCAAGCAAAGACCTTAATTTTTCCTTGTATAACTTTGGTAATGTCTTGAGCCTATTGATGTTCTAGTGGGGAACTTAATTAAAGTTTTTTCTCTTCACCACTATGTGTTGTGATAGGAATCTCAATTAGAGACTCTTCAGTAATGTTACCAGCATCTAGATTAAGGGTTTTAACTAGGCTTTTAGGCCACTTTAGATGTTTTTCAATTGAGGTTGTGTGGTTGACAAGACTCTCAAGCTCAATCTTTAGATAATCAAAATTGATGCATCATTCAACATCACCATGAGGCCCACTTAGGCCCAAAGGTATGGTAATTTGCTTCTAGGTGTTTGTACTTCAATCCTACATATTAATCATAGGCACATTAAGTGGCTCCTAGGTGAAAATGAGCAAAAAATGCTAAAATGATATAAAATACTTTAGTAAACATGCAAACATGTGCTATTATAATGACAAACAAAAATGAAAACAAGGTCAACCAAGGCTATAAAAAATTATCAATGGGATTAAACAAAGGCCATACAAGGTCGATCAAAGGTCATAAGAGAGAAAATAATGTGAACATGATAAAATAGAAGGTTATATGAATGCTATAACTTATGAGAAAGAAGGTTGGTAATGTAAAATAAGGTCAAATCTATGAAAATGAAATACACATGGTGAAAATTGGTTGATACTAGTCAAACATGGTTAGATTTTGCCAGTTCTAGGCCTTAGAGGACCATGGTATGGGGCTATAGGATTTCTAGGAGATCTTGGGCATATGAGGAGGTCATTCTAGAGCTATTTTGAAGTAACTTTAACATACTTTTCTATGACTACACTAGCCTAGCATAGTCCTTCCTACCTCCATCATAATGAACCTTAAGGGGCACTTTCTAAGCCTTGATATGGTCATTTTCAAGCTTCTAGTGGTCTAAAAAACTAGTGCATGGGTAGGTATTAAAGATTGAAAACTTTTGACACTGTTTTAGCTTCTTAGAATGTTGAAAATCATGTTCAAAGATGTGACTATGCTAGGCTAGTAAGCCTCAATGTAGTCAAAAGGAATGACTAAGTCTATAGGGTTTCCAGGGCCAAAAAAAGTTAAATTTACACTTGGGAACCATGGGAAGAATTTCATGGTCATTTTGGATCAATTTTAAGTCATTATAAACTATTTATTGTTAGTTTTTATTGTCACATTTTTTCTCCCAAATGGGACTATGCTAGCCCAGCATAGTCTTTGGCTTTGTCAACATAGTCTCACATGGAAATTGTATTTAGATTAGTTTTGAAGCTTGATCAACCATCCTAATAGGCTTCTAGGATCACTGGTAATGTTGACTAGGGTTTTGGTGTAGAAATTATTAGTTTTCATGCTTGTTTGGGCTTTGAATCTTAAAACACCATGGGACTATGACGGGTATGAAATTCCTAACATAGTCAAGGATTCCATATGGCAAAGGATTGGAAAAGAATGAATTTTGGATTATTTCACAAGGTTGTAGGGTTTGGACATGTTCTAGTAGGGTTCTAGATATTTCTATGAGTCTATTTAGGTAGTTCTTGACCTATTTTGGCCACTCCAGGCTTTGGACATGTTCTGAGTGGACTACACTAGGCTTGGGTAGGTGCTATGTTGGCCTAGCATAGTCCCAATCCTTCCTTCATCATAGGCATGTTAGAAAGGTTGAACAATTGAGTTTCATTATTGAATTTGACTTCAACATGACCTAGGACTCCTAAAAGTGGATTTTAAAAAAAAATTCAATTTTGATTAGGTTTATGGGGACTATGCTAGGCCTTGAGAGGGATTAGGCTAGTCCAAAATAGTTCCCTCTCTTGCCAAAGTAGTCCAGGATTGGATAATTACAAGAAATTTCCATGGTCAATAGGGAGATCCAAAAAGGTTCTAGAGTTAATTAGCAGTAAACTGAGTTCATTTTGACGAAAATTTAGTTTATTTTTTGTGGACTACACTAGGCTTGGAGAGGGACTTCACTAGCCCAATGTACTCCCAAACGTGTCTCAACATAGTTAATTTTGTGGTGATAAAAAATCATAAGAAATTCAAGTTTTGGTGTCATAAAGACTTGGGAAGTTTTCTTGGGCTTGTTGACAACAATTCTAGATCACTTGGGATACTTGTTGCATAGTTCTTGAGGGACTACATTGGTCATGGAGGGGGGACTACGCTTGTCCAACTTAGTCCTTCTTCCCTCTTAGCATAGTGTAGTTTGGAGTGGCCAAAAATGATGAAAAATGGCATGATTTAACACTAACATGGCTTAGATAAGGCTTTAGTATCAACCAAAGGTAGCTTTAGGTCTTTTTAAGCAAGTTTTCATCAATTTTTTAAGGACTACACTAGGCTTTGGAGGGGACTTTGCTGGCCTAGCATAGTCCTTCTTCCCTCCTAGTATAGTCATGACCAAAATTATCAATATGTGGTTGAAGAGTTAATTTCATGGTCAAAAAGGCCTAAATAAGGGTTTTGAGGTTTATTAGGGTCAAGTTTCATGATTTTAGATGTTTCTTAATAGCTTTAATGGGACTACACTAGGCTCTAGGTAGGGACTATGCATGGCCAATGTAGTCCCATTTCCCCATCTAGTGTAGCCCACATGTGGATGTCAAAAGTTGAATAAGTGGAAAGATTTGACCAAGGTTGATGATCTAATGTTGTCAAAATTTTAGTTGTAGTCCATAGATGATGGGGTTTTGGATTTTCGAGTGGACTACATTGGGCAATCACTAATACTATGCTAGCCCAACATAGTCCTCCTAGTCCTCAATGTAGTCCCATGTGGAAATAGAGATTTGTTGATTTTCTTGAGGTTTTTAGTCTATCGACTATTAGTTTGGAGTTCCTAGGGGTCTTGTCAAGGTTTGGAGGCTCCAAAAGGTATTTTTGGAGTTGGTAAGGATCTGTATGATGCCTACTAATCCTAGAACCTTGGGACTATGCTAGCCTAATGTAGTCCCTAGTTCTCCCTAGCGTAGTCATGGGGAAGATGGAAAAATTGGCATCATTAACTACAATCAACCATCCCTTGCACTTTTTGAAGGTGAAAACTAGGGTTTGGAGAAATGGTGTGTTAATTCAAGATCAAATGAAGGTTGAATGGACTAGGAGAGTTTCTTAGTGTTGTAGGAGGTAAAATGTGATGTTGGACTATGCTTGGTAGTAGCTAGGACCATGCTAGCCCAATGTAGTCCTTTACTTCTCTCAATGTAGTTAGTGAGGAGGCTTAATTCTTGTCACAATTGGAGTACCTTTGATTAAATTTTAGTGTTAATAGGGGTTCTAGCTAGGGTTTGGTGAGGTGGACGATCAATTTGGAGGCCTTTGGAGGTTGAATGAATGGTTAGAAGTCCATCCCATTATGGACTACACTAGAAGTAGTTGGGACTATGCTCTCCTTCAATGTAGTCACTAGTATCTTGTCAAAACCCCTCATACTTGGTTGCATTCTTGGATTGCAAGGTGCCCAATCATGGGTTTAGAGAGATAAAGTGGAAGTGATAGTTTTTCTATGGCTTTAGGTTGACTACTCTCAACATAGTCATGGCTAGGAGATTGACTAATCTCAGCATAGTCATGTATTTTTTATTTTTATGGGAGCATCCAGTGTGGGGCCTAGCAAAAATTAGTAAATTTTTGAAAAAAAAGCTTACATTACCCTAGTGTAGTTTTAGTTTTCATTTTTCATCTCCAAGTGGAGTGAGACTGTAAATGGAAACTAGGGTTTTGCGATGGATGGCTAGGTTTGGGTTGGTGTTAAATTGGAAAAAATTTGGAAAGTTGTTGTTACTTGTTTCACATCTTACCCTTGTGCATTGATTTATGAGCTCTACCATTGTTTCCACTCCCTACTAACTACTACCAATGTAGTAGTAACAACTAGTGGACTAATGCCAGCATAGTCCATCCATTTGTGCCTTACTACAATGTAGTCACTCCAAGAAAACAAATATTTTTTTCATGTTCCACTCTCTTTTGGCATCATGGTGAGGAAAATGGCTCCTATGAAGAATTTTGTATTGGAAGATGTGGAATCCACTATTGAAATATTAGCACACCTTCCATGCCTAAGGATTGGGGAGAGTTTGACCACTATCTTTCCTGGGTACACCAATCTCATTAATTTTCTAGTGTTATTTTGTGTATTCCATTTTTTGTTTCTATTCCATTATTCAAATATACACTTGTGTAATTTTAATTTTTTAATTTCACATAAAACCTACCTTGTATTTCTGCCATCTCTACATAGAGGGTTGGAGTGCCCTAATGACAAAAGGCTTCTTAGGAGCCATTCAGGATGGTACCCTTACAACGAAAGGGGCTCTTCAATTTCTATTAGCTCAAGACCCCCTTTTTTTGTAGGGGTACCATCCCAAATGCCTCCTAAGGAACCTTTTATCATCAAGATGTTCCATCCCTCTACAACACAACCTGCCCCAACAACATAACAACCTCCCATGGTGGCCAATGCAACATCTTCTTCCTCACAACCAACTAGGGACAATAGGAAATCCCTAACTAAACAATGGAAAAAAGCTATATAGAAAGACAAAAACAACACTGATAAGTAGACCAAGTTAGGGAAGGAAGTGGACTTGCCAAAGCCCACTTCCATTAAATCCTACCTTGTATTTTGGTTGTCTCTACATAGAGGGCTGGGGTTCCTAATGACAAAAGGATTCTTAGAAGGCATTTAGGATGGTACCCTTACAACAAAAAGGGATCTTTAGTTTCTACTAGCTCAAGACCCCCTTTTTTTGTAAGTTTACCATCTCAAATGCCTCCCAAGGAATCTTTTTTCATCAGGGTACCCCAACCCTCTACAACACAACTTGCCCCCAACAATAGAACAACCCCTAGTGTTGGCCAATGTAATGTATTCTTCCTCGCAACCAACTAGGGATAATAAGAAATTTCCAACCAAAAAATGAAAGAATGCTACATAGAAAGCAAAAAAAAAAAAACACTGATAATTAGAACAAGTTAGGAAAGGAAGTGGGCCTACCAAAGCCCACTTCCACTTCATCCATTCTCATGACTTCTATAACCCAGGCTGCTTCAATGAGTAAACCACAGGAAGACCCAAAGCCCAAAGAAGAGAAAAGAGAGACTAGGCTCCAACAACAACACTAACATGAATTTCTTATTTTGGGATGCATGGAGAAAGTCAAAAACAATAAACCAACTAATAACAAAAAAGACTTCCTCAACACGATGAAACAAGTTAAACAATCGCTCAAGAAAAAGAACACAACCTTAAGCTTGTATGACCTAATCATGTCCTTTGTTGCCCACCATGAGGCATTAGTTAAAATGTTGATATCCATTCCTATTAGTGAGTATGTTCCCAATAATGAAGAGTCTATCCATGTAGTCATGGTACCCTCTTTGTCGAAGGAATCGAAGTCAACATTATTGATGTTTCATGATAACAAAGTCAAGATGAATCCCCAAAATGGTGAAGTAACCAAGGCACCCTCTTTATAACCATACATGTTGGGCAATATAAAGTAAATAGGTTGCATGTAGACAATGATGTGACAACCAATGTCATACCCTATATCATTGTCAAATGTTTGGGCCTGATAGAACAAATGCAACATACCATGACATCAGTCCTTAAATCCTCTAATGGATCATGGGTTATGATCAAAGATTCCATTTCTTTAGATTTTGTGGTAGGGGAGCAATTCCCTACAATGGTAGATTTCTTGGTGTTAGAGGAGACACCAAGATTCAACCTTATTTTTGGAAGACCTTGGCTAGCCTAATTGTAGGCTATGTCTTCACCTATTTACCAAGAAATTCATTTACCTTACAAGGGAGTTGAAATCATTATTCATAGTGAAAGTGCAATCTCCTTAGCTATTAACAAAGTCACTATGGCACAAGGGTCTGAAGTGGAGTTTTAGGAAAAAGCTCCTATTATTAGGCAAAAAATTAAAGAAGTTGATGGAGCCAAAGAGGCCAAAATGAATGAAGATGAGCCCATCAATGTGTCGTGGGAAGAGTTGCCCTTCAACATTGTTAGTGAAGGAGATGGAGAATATAAATTAGTGTAGAATAGGCCATATACTTTTCCCAATCTCTCAAATATTAAGAAATAATTTCACAAGTGATATATGCTCCTAATCCTCTTACACCCTATGCACTTACAACACTATAACTATATGTACTCATAGCCCCATAGCCTAGCTTATACTTTACTTGCTTTTGCATTTTTGACCTTCTTTTCCTTTATATAAAATTCTTTATTGCATGGCCTTCCATGGCCTACAACTAGAAAACAATATTATACCTTATTTTTTCTTTATCTTATGACTTTATTCCATAATTTTCTTAACCCTTTATCGCATGATAACCAAGTTTAGCCAACATAACCTCAAAACATATAGTATAGTGTAGAACCATAACATAAACAAAACCATAATGCTATAACATCATAACTCAAATTTAAAACTTAAAATTTTAAATTAAAAGAAAATTTAAAATATCCATAATATCATAAGAATAGCTAAATAAATCATCCAATAAATAAATTATTTTGTCTAACACTATTCATACATCATCATCAACATGAAATCAAAAAAAATGAAATTGAAAGGTAACTAAGGAACTAAAGAGCATCTTGTTACGGAGTTGTAGCATCATCTCCATGCTCACTACTAGAACTGTTGATGTCTTTGAGTACCTGTAACATGACAACACAAAATAAATTAGTAACCAACATACATTAAAATAAAATAAAATAAAACAAAGCTAAAACAAACAAACCTGAGATGGTTTCAAATCCACATGTTTTTTATAGAAGGTTTAAAGACCAACCTCTAAGTAGTGAAGAAGTTGATCTTTAGACATGTTGGCCCAATCCATGTCCCCAAGATCAATACCCATTAGGATATTAGTCCTATCAATGTCTCTTCATGTAGGGGGCTCATGCGAGAAAGTGGCAATACTTACTTCCCTTGAAGCAGTAGTGATCTAATGAGTAGATGAGTTATCTACAACCACATTCTTTGCGAGTATTTTGTATACCTCTTCTATATTGATACCCATCATGAAAAATTCTAACTTCCATCTCTCAGTAAACTCCTCCTTTAGATAGTTAAGATAGGCATCCTATTCATCCTTGTACATCTTTTTGTGGTCCTTTTGTGTATGACCCCACTCAAGGACCCAACTGTAGTAATCATTCCACTCACTAACCTTGTAGTTGGTGGGATCAAGTTGGAGCTTTTATTCTGCTACCTATCTCACTAGAGCAACCTTGCCTTGAATTACACTCTAGTAATGAGTCCAAGTTATCTCCATGATGTGCAAGGAGTCTCTATTGTTCACTTGGGCTTCTACGAAGTCTTTGTGGTCCTTGAGTTCTATGACCTCCTCTTTTAGCTTCTTATTCTCCTTTCTCAATGCTACAACTTGTTCCCATAAGAACTCGTTAGAGTGTCTACATTCCCACAAGGACTTAGCACATGAGATCATACATCTAGTAACAACTTCATATAGCCTACGTGGAACATTCTCCAAATAAGAAGGTAAGGAAGGAAATACATCAACCATCATTGTCTTATTCAAATCCCATCTAGTTTAGGCACTATAACCAACATAAAACAATGTCCAACAAATGAAACCATTTAGCAACAAAAAACTACATAACCATGGAATCCAAAGAAAAGACCAAAAATATAAAAAAATAATAATAAAGGAAAAATGAGTTAAAATTCTTACTAATCTCAGGAGCTATATGCTATAACTAGCTAATAATATCTTTAGCTATGCCTTGCATAAATTCAAGTTTATTGGGGGGTTTCCTGACATGGTTGCATGTAGAAGATAGAAGTGGTAGCTTCTGGCTATGGCTCTTAGGCTACAACAATTGTGGTAAGAAATCAACAACCATAGCCCAAGATAGACATGAATCAATGAAAAATAACCTATAAAACACTTAAAACCAAAGATTATACATACCTGAGAGGTCCTCTAATATGGAAATAGGAGGTTCACTTAGTTGTGGGTCTTCTATTATGGCATCAACATGGCCGATGGGAGGAAGAGGGGGTAAGTCCAAATTTTGTAATACATCATCCTCGTAATGTTTTAATATTTCTTCTTCCTAGCGTTGTAGTTCCTCCTTCTCCTAATTCCTTCACTCTACCTTAGCTACTATTGCCATAGCCCTGGCTTCCCATGCTTGTTGCTTATCTACAAGAACATCAATTGTAAAAAAATGGAATCACTTAGCACATTTTTTCTAAAATAAAACATGAAAATAACTTAAAACCATAACTTTAGAACATATTAATGAAACAATAAATGAAGATATAACATACCTCTAACTTCATGGCACACATCTCTAAGTTTGATAGTCAACCACTGTCGCTAAGTTTGATGTGTTGTCTCATCCACCAAAATCCCCTTAAGCTTGGCCTTAGCTATCCCCTTAGCCTTTCTACGTATCTTTTGAGCCTTCTTGGCATTATTTGGTGTTGTGAGATGATTTGCCCCTATGCTATCAAGAGATACACAACACCTGCTAGTAATATTCTTAGTAGTGATAGATAGCACAACTTCTGGTAGGTCTTGGGCCTATGTGGTTGGAGCTAAGAGCTTCACCCAAGGTTTGGTAAGTTTGAATGGATCTTCGGTAACCTATCAACCCCTCCTCTTCACCACTAGGAACTCCTCAAAACTCATTAAGTAAGCTACAACAAGAACAAACTACACATGGCACTTAGTAGTGAGGGTTTTGCAAAGCTTCTAGATCTCCCATTGTAGCCTATAAATCAAGTTTGCAACCCATTTGAACCAAGTACCCTTGGTGAGTACTTGCTTCATAGCCTAAGCTTAATCTATGCCTAAGATCTTCCCCTACAATAAAAATTTAGGAAATGCCTGAGATCAAAATAAGGGATATATTTTTATAACCAATGGTTATTTGATCTATTTTTGAGAGTATCCCTTGGCACCACAATGAGCATCTAGCCACTCCTCTATAGACTCCCAATGATCCACCTCCCTACCTTCTTTGGTGATAACTAGAATGCCATTGGTTGGAATGCCAAAGAGGTCACTGAAGGTGGATGCACTAACCTCTAGAACAACATTCACACCATGAACCTAATTGGTGAAATTTTCAACTCCTTGGCTAAAGGATTTAATGATGTTCAACATCTCAGTAGTGGAAAAAATTGGGCTTGGGGCCATGAAGAGGTCGTACAAGTGCACATGTACAACTCTCACATGTATAGCATCAGAGACATGGTTTGACAGCCAGTCCTATGAGGATTCTACCTCACCAAACTTGAGGATCAAGGTCTCCTCAGCATGACCTAAATTTACAATCATAACTTTAGTTGAGGGAACAGCCTTTGCAACATAGTGAAGGATAGACCATTATCCTTAGCACAGAAGCATCATGAAAAGTAAGTTACAACAAAAATATACTTAACTTAAAATCAAATATAACTACTTAAACAACCAAAACTAAGATAACTAGAAAAATGGTAGCATACAAATAACTTAAAATCAACATAGTAAAAAAAAACACTGACTTCACCTATTGGATGCAAGCATCATAGGAGCTCTAGAGTATGGGTTTATGTCTAAGTCATCAAGTGATGGGTTGGTCCACCAACTATCCATTGTCCCATTCCCTATGAATCTCATGAAAGTCTTAGGATGACATTCGATGTTATCTTCAAGGTCACCCTCCAGCTATTCCAATACCACTAGCATTACATTTAGGATTTTGGTGAACACCTATAAAGTTATGTGGGCTAGGAGTAGGAGATTGTCCCTTCTGATTAAGCTTCACTCATCCATCTTGAACCTATAGGTAAATGAAATAAAAAAATTATCATAACTTAAGTACATAATGATAGAAAATAACCATAAACCAAAGACAGCTTTACTTACCCCTCTACATGATAAATGGTGCTTAGAGGATTTTGGAATAATGTATGTGCATGATGGCCAAAAATTAAAGTGTTGTCCATGTTATACTAAATGAATTCAAGAATCTCCAAAATTTTTGACAATTTTCAAGAGCCCATAGTATTGGTGTCATCATTTTTCTTCCCCTCCATGTGAGTGTCAAGTTCATCCATCAAGAATTTGATGATTAGATTAGAGGACCTAGGTAGGATGATCTCTAAGATCATGGGTATGGTCTTAGTTGTCAAGTGTGACCATATCATCACACTAAAGTTATGTAGGAGGTATGCAAGGAAATATTTGGCCCCTAGCCTAAATCATATCCCACTAAAATCCTACTCTATATCCAAAGGTGGGGAGTTAGGCCCAGGAAGGTGGATGCAACATAAGAGTCCCACCATTCTCTATGACAACAAGGATGGACTTCAAGAAGACCTTGAACATTCAACACACAACCATCTTAACCATGAAATCCAAAGACAAAACCAAAAATACATCAAAAATGTCAAATAAGATAACAATAGAACCATAAAACATAGAAAACAACACTTATTAAAAAATTAAAACATGATCTAAGTTTACAACTAAAATATTACACTTTGCACTAAAATGGCCATAGGAAAACACTTGTAAAAAAATATGAAAAAAATTAATTTGAATAAAATCACTTCTAACCCCTTTCCAACATCTTAAACTATCCCCAAGATGATGGGACATTGAATAAAAAAGTTTTTACAATCTCAACATTGCCCATCTTCAAAGGGGTAAATGCGTAACAACCTTGTAACCACAATTTCGTGCAACCAAACGGAAACAACCATAACTAATTAAAAACTTAATAGAATTCAATAATTACATAGCTATTGGAATTGTAAAACCCTAGAATACAAACTTATAATAAGAAATCATGAAAAATATTAGCCAATGTTTCAAAAATAATTTCCAAATTGACCTAACTATAGCCATCAACATGAACACCCTTCTACATAGGATTGTCAAGAAATGCATCAAAACTTCATTTGAGCTCCAAATTATGTTATTCTAGCTACCTCAAGGATGGAAAAAAAGCCATGACTATGTTGGAAGTAGTAGTTTCCTAGCTAGACTATGCTAGGGATAATGCTCTATGAAGCCACAAACAACTACCACTTCCACCATACCTCCCTAAAACCTAGATTGGATGCTCTACAACCCAAGAACATGGCCAAGTATAAGAGGTTTTAATAAGATAATAGTGACTATGCTTAAGAAGGGACAAAGACTACATTGGGCCAACGTAGTCCCAAGTACTATAAATGTAGTCCATAATGGAATAAATTTTCAACCATCTATCCAACTCTAGAGGCCTTTAAATTTATCGCCCAACTTTACCAAACCTTGGATAGAACCCACTTCAACCCCAAAACTTGATCAAAGGCACTCAAACTATGATAATAATCAAGCCTTCTCACTAAATATGTTGAGAGAAGTAAAGGAATACTCTAGGCTAGCATAGTCCTAGCTACTACCCAACATAGTCCAACACCACATCTTTCTTCTTGTAGTTCCAAGTAACTCTTCTAATCCATTCAACCATTAGTTGGTTCTAAATCGACAAACTATTTTGCAAAACTCTAGTTTTAGCCTCCAAAAAGCCCAAGATATGGTCAACTATAGTTAATGATGCCAATTTTTCCCTATTCCCCATGACTATGATGGGAATACCTAGGAACTACATTGGGCTAGTGTAGCCCTAGGGTTCTAGGATTAGTAGACATCATACAAATCCTTGCCCACCTCCAAAACTACCTTTTGGAGCTCCCACACCTCGACAGGACCCCTAGTAACCCCAAACTAATAGTTGATAAACCAAAATCCTTAACAAAATTAACAAAACTATGTTTCCAAATGGGACTACATTGAGGACTTAGAGGACTATGTTGGGCTAGCATAGTCCTAGTGATTGCCTAATGTAGTCCACTCAAATAATCCAAAAAACTATCATTTATGAACTACAACTGAACTTCCAACAACACCGAAGCATTGACCTTGGTTGAATCTTATCACTTCTACTTTTGGCATCCAAACATGGGATACAGTAGATGAGGAAATGAAACTACATTAGCCCAGTGTAGTCCCTACCCAAGGCCTGGTGTAGTCCAATTGAGGTTTCTAGGAAACACTAGAAACCATGAAACATGACCTTAATAAACTCAAAAAACCTTATTTAGGCCTATTTGACCATGAAACCTACTCTTCAACCACATATTGATAATTTTGCCCATGACTATGCTGGGAGTAAAGAAGGACTATGCTAAGTTAGGGTAGTCCCCTCTAAAACCTAGTGTTTTCCTCTAAAACTTAATGAAAACTTGCTAAAAAGAACATAAAGCTTCCTTCAGTCGATCCTAAAGCCTTCTCTAAGTCATTTTAGTGTCAAATTATGTCATTTTTCATCATATTTGGCCACTTCAAACTAGACTATGCTAATACGGAAGGAGGACTACACTGGGCCAGTGTAGTTCTTACCNTGATCTAGAATTGATATCAAAAAGCTCAAGAAACCTTCCCAAACCTTTGTGAGCTAGAAACTTGAATTTCTCATGATTTTTGACTACCACAGCCTTGACTATAGTGAGACAAGTTTAGGACTATACTCGGCTAGCATAGTACCTCTCCAAGCCTAGCATAGTCCATAAAAAATCAACTAAAGTTACCTCAAAATGACCTCATTTTATTTCTAGTTAACTCTAGAACCTTGTTGGAACTCCTTGTTGATCATGGAAACTTCTGGTAATCATACAAGCTTGGACTATGCTAGCAGGAGAGGGGACTACACTAGGCCTATGTAGTTCCTCTCCAAGCCTAGTGTAGGTCCCTCAATCCTACTCAAAAATTGATAAAATTTCTCAAAATCCACTTTTAGGAGTCCTGGGGCCAATCAAATTCAAATTCAACAATAGAACTTGGTTGTTCAACCTTCCCAATGTGACTATACTAAAGGGAGGATTGGGACTACACTAGTCCAACATAACCCCTACCTAAGCCCAATGTATTCCACTTGAAAGTGGCTAAAATAGCTCTAGAACTACCTAAATCAACACTTGAAAATATCCAAAACCTTTCCAAAACATGCCTAGACCATGGAACCTTATGAAAGAAGTCAAAATTCATTCTTTTTCAATCCTTTTCCATCTAGAATCCTTGACTATGATAGGTATTGCATACCCATCATATTTCCATGGTATTTTGGGATTCAAAGCCCAAACAAGCATTAAAATAGGCAATTTCTGCACAAAAATCTTAGTTAGTGATACCAGTGATCCCAAAAGCCCACTAGGATGGTTGACTGAGCTTTGAAACTAAACTAAATACATCTTTCATTTGAGACTATGTTGAGGAAGCTAAGGACTATGTTGGGCCAACATAGCCCCACTTGGAAAGGAAAAATGTAGTAACAAAAATTGATAATAAATAGCTTAGAATGACTTAAAATTAGCCTAGAATGATCAATAACTTGTCCCCATGGCTCCCAAGTACAAATTTCACTTTGTTTCAGTCCTAGAAACCTCATAGACTTAGCCATTCCTTGTGCCTACATTGAGGCCTACTAGCCCAACATAGTTGCCTCTTGGAACATGATTTTTGACTTTCTGAGAGGCCAAAATAGTGTCATAAGTTGTCAATATTTAATACCTACCTCCTACAATAGCTTTTTAAATCTTTGGGAGCTAAAAAATTATCATATCAAGCCCTAGAAAGTGCCCTTAAAGGTTGACTATGCTAGAGGTAGGTAGGATGATTTTGGGCTAGCGTAGTCACCCATCAGGCCTAATGTAGTCATAGAAAAAGGTATCATCACCCTCTCATGTGCCCAATATCTTTCAGTAACCCTATAGCCCCATACCATGAACCTCTAAGGCCTAAAACTAGCAAAATCTAACATTGTCTAACTAGTACTAGCCAATTTTGTCATGTTTACTCTATTTTCACATATTTGACCTTGTTTCTAGCATTATTTGCCATTTTTGACCTTTTCTCTCATCAATTGAATTTATATAGCCTCTATATAACCTCTTATTTTATCATGTTCACATTATTTTCTCTCTTATGGCCTTTGATTGACCTTGTATGGCCTTTGTTTAATCCCATTGATCATTTTTTATAACCTTGGTTGACCTTGTTTTCATTTTTATTTGTCATTGAAATAACACATGTTTGCATGTTTACTAAAGTATTTTATACCATTTTAGCATTATTTTCTCATTTTTACCCTAGTTCCATTTAATGTTCTCATGGTTGATATGCAAGATTGAAGTATGGATACCTAGAATCAAATTGCCTTACCTTTGAACCTAAGTGGGCCACATGGTGATGTTCAATGATACATCAATCCTGATTATTTAGATCTTAAGCATGAGAGTCTTGTCACCCACATAGCCTTAATCAACAAACCTCTATAGTGGCCTAAAAACCTAGTTTAAACCCTTGATCTAAAGGCTAGTGACATTATAGAAGACTCTCTAGTTGTGGTTCCTATCACAACACATAGTAGTGAGGAGAAAACCATTAAATTGATTTTTTCATTAGAACCTCAATAGGTTCAAGAAATTACCAAAGTTCTACAAGGAAACATTAAGGCCTTTTCTTGTTCATATGAAGATATGCTAGGCCTAGACTAGTGCTTAGTATAACAAAAAATCATACTTGACCCTAGCGTTAGACCAGTTAAGCAAAAAGTGTGCAAGATTAGACCAAACTTAGAATTTGTAGTTAGTGGTGAAATTACCAAGCTATACTAAGTCGGTTTCATTATAGCTATTAACTACATAGAATGGGTGTCCAACATCATGATAGTGCCTAAGAAAAATGGGAGTATCCATATTTGCATTTCTGAGACCTAAATAAGGAAACCATCAAGGAAAATTTCCCTTTTCCTAGTATTAATCAACTCATTGATACTACACTAGATATTCCTTATTATTTTTTATGGATGGGTTCTTGGGATACAACTAGATTAGGACCAATCCAAAGCACCAACTAAGTATGAACTTTATGACCCCTTGGGGTACCTTTTGCTATACGATGATGTTCTTTGGCCTTAAGAATGTAGGAGCAACCTATCAAAGAGCTATGACATATATCTTTAGTGACTACATCTTAGGGTTACTTAATGATTATGTAGATGACATAGCCATTAAGTCCAAAGTAGCCAATGACCATGCTAATGACTTAGACCTTGGGCTTAAATGATGCCTTAAGTTCAAACTTAGACTTAATCCTAAGAAATGTGTCTTCAGTTTCAAAACTAGCAGGATTCTTGGCTTTTTAGTATTGAAAGTGGGGATACATGTCGATCTTGATAAGGTTAAGATCATCTCCAACTTGGTAGTGCCAACTAACCTCGAAGAGCTTTAGGAACTACAAGGTAGATTATAATTTATTTGTAGGTTCATCACTAGGATTACAAATAATTTGCAACCCATGTAACACTTGATTAAGAAAGGAGTTCACTATGAGTGGATGACTCAGTGCAAAAAAGTATTTAAAAACCTTAAGCAAGAGTTGGCACAACTACCGATAGTATATCCTTCATAAGAGGGTAAACCATTTTACATCTACCTTGCTATCTCAAACACATCCATTACCTCTCTACTCTATCAAAAATGTGATGATGGACCAAATATGCCAATATACTATCTTATCCATGTAGTAGCTACCCATGAGACATGATATACTGAAGTGGAGAAGTACTATTTAGCACTAGTCTTCTCATTGAATAAGTGAAGACACTACCTCTTTAGGAGCTAAATCAACGTCATTTGCAAGAACAACATACTTAGAGTCATAACAACCAATCTTTATGAAAGTATCCATATAGCTTTATGGAAAGCCATAAAAGTAGAGTTTGACCTTCATTATGTCTCCCAGTACTCAACAAAAGGTCTAACTATAGCTATACAACTTACTGTTTTACTTGTTAATGACCAAGCAACTATAGATCTTAAGTTTCCTGATGAACATGTCAACACAGTTAGCCAAGTGCCCAAGGGTTATGAGGTGGTCATGCACTTTGATGGAGCTTCAACTACCTATGGGGCCAGTGCCATTTCCATCATAACATTTCCATCTAGTGAAATATGATCCTTCACCTATCATTTTGAGTTTCCATGCACCAATAACATCATGGAGTATGAGGGTTTTAATCAGAGGAATGATTGTAGTTCATGACCTAGGAATTTAGCATTTGATAATCAAGGGTGCTTCACAACTTATGGTTAACCAAGTAACCAAGGTTTATGCATGTAAAGCCAAAAATTTACAAACTTACTATGACTTAGGGAAATATTGTTGCAATAATTTAAAGATGCTAATATCCAACACATATCTCGAAATGAGAATGACATAGTCAATGCAACTACACTGTTAGCCCTCGATGTTACACCAAACATGTTTAACAAGTTTCCCACCTTAACCATGGACTATGCTATCCCCATCATGTAGTGCATTGAGGATACCTTTGTGGCCATGGTTCATACCACTCTTATAAAGTAGTGGTATGATGATATCAAGTTTTACCTTCTACATGGTGAATACTCACAAGGCTTGACTATCACTCAAAAGAATGTTGTATGTAAATGATCAAAAAAATATGTCATTGTAGAAGATAATACATTATGCTGATGATCCTATGATGGCATATTATTGAAGTGTTTGGATAGAACCGAAGCTAGAACAATCTTAGAGCAAGTTCATGAGGGTGTTTATGGTGGGCATATAGAACCTAGAGCGATGGCTAAAATTAGACACTTAGGTTAATTATTAACCTAATATGGAAAATGATTATTTTAAGAAGGTCAAAACTTATGACATGCCAACAACATTGCAATCTCATACATGTGGCATTGATTGAGTTACATATCACTTAGATAATGTGGCCATTCCAACGATGGGAGTTGAACATCATTAGACCTATAATACCTAAATCTTCTATAGAGCATAACTTCATAATTAACGCTACTGAATACTTTATTAAGTGGGTTAAGGCTATTCCCCTGAGGAACACTACATCTAAACAAGTATACAAATTCATTCTTGATAACATAGTAGCCCGCTTTAGTATATCTATGACCATAGTTACAAACAATGGACAATAATTTAGTAATTAAGAAATAGAAAACTTCTATCATGACTTAGGCATTAAGCACTATTTCTCATCACCATATTACCTCAAGCTAATGGACAAGTCAAAGCAAGCAACAAGGCCATCATCAACTTGCTTAATAAAATGCTAAACAACAATAAGTGCAAGTGGCATGAGTAGCTTGTCCATGTAGTTTGGGCATACAAAACAACATATTACAATGTAATAAGTATAAATTTATATAGTCTTTTTTATGGTTCTTAAGTTATTTTAATTTTTGAATTACATGTATCATCACTATGAGTGGTCATGTACAACTTCATCAATGATGAATAGAGTAAGTAGTTACATACCATGGACCTAGACTTGGTGGAGGAGCAACGTGTGAAAGTGCTTGCCCATGTTGAGCAGTATCAAGAGAGGTAGAAGAGATAACATCACCATGACTTGGCTAAATAACATATCAAGTAGGATGACCTTGTTCTCAAGGCTATCCATGAACATGCAGATAAATTCTTAGCTAATTGAAACATCCCTTTCTTGGTCACTAAGGCCTATAGCAACAACACATTCAGAATAGTAGAAATAGATGAGAATGAGTTGGCTAATTTGGTTAATCATTCCTATATAAATCCATATTACATGTAACTAATAACAACCAATAAGAAAGCCTACTTTCCATGGCTTTCCAGGGCCTTAAACTGGCAACATGGCCTACCGAGGCCTTAAACTGGTACCATGGTCTACTAAGACCTTAAATTGGCACCATGGTCTACTAGGGCCTTAAACTATCAACACATAGTAACCTTTGATAACCAAATATAAGCTAAAATATCCTTGTCAAAAGAAACCCAATGAAGGTTTCACCCCACAAAAAAAAACAAGGATGGGGAAGTAAATTTCCAAGAAGTTGAATGGCGAATGAAGCCTCAAAGCTTAAACTAGTAGTTTCAAACATACAAAGGGAGGATACTAATGGCCAAAGAGACCTTGGAACTAAGTGTTAGGTCCTTATACACATCCACCAAGCGACCAACACTTCCAAAGATGAAGTGCCAAGAACACTGATGGACCAACATATTTGTATCATGGTCATGATGTCAACATTTGGAATGCATTATTAACCTTCATGACCATTTCCCTATGACCTCACTACCATTTTGGCATCATAGCCTTCTCCATCATCACCTACACTCTTGGGCATGGTTCAACACTACTAGATTAAGCATAGAGGAGGAACATAAGTGATGCACCTACAATGATGTTTTGTATGCTTTGTCAATGTCTCTTGGGTCAATCCTCTAGACATCAACAAAGAGGGGCCAATGAAACATCATCAAATTTCATGCTGCAATCTTCATTCCGCAACTTGGAACAAGGATTCATTGTAAATGTGAGATATGTAATCCATGAGCTACAATCTTACATACTTCAACTTTTTGGGGCCAAAAATGCTTCAAAAGTTGTTATTTCCTTACTTCCTAGGTAGAAATGGGTATCTCATGTCCATATATGGGCTTGGTAAAACTGAAAGAACCTTTGGAATGGCTAACAATGACAATTTCATGGGTTTTTGTAGGGGTATAATCGCAACTACGCTTGACTACACTTTCAGTAGCCACAATAACTACACTTTTAGTAATCACAGTAACTACACTTTCAATAGTCACTATAATTTCACTTTCAGTAGCTATGGTAGCTGACATGGTTACTACCAAGACCTAGAAAA
The DNA here is from genome assembly GCA_015680685.1 of Gnetum montanum. Classification (NCBI taxonomy): domain Eukaryota; kingdom Viridiplantae; phylum Streptophyta; class Gnetopsida; order Gnetales; family Gnetaceae; genus Gnetum; species Gnetum montanum. The sequence continues at coordinate 198,501 of MNCI01007821.1, forward strand.
AGTGCAACATTGGAATTATTGGAATTTCCATTTTTCCAACAACAACTAGCGTAGAAACTCTAAGTTAGCAATGGCCAACGTAGATGGCATTCTTCACCAAGCACAACACTTTCCAATGAATTCCACCATTTCCATAGTATACAATAATTTCCCCATTTTTCAACACCTTTAGCATAGTCTACCAAGGCCAACGTAGTGAGAATGGCGCTAGTGTAGTCACAAAAGTTTGTTTACTATTATAGTAAATGAATGGGTTTGGTGGCTATAACCCATTCTAGACTTACTATAAAAGGAAACTACGCTAACAGTAGATGACTATTGATCATTACCAACATAGTGAAAGCATGGCCAACATAGTCACAATTTTTTTTTATTTATGATAAATGGATGGGTTTCGAGAGTGTAGTCCATTCTAGACTTACTGAAAATATCAACTACGTTGACAATAGATGACCAACTATGCTAGTAGTAGATGACCGTTGTGATCCACAATCAACATCAATTTGTCCACAATTAATGGAAATAAATGGTAGTCCCAAAAATGACAACCCTAAACCTATAAATACCAAAATTCAACATCATAGAATGGTTCTAAACATTTTTCATTCTGAGCACTTTGGCATTTTTGTAGTAACAACATTTTCCATTTCCCAACCATCAAAGCCCATTACAACCCTTGCAACCCAACTACACTTTTAGTAGTAGAAACTGGGACTATGCTAGGCATAGACACCCCCACTTCAATCCCATTCCCACATTGCAAACTTGGTTTAAATCGAAGAAAAGTTGTAGAAAATTAGAGCTAGGAAGAAACTAGATCATGGAGTGGTGCCTTCTCCAATGGACTTCAAGCATTGACAGGCAACCTCCCATGGCCTTGGCACAAACTTGTACATCATGAACCCAATTCTTTTATACCTTTTATAAATTTTGTTGTTCATGTTATGCAAGTTTTAATTTCTATTTCCATTTCAAGACTTACTTCTATAACTGCAATTCTATTTCTATTCCCATTTTCAATAGGCCATTTTCATTTTTATTTTTGTTCTCATTTCCATTCCATTTTCATTTTCATTTTTTCTTACTGATTTCATCTATGATCATGTTTTCATTTCCAAAACCACTCCCTTTTATACTCCATAAGTCCCTAGGTGAACAACAAGACCATCTAGGACATTGTGAATCCTATTTTTTTAAAGGCCCTTGAGATTCAAGGTTAAGATTATTTCGATGCTCAAATCTTTTAGTTTTCCATTCTAGAAACCAATATTTCTAGCTCCAATAGAGGTTATCAAACTTGGTTATTCTTGACTTTAAGCTAGAATCTTCTTATGATAATTTCTCTAAATCTTCATTCTTAGGCTGCTAACAACCCTTTCTTTCTTGAAGGCTTGTGCAATCCTTAATTAAGGGGGCTAGTTGATGAATCTCAACTTTTATGTCTAAGATATCTTCTTTTAATTTAGTGTGAATTTTATTAAGCTTAATATTTAATAATTTATTTTTCTTTCTAAGTAAGTGATGCAAAACAAGAATTTCTTCTTGCAATTTACTATAGCTTTCATCATACTTACAACTTGCTTTAGCAGCATGTTGCAAGTTTTCATCTGTAAGAGCCATGCATATGAGATGAGAGTTTTTGGTATAGTTGTTAACTTCTTTTTCACTTTTCTCATCATCATCCCAATTTTTATAGAAGTTGATCTTTTTCAACTCCTCATCATTTCTATCCTTTCATTACCATATGCTATTCTTAGTAGGATATTAAGAGGCCAAATGGCCTCTTCCACCACATACACAAAATTATATGGAGGAAAAATCAATATTGGAATTGGAAATATTTTTATTTTTCTTACCTCTTTGTTGATTGAAGCACTTGCCCCTTTTTGCCATTAGTCTTTACAACCCTCTAAAGATAAGAGCTATCTTCTCCTCACTACTCACATCTTGCTCATTAGGTTCATTTTCCTTTATAGCTAATTTAAGGGCAATGAGCTACTTCTCTTGGATGGCTCCTTTCCTTATGAGATTCATTTCATAAGCAAGGAGAGCACTTTGAAGTTCTTCAAATTTTAGAGTTGAAAATATTTGATTTATTCAATTTTAGTCACCTTTGGCCTAAATTTTAATTGTAGCTTCCTAATCATTTTTATAATAACATCACTTTCTATCAAATCTTTCCTAGTATCTCTAATGGCCACAACAAGGTCATTTGCTCTAGAAAAATAGTCTTTTATTTTTTTTCCTTTTCTCATCTTGAGCTTATCATCCTCACCTTGCAAAACTAATAACTTAGATTGCTTAACTATAGATGTTCCTTCATAAGTAGCCTCTGAACTTTGTCAAATCTCTTTGGCCATTTTACATCCTACTACTCTATTAAACTCTAATTTATTTAAAGAATAATATAGATAATTTTTTTCTTTACAGTTAAACATGAACTTATCTTTTTCTTCTTGACTCCATTTTTTGCAAGGCTTGATGGCTCCTATTGTGCTATTGCTAGGTGGTGTGTAGTCTTCAAGAATGGATTCCTAGACTTCAAACTCCATAGATTTGAAGAAGCCCTACCTTTTTCCTTTCCAATAGGAAAAGTAAAATCCATCAAACCTGTGTGACTTTGTGTATCATGTTTCCTCCATTTTTCACTCTTGAAGATGATGTAGAACCAATTGATGATGCACTAAGGGTACCAGACTCTAATACCACTTGAAAATCATTGAGCTTAGAAGGGGAGGGTGAATAAGTTCTCCAAATTAAAATTTTCAGCCATAAAGATCAAAACCAATTTTAACATGGTTCCCCAACTTGGGTAGTTCATTTTCGAAGGGTAGATCTCTTGAATACCTCCAAACATTGTTCCTCTCAAAATGTGGTTTGAAGGGTATCACACCCTGTATAGCTCTAAGCTCCACTCCAGAGTGATTTGACATGATGAATCCACTCAATCATGCAAGATCTTGACAAGCTTAGAATGTGATTTCCATGATCCCAAAACCTTTAAAACTAAAGCTCCACTCTAGAGTGTTGTGGTGCTACACCAACACTCAATCTTGTAAGATCTCAACAAACTTAAGGATGATGCCTTCTCACAAAAAACAAATTAGCCTTGTAGGAGAACAAAAGATAAAAAAATTACAAGGAAAGGATGCAACTAATTTTGTTGATCCTTGTACTTTGAGGTACAACACACTTTGACCACTTACAAAAGTATAAAAGATAGTACAATGAGGTATAAGAATAATAAAATGATTTATACAATGATTGCTTAATGTTAACACTTGATAGTTCATAATGCTTGCACATTTTCCAAGAGAATGAAGTCTTTTTATAGCCTAGATGTTTTTACAATTACTGCAGAATTCGTTCAACTACTATCTAATGGTCATTAGAGACATTTTATTTGCTATTGAGACATCTTTTTACATCAAAATTCCATTTGGAAGAGATGTATTCTCCATAAGGAAGACATCTTTGAGGATATGTCTTCTTCACAAGGAAGACATATACTATTTTCGACAGATGTCTTATTCTGAGAAATATTCAAATTAGCTAAGACATCTTCATCATCAAAGAGACATCTTTTATTGATATTAGACATCTGCTATTTCTTGGAGACATCTTTCTTCAATAAGTTTTGCAATGCTAAGGCTTCCTCTAGAACAGTGAAGTTGAGCTTTAAAGTCTTCAGTCCTTGTTCATGTTCTTTGAACTCTTGCATGCTCCCTTGAGACCTTGTAGATGTTCTTCTTCTTTGAGCTCTCCTTTTTTCTTAATCCAAGTTCTTTCCCTACATACAAAACAACCACACAAGCATTCTTGTTCTCCATTTTTCTTAAGGTTTTGACATACCAAAAGGTCAACACTATGAACTATCTAATCTTGTAGACATTAGTAGGAGTATGCCACTCTTGTACAATCTAAAATTTATTTAAATTGGACTTAATTTGGCCATTCCCCATGCGGTGACCTAGAAACTTCAACTTAGTACAATAGAACTCATACTTCTCTTTCTTGATGTACAATTGATTCTGTCATAGTTTTCAAGGACCATCTACAAGTGAAGTATAGGATCCTTTATGGTCTAACTATATATCAGGATATCATCAAGGTAGACAACTAAACACTTATCAAGAAATAACTTAAATATCTCTCATGAACATAAAAAAGGTGATCAATGCATTACAAATCCCAAAGAGCATTATGATCCATTCAAATGATACATATCTATCCACACAAGTAGTTTTTTCTTCATCTACCTTTGCTATGTGGACTTGATAATATCCTTGGTGGAGGTCTAGCTAGGTGAAATAGCATGTCCTAGCTAGTTAATCAAATAATTAGAGATTATATGTACTAGATACTTATTCTTTATATTATCCTCGGTGACAATTAATATTTTTTCATCATAAGAAGATTTTAAGGAACAAATGTGTCCTTTGAAAATTATAATTTTAAGTTGTTGCTTCAACTCTTCCACCTTTGGCCCTATCATGCATAATGATCTTTGAATAGGAGGGGTTGTACTAGGTAGCAACTCTATTTTGTGATATACCATCCTCCATGGTGGTGGACTTCCAGGTAGCTTCAATAACATAACATCATGAAACTAGTCTAAGGCCCATGCAATTCATGGATCAATGCTTTAATGAGGCTCACTAGCCTCTGCAAGGTCTTCTATCTACATGAACAAGAGGAATCTACACATGGGATATTTGGCCAAGTGTCTCATTAGTATTGGAAAGAAGATTTAAGGCTAGAATCCTAATCCTTTCCTACTTGTGCCTCGTGAGTTTGAAATAAGTATGAAGAGTTCTCATGGAATATGAAGATCAAGTCTAAATGTGGAGCTATAAAAAATTTTTCCTTTCATAGGAACTTCTACCCCAAAATAACCTTAAAGTAATCCATATCCAAAATTGAAAAGTAAAGGACCCCATACCAAGAGCCTACTTGTATAGAAACATTTTTCCTAACACTAGCATACCAAAGGAGATGAAACTTTACAAGTTTACAAGAGGCTTGGACTAAATCCATAACTAGTTGTAAGTCCCTCACCATGGATGGGACCATGTAATTGTGACTTATCACATTGTTAATCATGACACTCACCTATCTTGATCACATAACAACTATGGTCAATTAGACCTAGAGCAAATTATTAGGGTCAACGTTTTATGTACTTGAGGCTCCTACCTTTTTAGTAATCATATCACATAGCTCCATCATAGTAACCAATCTATGTTGTTCGCCTAAGCTGCTACCATTCATAATTTTTAGGTATGGATCTATATGGTACTCCATGGACATTAGTTTTCTTCTTGGAACCTATCCTTATCTATTTTCAATTCTTCCTAAGCTAAGAGGATAATTTCTTGCTAGGTGATTTTCATGACATAGAGAGCATGGAATTGTTCCCTTAAAGTACCCTCCAAAAAAAATTTTCTTCTTTTCCTCATATTATCAGTTGCTTCTAGTATCTTTCCTCTTTTTTTGGAAGCTAATAAAGCATCCAATCCACTGTGTTGACTGGGCTACGTCGACAAAGCCTCATTAACACAGCCACGTCAATGTGACCTCATCAATGCATCTTTCCAAGCGTTGGCGTGGCCTCGTCAATGCAGAGTCCATTTTCAGCTATAAATATGCATGCACCTGCTACATTTATAGCACCTTTTGTTCAAGTTGTAGCAAAGCTCTTGCAGTTTGTTTTTGTAGGAGTTATATTAGTTTCCAAGTGCCCGTAGACATAGTTCGAAGAGTGTACAACTCTTTATTCGAGTGCTAATGTACCTAAGCCCATTGGCATGAATAGCAATAAAGATGAGCTTTTTGAACATTCCTTGCAACATTTGAACTAGATTACTTAAGCATTAATATTTTAATACTTTAATAGTTTTCATGCTTCTATTATTGCTTTATAGTCACAGTACATTTTAGTAGTCCACGATAACACATAAGCACGACCACCTTAAACATATATCTAACACTTGGAAACCCAGTGACACTTAACATATGACAACCCAGTAGTGATTAGGACATGTTTGGGATGTGCATAGAGGGTGGGAATGGCTACTTATGCTAGGAGTAGTTGAGCAATAGAGTAGTGAAATCTTCAATTATTTAGCCCTTTTACTCCCTATATTAGAAGAATTGAATATTAAGAATAAAATAAAACACATAAAAATCATATGCCTCAATCTCACTTAACCATCATTCTAGAATATCACAAGTGAGGTTGAAAGGACAACAACCATTCTAACTAGGATTTTGATGGCTAGAATACTATGCCTAAGTGCTCACAATCTTTAGAATTCGATCGAATCATGCATGAACGCTTGTGATTTGTATGGTTGGGCATAGGGGTACCTCACCACTCATCATTAGCACCATTGCTGAGGATTAATAGTCTTCTGTGTGCTATCTAGCCTTAGCAAGATCATCACTTACTTCGTTGGAACAGACCCATTATGTCAAAATCTACTCATGCTAAATGACTTACATAATAGCAAGGCACACCAAGTGATTTTTTGTTTAACACTAATATGTCTTCTTCTCATAGGAGAGACAAATCCAACCCACACATGCCCCAGGAATGTTAGGTGGTATATACTCATCTAGATGAGTATATACCCAACTTCACCTTCATCCTACATCAGGATGAGCATATGCGATTGTGAGACATGGAGGACAACATTATATTGCCTCCCAATTGATCAGCTTCTGGAATGCTACTCCAAACCCTTACCATATTTGGCATTTAGGACCAAGTTGAGGAGTATATGATGGAGGATCCTAATTATTAGGACTATCATCCAAATGAGGCATAGCATAAATGAGACCTGCAGTATGCAAAACACCATGAACAAGCAAAGGGAAAATGATCTAGCAACCCATTATCCCTACAGGCCCAACATGATGATGAGGAATCAGTTCCTCATAGTCCTTGTTCTTCTGCATCTCTGCCCCCATGTCAAAATAGCTAATCTATCACATAGAGTAAAGGTTCAAGTGATCAAGAGTTCTAGGATGCTAAGGGATCTCCCCAAGAAGATCATGACGAAGGTGAAGATGGACGTGAAGATTGAGGCCATCATCATGGAAGAGGAGGTGATCGACACAGTGGGGGTGGTAGTCCTCCCCCCTCTACTCATTCCCCTATTTCCACCTTAGATTCATTAGGTTCTAAATCTAACTACAACCATTGTGGGAGGGATCATGATGATGGTGATCACCGAGACCGACATGATCAAGGATGTTGATAGGAATGTCATGACTACAAGCTTGTACGGTCACGGAAGGCTCATCATCATGAAAGGAGAGGTAGTAGAGATCATCACAGATGCAATGGCCATCATCAGGACCATGACTTTCATGAACCACTGCTTTCCACTCAAAGCATGCTCAACATAGTAAAGGTAGTTCACATACCTACTAGGAACTTGAGAAATAGTTAGATCAAGCACCTTGATAGAACAACATCCCAGATTTGAAGGGGGATATAATTATGATCTGTAGACTTACCTACAAGCATTCCATGATTCCTACACCCTATAAAATATTCAAAATGAATGGAAAAAACTCAAGTTGTTCCCCCGAACACTCACCAAGAAAGCAAAAGGCTGGTACTGATCTTTGGAGCCGAAATCAATCAAGCAATGGAGTATAATGCTGGAGCTCTTCAATGAAAAATACCAAACCTACTTCAGAATGTCTAATTTGAGATGATAGATTTAGGGGTGAAAATAAGGTAGCCATGAACCCTTGGATGCAGCCATGGGTAGATATTACTCCTTGTTGCACTGATGTCCTAGTCATCACTACTCTCAGCAAGAACAACTCCACCTATCATAGATGGGCTCCATTTCTAAACAAGAAGGATCCTTGGCATTTACGCTCAAGGATGACTATCTGAGTTAATGGATCATCAGCTTTAGTGGTTAATTAAGAAATTAGCCAAGTAAAATGGAGAACTATGAAAATGGGAAAGTGTAGAGGAATATAATTAAGATTCTTCCATCCAAAAGAGGGAGGTTCGATTCTATGAAGATGAGGAGGAGTCATCTCTAGATGCAGTGGTGAACAGGAAGACTTTACCCATACAATAGTTCACTTCTAAAATATCAGCTAGGGTGAAAAGGATGTGGGATTCTTTGAATGAAAAATTCCAAAGTGTTCTAAAAATCATAGAAGAATCCAAAGAACAGAGTAATGATTAGGATCGACGAAGGAGAAAAGAGGCTGAATGTGCCTACCATAAAGGTAAGGGCAAGATTGCTGTAGTAGAACAAGTTGTAGACTCGAACATCAAGGAAGATGATTGATGTGACATATGCTAGTGTGAACATCCTAGGGGATGTTGCCTCATGTTATCACATTTTCAAGATTCGAGGGTGTATGCTCTAAATCCTTGCTTATCAAAAAGGAAAACACCCCAGAGATTGCCTTATCCCCAAGCCAATTCCAGGTAGTTCCACCAGTAGTAGGGACATTATCCAAGTGTAGCTCCACCACAACTATATGAGCACTACCAGCAATGGCAACATCCATAGTTATGGGGGATGCCACCCCCAAGGTAGCAGTACCCTTGCTAGTAGTCAGGTCCTTATGGGTACTACATTTAGCAGCTAATCTTCCCACAGGACTCTTCTAGTCATGCAACCTTATGAAATCATTATTACCCTCAAAAATAATTTTGGGCCTAATCTCCATCACCTAAGGGGGAAAAACACATCTACACTATCCTCCACCATCTCCTTTAGCATACCTACCCATCAATCCTCAATTCAACTACCTCCTGCTCCACCCATGAAGGGAGAAATACCTCCACAACCATAGCAGCGTAATGCCACAAGGGCTATCAATTTACAACTAGATTCTCATCCAAGTGGGTTAGAATCAAAACCACAAAAACATTTCTTTTTCTAGCTTAATAACCTAAACACACCCTCACACTCACTTATGGTCAATGCCCTTCCATCTCTAGCTGTCTCTGACACTCAATCCTTCAAGAAACCTTCAATCCAAATGCCTTCCAATGTGCAAACCATCATGTTAACACATGCTATGATAGACTGGATCAAGGCATATCATCTCCCTCAAAAATTGGCTAATCCAAGAAGCCCCCTCATATACCTTTAGGTAGCATGGAACAAGCCATGAAAAGCTCTTTTAGATTCAGGGTCAAATGTCAACCTGATTTCACATGATATGTATAAGAATTAGAACCTACCTCCATTGAAGAAAAGCAATATTCAACTTGAGTTGGTAAAACAATCCATTACTATTCCCTTGGGATTGGTAGAAGATATTGTGACCACTATTTGTGGGTGGTCCTACCCTACTAATTTCCTGGTGATCCATGTCGATAATTGCAAGGGGGAACTTCCTGATTATAATGGGAAGAGCATGGTACAGCATGGTGGATGCATGTTTGGGACTCTGAGATCTCTCCCTTGAAATTTCCAAAGAAAATCCCATTGGGAAGATCAAGAAGAAATGTGTTCCATGCATTGCGTACAATGACTCTAGCTACAATTGTGTGTAGTAACTCTAATCTATTGAGTGGACATCCATTCAAGCATGCAATTGGTGTGCCACCAAGTCACAAATTCAACGATGCTTGTATGTAATAGCCACTAACCAAGAAGGCACCTAGTGGCTGACTACTAACTTTGATAGTAGCACCCTATGCATGGAATCCTCTAAGAGCCTTGTAAGTACCTATATGAGGAGCATAGATGAACTAGAACAAGTCCATCAACAACTTCCCACTACTAATGATGCTACTAATTGGAGAAAGCTGCAGATCCCTGAAAGCTTTAAATAGGATCCCCTAGAACTAAAATCCTTATCAGTCAATCTAGAATATGCATTCTTGCAAAATGGTAAGTTGATAATAATCAATGCCACCCTTGCTCCTAAGCAAAAAAAGAAGTTGCTATAGATGGTAAACAAGTGGTTGACTACCTTCGCATGGTCATATCCTAAGTTAATGGGGATTGATCCTAGGTTATGCCAACATCGAATCTATATCAACCCTCCATAAATCCATGATGACAGCTGCAAAGATGATTGAATCCCAAACTTAAACAGATTTTCAAGGATGAAATTGAGCAACTGTTAAAAGCAGGATTCATCTACCCCATTGTTTATAGCGAATGGGTTAGCCCACTCATGATTGTGCCAAAAAAGAATAGCAAATGGAGGGTTTGTATTGATTTTCAATTACTAAATATGGAAACCTTTAAGGATCATTTTCCACTTCCATTTGTAGGCCAGGTGTTGGATACCATTTTGAGGCATTGTTACTACAGCTTCCTAGATGGTTATAGTGGCTATAACCAAACCCAAATTGTGCCAAAGGACTAGGCCAAGACAACATTCACGAGTCCCTAGGAAACTTTTGAATACAAGAAGACATCCTTTGGCCTATGTAATACACCTGCAACCTTTCAACACCTCGTCCTCAACATCTTCCAATAGCAAATCAACACTGGTTTAGAATTTTTTATGGATGACTTCTCCACCTATGGAGCAATATTTGAGTAAGCCTTGGACTACCTTGAGCAAGTTTTGAAGTGATATGTAGAAACTAACTTACAGCTTAACTAGCAAAAGAGCCATCTAATGGTCCAAGAAGGCACTATTTCGGGGCATCAAATTTCACAAGAGGTGATTAGAGTGGATCCTAAGAAAATTAGGGTCATCCAAGGAATTACCAGTCAACTAAGAACTGTAAGGGACATCCAGTTATTCCTTGGACACACTGGCTACTACTGGTGCTTCATTGATAATTTTTCAAAGATTTCCAAGTCATTGGTGGAGCTGACCAAGAAAGATGTCCTATATTTCTAGATTAGGGAATGTGAATCTGAATTCCAAAATCTAAAGCAAAAACTCATAGAGACTCCAATTCTACGGGCCTGATAGATCTAGACCATTTCACATCATGATAGATGCATCTAACTATGCATTGGGAGCCATGCTCACACAGTTGGATGACCAGAAGCATCCATACTACATCCACGGTGCAAGCTGAAGTATTGTGGGTGCTTGGTTAAATTACACCACCACTGAAAAGGAATTAATGGCAATGGTGTTTACCTTGGAAAATTTCCAACACTATGTGCTTGGATACAAGGTGTTTGTGCATATGGACCATAGTTCCATCTGGTTCCTTATGAACAAACCAACTGTGATTCCTTGTGTCATATGGTGGCTCGTGATCCTTCAAGAATTCGATCTTACTATGGTAGACAAAAAGGAAACTAACAACATGGTCTTTGACCACTTGTTTTGGTTATGATGGGATAGCATGGAGGGGGAGAGCCCACTCTTTGACCAGTTTTCAAATGAACTCATCTTTGCTACAACAATCTTAAAGGAAAACCCCATAGAATTGAATTGGTTTGATGACATCCTTACCTATCTTCTTACACAAGAGCTACCAAAGGAGTTGGATCATCAAAAGAAAAAATGGTTTCTTCACAGGACCAAGCACTTCATGGAAATTAATGGACACCTTTACAAGGTTTGTGCAGTTAGCTTGGTTCAATGGTGCATCCCTAATGTAGATCAACTATGCATCCTCCAAGATTCTCATGAGGGCCCTTGTGGGGGCCATTATGCAAGAAGGCACATGACCAGTAAGATCCTGCTCATAGACTACTACTAGCCCACACTCTTTAGAGATGCTTAATGGTTCATCTGCTCCTATGATTGATGTCAAAGAGATGGTGGGATGATGACGAGAATGGAGGGACCTCAATAGTGGATTTAGTGACAAGAATCCTTTGATGTTTGGGGCATCGACTTCATGGGTTCCATCGCACCCATGTCAAATGGGAAGGCATACATCATTGTTGTGGTGGACTAATATACCAAGTGGGTAGAGGCAGCTACCATCATCGACTATTCCTCAACCATAGTCGCATGGTTTGTTCAATAGAAAATCATGAATAGGTTTAGGGTGTCATGTGCACTCATTTCAGATAATAACACTCACTTCACGAGTGATACTTTTTGTAAACTCATTCAATGTTTGGGAGTAGAACATAAATTAATAACACCCTATCATCCCCAAGCCAATGGGCAAGCCAAAGTCACAAATTTGGAGATTAAAAAAATCCTAACTAGGATGATTAGCAAATATAGAAGGGATTGGGGCACAAATATTAATGATGCCCTCTAGGCCTACCACTCAACCTGAAAACTTCCTATAGGCTACTCCCCTTACAATTTGATGTACGAAAAACTACCAATGCTCCCGATTCAGGCAGAACTCTAAACACTATCCACTGCAAGTGACTTAGGTCTTGACTTATCCCTAGCACAATAAGAATGGCTCATCAACTTAAACATGCTAGATGAAAATCAATTAGTAGCCCTATCATCAAATGAGATGCATAAGTCATATAATAAACAATGTCATGACCTTAGGATTTGAAAGGTAACATTTCAACGTGGAGATAAGATTCTCTATCGAAATCCGACACATGTGCTGTAATGAACCAAGTTTCAAACACTAAGGGAGGGACCTTATATTGTTTCCAAGACTTTCTCATCTAGGGTCCTACTCATACAAAAACCTAAAGACCCAAAAAAAACATATTTGATCAATATGCAATAATTAAAACCCTTCTCTGAACTACACCAAACCAGTGTCGTTACCACTTTGTCAAGTGGTCGGTCACATTCCATCTTTCAAATCTCCTCCTCCAAGTTTAGTCATGGGGGAGATTGCTACCCATACTAAAATAGTTTTCCTAGCTTCTCAAGTCTTTTCTATATTTTTTGTTTTATACATTTTTGTTTTACACCATTTTTCATAAGTTTAACATTTCTTCCCTACTCTCTTTTTTTTATATATAAATATATTTCACCTTTATTTGTCCTATTCTATTTTATTTTAGTGTATTTCCCTCTATTTATTTTCACTAATAAAGTCATCTTATTGCCACAGGATAAGATTGTTTGATGGTTGTGCCAAATGGGGGCATGATTATTATGGGTTGCCTATTATATCTCATTCTTACCTTAACATTTTTGTTTCAGGAAACTAATTTACACTTTCTTTCATGCAACGAGTAGTGAGTCCATGACATCCAACCACTCACACTTCCTTATGATGTCCCAGGATCAAGAGAAGTACAGTCCCTTTTCCATTAATCAACTCTAATTAATCTTTGACCTTGGTGGATTCCAAACTTGGGGAAGATCCAAGTGGTAAGGAACAGGGTGTGACATCAAGGGGATGTGGTGGACTATGTATCCTTGTATGATCTCTCATGCATTGCTATCCTCAGGGATTCTTTCTCATTCCATGGCCATGAATAACATGAAGCTGACATGTCCTTACATGGTGTGGTTCCCATTTGAAAAGAAGAAACCAAAAAAACAAACAAACCATGGGAATTCAAAGCACACCCCTTGGACCAACCAATATATCCTTGCATGGTGTGGTTCTCATTCAACAAGAAAGAAAAAAAAAACACAATGATGGGAATTCAAAGCACACCCCTTGGATCAAATAATAGGCTACAAGCACTAGTTATGGGACTCGAAAGCCATGTTACCTAGGCCTGATGGTCCCCTCTAACTAAGGCCCTTCCTTACTTCCTACTTCCCTCTCCTTCTCTATTAGGAATGGGATTTGGTATCTGAAGGACATGTGTATGTGTTGAGTGGGTGGGTTGGTATGAGTCCATCACTGTGATGTCACTAGACATGGTTGGTCTTGATCTAGACTTGGAGTGGATTCTCATCGGGTCACTTAACCACATACTTCATAAAGGGACTGTATCAATCTTGACCTCGATGCTCCATTCCACATGCCCTCCCCCTCACCCATTGCTCTCTGTTCCTCACCTCACTACCAGTTTCATGTTTCAACCATGTATCTTGGTTTTCTAGTACTTGTAAATCCTTTGGTTGGTTCTTAGAGATACGAGTATTAACCCTCTGTGACCATTAACTATGGGGCCCACAGACTCCTTAGTTAAAGATGTGCAATGATAAACAAGGCCTACACCTGCTATGGGGAGGACCCACTTGCATATCCCTTGGTTCTTCTTGTTAATCTCTTACTCCTTTGATACAATATGACACCCATTTTTTTGCTATCCATCATGGGTCCCTCCATTTCCCATGCTCCATATTCTGATGTTCTCCTAACTCTAACTCTTCTTTTTGTTACTAACCTTCCTTCCTTGTTATTTCATGATGTTCTTGGGTCTCTACGCTTTCAAATAACTCCAATTTTGTGCTAGAATTCGTAGTTTGGGCCTTTCATTCGTTAATCAATGGTGGTCAATGTAGCAGAACAGCTATGTCAATGTGACCTCATATATGTAGCCACCTATGTTTATGTAGCCTTGTTTACATGGCCCCATAGACACAATGCCCAAACTACTATATATACGAGCATTGTGCTTTAGCATTTTGTCCATTTTCTCATAATGCTAGGGAATTTTTTCAAGTTTTCCACATCCAATCTCCTTCTTAAGCACATCACCTTCCTACTGTGTGTCCCCATCTACCCGTTCCTTCACCCTTTTTCTACTAGAGGAATGTTGTATGTTGTGGGGACCCATGATTTTGTATATTGTGCTAATATGGCTAACCCAAGACTTAACGCATCAAATACGTAATGCCTCCAATGGTTAGTCTAACACATTGAAGACTTAATGCCTCCTAGGTTTAGTCAAAAATTCTCTTAGGGTTAATCCAAGAATTATCTTTAACTCAAAAAAATTCACTTTGACACATAACCCTTCAGCTACACTTGGGGATGCCATGTGTAACAGTTTACATACACCACCTTAGATCAAATCGAATGCATGTGTACTATCATGGTCAAGCCATCATGAGAGGTAAGTTATTTCCATTTTGAATAACATGCACATATTTTAATTAGTGGTTATGTTATGATTGTAGATGACACCAAAACCAAGGCATCCAAGGGAGGAGGGACACTCACAACCTAGGACTAAAAGGGGGTAGGGCATGCAACCTTAGGAGCATGTAGAGGGCTCTCATGTAATTAGTCCTCTCCATGAAGAACTTGACGTGGAATCTATTCATCAGATTCCTAAAGAAGAGGTTCCCACAGAATAGTTGCATAGGAACGAGACTCTAGCAAGAGTGCCATGGATTGAGGTCACCTTGACTAGGGCTTGCCTTGATGCTATCAAACCAAAAGAGCTACAATGAATGGTCCTTTAGGAATTAAAATTTAGACCATTCCTAGAAAGTGCACCAGAAGAAGTCAAAACTCAGTTGCAAACTTCCCCCATGTGGCCAATCATCACATCCAATGGTGAGTGGTATTTGGGGGAAACCTATCTCTTCTGGACAAATCAACAACCAAGGTCGCAAGTAAGAATCAAAGATATCCATGTGTCTTACTCTATAGAGACAATTATGTAAGCTCTTGGGTTGCCTAAGACTAGGGCTGATGTGGGATAAATTTCCAAACAAGAAGACCCCAAGGTGAAAGCGAAGTGGACCATGCGATGCGATGGGGAGGACCATAAGGAATTTAGCACATTGACCACTGCAGAAATATTTTACTCTAAAATTACATCTTACCACATAAATCCAATGATAAGACCCCAACAAAATCACTGCCTTCTCTACTTGTGCATGTGCTTCTTTAAGCGGTAAATTCCCTATCAACCTTCCATACTTACTCTTCTTGGAAATTGAGAAATGGTTTGTGGAAAATGAACGTGGAAGAAAATATTTGCCCTTTTCTCACCTAATCATAAAATTTTGCAAATAGGCAAGGATAACACGATGTGCCAATGACACATTTTTTCATGCTCTAATTGCCTCGTGGCATTAAATGATGAAAGATACATCACCTACCACAACAAGAACAAAGGAAGAGCAACCACCACCTCCACCATCTACACAAGAAATAAGGTCAGACTCTCGCATGGTTGCAAAGCACATACATGAGATTTGATAGTCACTTCTGCATCAACAGGAGTAATAGGCGAGAACCAGTGGTGGTGGATACCCTTCAGTGTATCTCCATGCTTTGAGACACTTAGAATAAGTGGCTCAATCTATGAACTTGCTAGAGAGGGCAGGGCTAATGATTTTGGCCACGCAAACACAGGTGGCTATGAGAACAAACCCTAACACTTGAGAAGTAATGGTGTCACTAATACAACAATTATTCCCAAAAATTTCAAAGAATGCTGCTACTTTCTCAGTACACTTGGAGGAGGGTGAAGGGGCAACTATCCTAGTAATGCAACACCAAGGACAGGAAGTTGTGGAAGAAGTGGTTGCCGATACAATCGCCTCAGCTATCAATGCACCTGCAGTGCCTATACCAAATGTACATGGGCTTAGGGATGTGCAGACATCTATAGGTACTCAAAGTGGTAGACACAATGTAGCACAACATGAAGAATTGTTGCATTGACAAGTAGGAACTAGGCAACCACTTCTGGATGTCTTTAGCCTTCTGAACAACATCACTACAACCCAGTCAAAGCTACTCTTAGAAAAGGGTAAGTGCCTCATCCTAGAGGGATAATTGAAAGTACCTTAGGCTAATAATCAATGCTTAGCTATAGAAGTTTCCCAATTGAGGACCCAACTTGCTGATCCGGCTATACTCAACCATGAAGTTACCAAAGATGAAGCTTTTCAATAGCTTCAAACCAATCTTTAGAAGGTTGAGTATGAGTGAGAATCAATGATCTTTGACAAGTCCTTAGTGGAAGCCTATTCTCATTATCTAAACAAGGACTTGGAAGAGGTTCACTAGGAGACTGTTCTATTGATCATAGAAGTTCATTGCCTACGTAATGTTGGCCTCAAAAATCAATAAATAAGGGATTTTATCCACCAATAGTAGGAGGAGTTAGCTAGGGTAAACATCGATGTGAGAAGATTGGATACTAAAAATCACAACTTGTCAATGAAGGAAGTCTGAGCCTTGTGACAGAAGACAGCCATTGAAATTGCCACTTGGAAGAACAAGGCCCTCAAGTTTGAATGAGTGAAAAATCACTACAAAGACCAAGTGGTCTTGTAAAAAGAAATTAACATAAAATAAATCCAAGTCACAAAGGCTAAGATAAATCAAGCCCTGCAATAGCTCAAGGAAGGAGGCGAGGTATGGCAACCCATCTTTGATGGATTAAATGCCTAAAACTAAGCTAAGATTCATCTCAAGGAGTTGTAGATTGAAGAAATGATAGAATATATGGAACTAGCCAACCTTTGCTATGCAAAACTAGCCATTCTTACAGCTGGGAGGCTAATGTTAGATCTTGAGAAGCAAGTGACCACCTCGTATTCATTATACGAGGGCGAGTTCAAGGTGCATAAAGAGACAAAGCAAAAGCTGGAAACAGAAAATGCAAAACTTGAAGTTCTTCATACCTTCTTTGAAGGGTAATGCTCTGTTGCAGAGAACTTAGCCCAATGAATGGATGACTACCAGTGGCTGAAAGCATTAGTTCAAGCATTTGACATCGAATGAAAATAGTTTGTGACCTGGTTTGTCAATTTAAAGGAGCTCTTCCCTGCACTTTCATGTCCTTGGGATGTTCCTATGCCAACACACATTGTTGAAGTTGCTTGGATTGTGCACAACCCCAGAAGTAAAGAAGACAAAATGAGAGCTCTGTTAGAGGTTTTCCAATTACTTCTAGTAGTTGCAATAGCCACAAGACAACCACAACCACCGCCTCAACCACCAAATGCACCTGAAGTTGGTGAAAGCCTATCAAAACCACTGCTACTAGGAACTATATGATCCTCTTCAGTAACTTCAACATCTTGGTAGGGTTGTGAGTCCATTGTTGTCAAGGTGTTCAATTTTATTGTCCATGAACACCACAATTTTGTAATTTTCTTCCATACACTCAGGCACTTGGTTTGTTGCTAGCGTCAGTGTGTGTATTACTATGTTTTGCTATGTGTGTCGCTAGTAACCTCATACCTTCCAAATTGTAACAAACTCAAGGATGCATTTTCACTCAGTTGTGGGGATATGATGAAGCATCTAGTCCACTACATCAACTGGGCCACATCGATGAAGCCTCATTAATAAGGCCACATCAACGTAACCCCATCAATGCATCTTTCCAAGCGTTGACATGGCCTCATCAATGTAAAGTCCATTTTGGCTATAAATATGTGTGCACTCACCACATTTATGGTACCTTTTGTTCAAGTTGTAGTGAAGCTCTTGTAGTTTGTTTCCATAGGAGTTAGATTATTTTCCAAGTTCCTGTAGACATAGTTCAAAGAGTGTATATCTCTTTATTCGAGTGCTAATGTACCTAAGCCCATTGGCTTGAATGACAATAAAGGTGAGCCTTTTGAACATTCCTTACAGCACTTGAACTAGATTACTTAAGCATTAATAATTTAATACTTTAATAATTTTCATGCTTTTGTTATTTCTTTATAGTCACAGTATGTTTTAGTAGTCCATGAGAACACATAAGAACAACCACTTTGAACATATGTCTAACACTTGGCAACCCAGTGACGCTTAACGTTTGGCAACCCAATAGTGATTAGGACATGCTTGGGATGTGTACAGAGGGTGGGAATGTCTACTTATACTAGGATTAGTCAAGAAATAGAGTATTGAAATCTTCAATTATCTAGCCCTTTTACTCCCTATATTAGAAGAATTAAATATTAAGAATAAAAGAAAACACATAAAAACCATATGCCTCAGTCTCACTTAACCATCATTCTAGAATTTCACAAGTGAGGTTGAGAGGACAACAATCATTCTAACTAGGATTTTGATGGCTAGAATACTATGCGTAAGTGCTCACAATCTTCAAAATTCAACCAGATCATGCATGAACACTTTTGATTTGTATGGTTGGACATAGGGGTACCTCACTGCTCATTAGAAGCCTTGGTTATCCAAAGGGCCTCCTATAGGATGACTTCCCTTTTGATTCATGTTAGAACCACTTTCCCACTTTATAGACCCTACATCCATTTTCTGAGATTGGGAAGGTGTACCCTACTTTCCTTTTTTAGGTTTTTCTTAATCTAGCTTTATAGCCTTGAAATCAAGAAAAGTATTAGGTGGTATAATGGCCTCAAGTAGAGTGTTAATTCCTCTATGGCACAACTTCATTTGTGCCCAAGATTACAACCTATACATAAATTTGAAGAAATATTCCTAATCGCTCATATTGGTAATTAGTAACATTAGCTCTTGGAAGGTGTTAATGCATCGTTCACCTTGCCAAAGTGTTTGAATGACTCAAGCTTGGTCCTAGATACTATTTTGAGTTTTTTTGGTAGAACTATTTTAACAAAGTGGCCTTGAAGCTTTCCATGTATCCATCATCTCACCCATGATACCTTTATCATGAGCATAAAGAAGACTAAGACACCATAGCTTTGCACTACCTATTAGGTACTAAAATGTAGTGGGCAACTTTTAGGTCATGGAAATGCCCCCTAGTAGACATATCCA
This sequence comes from Gnetum montanum, assembly GCA_015680685.1. NCBI lineage: Eukaryota > Viridiplantae > Streptophyta > Gnetopsida > Gnetales > Gnetaceae > Gnetum > Gnetum montanum. Next base: position 217,981 of record MNCI01007821.1, read on the forward strand.
CATTGTAAGGAAAGGTATCAATCTTTGCATCACTTCTCTTGCCATCATAGAACCTAGGTTGTCTCACTTTCATTCAAGCCACCACCATGGGCTCTTTTGCAAGGTGTTTTGCCTTTGACTATGCCACCTAGAAAGATCCAAAGAGATCCTTGTAGAAGTCTAGAATATGATCCAATGGTCCTCTATGATGGTCATTTTGTCTTCCATCAGTTTAACCCAATTCTTAAAGTGGGGATTCAACTTGTACTATAGTAAGTCCATCTCTTTGAGGATGTAGTGAATCAAGTCCACACTATTAGGAATAGGGCTTGACAAGGCCTCACATGCAACTTTAATCTACTCTTAGAGGTTTTGAAATTTGACCTTCTCCTAGCCAATTTCTATGTCAATCTTCAGGTTGGCCTAGTTCTTGACCATCTTGCTAGGCCTACCTCACTTCATTTTACAAAAGGCCTTCTCACAAGGCCACCACAATAGGAACGAGTGGCTAGTAAAAGTTAAAATGGAAACCTCACAAGCCAAAAATCCTCTATCACCCTTTATCAATTGAATTTTAGCTAACAATTGATATGAGGCTCTAATAACATCTATAATAATGTTGTCCCTAACACACTATTTGGCACCTCATGAATCTCTTAAATAAGTTCATATTTGGGACAAAACTCAAGAGGAATATACCTCAACAAGCAATAAACCTAAAACACATGTCAACAAACAACTTGTTAATATTAGTATGTGACCTAAGCTCTGTTCATAAGAATCAAATACATAATTCTAATAATATAAGCTAGATAACACTCCCTTCCTCCACTTACATGGGCACATAAGGACTACTAGTTGAACCCTCTAGATTCATCACTATGTGGTAGTTGGTGTTGCACTCTTATGAGTGCATGCAACAATCCATAACATATCCCATGACACACCCATATTAAACCCTAATGTAAAGTTAAACTACAAAACCCCCATCCCTAGGTAAAGTCCTACTGAGTGGAGTACTTAGGATGGTCATAGCCACCTCTTAGTAGTGCATGGAACTGCCATGCTAATATGATTCCAAATATACAAGGAGAAAAGAACTCCTTGTGCCCTCATGACCCTCAAATTTTGGGTAAGATGGCAGGCGATCATCAACCCTACTACCTCTCTCATAATCTTAGTACCTTTATCCCATCCATAAGAATCTTACCATTAAGATGGACTAATGATTTTATAATGACTTATAATAGTTAACTACCTACATAATTCCATAGTTTCTAAACATATATTTTAACTATACCCTTGGTGGCACCTATCTCAATATGATAATCATTACCTAGAGGCTCAATGCTCATCCTACCAAGGTTGGGTCCTATAAGGGCTTGTGAATAAGCAAAGGTCTAATCTCTTTGAAGTGGCTTTACCTAAGTTCTAATCTAGGTCTTATGACTTGAGAAATATGCATATTACTAACACTCCATGTGGTAGCATGTGTCTGAATGCACCCAGTGAAAGTGACCTACAACTTATGATATATATTTTATTTTTATATGTGACTTACCCATTTAAATCAAAATTTCCACTTTTTTTCTCAATAGTTCTTATCTAACCAAGTTAATCTTAAAAATTTCTTACAAATTCATTATGGCAAAAACATTTTTGGTGAGGAATGATTTTATGATGAAAAATACTAATGTCTTTTAGATTGTAAATATTATGAAGAATTCTAAAGCTTTTGATTTTTTTTTACTTGATGATTTATATTAATCCATGTCAACAAATATCACTTCATGATACATATTTCTATATATATTGGGTTTATTCGTCCAAATAAAATTTTTATACTAGTGATTTTGGCTATCTTTAAATGCTATATAATTCATGTTTTGGATGTTGATGAAGTGTCAAAGTGTTGTGTCGATGGGCCCCCATCAACATGGTGTTTCCCTATCGACAAGGTCACGTCGATGTAGCATTTGCTACATTTATGGGACCTTGTCGACATAGTATCTATTCTTTGCCTATAAATACATGTGCTCCTACCATGTATTGGCATTCTTTTGTCAATAGAGTAGCTGACATCTTGCAATTTTATTTCGTAATCTTAGAGAACAATTAATGAATGCCCATAGTGTGGATCTAATTTAGTTGTACGATTTCTTATTCGAGTGGCAATGTACCTAGATACATTCTTATTCATTACAATACTTTGACATAGATTTATGCTTATTCATTACAACACTTTGACATAGATTAAATTTACTTTTAATGAAATTTATATTTCATGTACTTAGTTAATATTTACATTCCATGAATATTAATGAATTGGTAGAATGAGCACAACAAGTTTCGAGCATAAACACAAATTCACTTGGTAATCCTAGCAGCATTACTACGTGGTTCACCTAGTAGTGTAGCATTTGGTAATCCTGGTAGTGGATACACGAGTTCAAGACATGTACAGTAAGCTGAGAACAGACACTCATCATCCATAGGTTAGTTTAGAATTTACTTTTTATTGTTAATTATTTTAAATAATTGATTTATTTATTATCATTAGGAGTAGCATAAGGTCGAAACAATATTAAGAATCATGTGCCTCACTTTGTACTAAACCATATGTGACAAAGCTAGACAACAAACTACAATCAAGGCCTAATGATCTAGATGCCACAACTAGTCCCATCTATGGAATTTGACCAAATCATGCATGAACACTTGTGATTTGTATGGTTGGGCATAGGGGGTACCTCAACTACTCATCATATGCCTACTATTTTCTGAATCATTTTTGCTTGTTGCACTAGTTAATTCTAAATTGAGAAATCATTAAATCTTAAAGTTCTTATGGATCAATGTAATACTTTTATTTTTTGGAAATTGAGTGTGGATTTTGACATATATTCTTCTAATTACTCTAAAATTCCTTTTTGGATTGAATTAGAAAATCTTCCTCTTACTTTTCAAAATGTTAAAAGAAAAATTATTGTCATCATTGACACAATCTTGAAGATAAAGTTAAAAACATTAGTCAATGATATGTGGCACACACATTATTTTGTATAGATTTTTCTATAGTAGAGGAAAATAAAATTAAAACTCAATGTCAATAATCACTACTTTTCCCCAAAAAAATTATATACTATAATTTGTGAAGATGTTGCAACTATTTTATCATGAAGACCATGTTATTGGAATCTATCCTATTCTTAATACAAAGTTTTTGTTGAAAAAGCAAATGAAAATTTTCAAAAAAAAGAGGTAGTTTTTAGTAGGCACAAATAAAATTTTCTTCAGCAAGTTCTCAACCTTTTACTAAACTTTTTAATTCTAAAATTTCTAGTAAATTCTTAATATCTAAAAAGAATTCATTTTTAGAAAAAACATTTAGCATAGAATAGTAATGGAAACACTCATGTAGATGAATTTCACTCAGTATAACACAAAAAGAAAAGGCCTACAAATACTGCTTTTAATTTAAGAACTCTAAAGGTGTCTCCTTCTCTCGCTACTTTTATTATTATTTTGAACATTTTTTATCGAACAATGCTTTTTCATCTATTTAAATTATAAGATAAATGTTAAGCTTAAAAAATCAAGGAAGAGGGCCTCCTCCTTCATACCTCAATGTTAGTTTTATCATGGAATGTTCAAGTCATTTCTAATAGATCATGAGTAAAAATTTCTAGGGAGTATCTTTTAAATTGGTATTTATCTACAAATTTTCTTTTCCTACAAGAAATTAATATTTTAGTGCATAACATTAGTTTCATTGATAAATGTATTTTAACAAACTACAATTTTTTTTCTACTTCTCAGGAAGTTAATAAAGAAGGAGGTGGCTTCTTATTAATAAAAATAAGATTAGAAAAGCTTTAAATTCTAGTTTTGACAACCTTAGAAAAGTTATTTGGTTTACTTGTCATAGTAAAAAAAAAAAAGGAGATGTTGGACACTATAATATATATTCTCCTAATAATTCAAAAGATCAATCAAAGGTTCTGAAATATCTTCTATCTCTATTTAAAGTTCCTTGGGTTATTGGAGGTGATTCCAATATAGTTGGAAGCCATTTAGATAAACTTGGTGGTCTGTCTCCTAATACATCTTTTCAAGAAAAAGAAAATTAGTGCAATTTTAAAGAAAAATATTTTCTTTATGATATCTGTTTATTTCCACATCATTCAAGTAAGAAGCATTATACTTGGTATAATCATCAATAAGGAAATGATAGGATTTATTATTAATGTAATAGATTTTATATCTCTAATATTTTCTTTTGGAATCATACATGGAAAGTAGAAGTGTATACAAATGTTACTTTATCAAACCATTTTCCTATTAAAATTTTTCCCTCTAGAATTAATTCTTCTACTTTTGAAAGCATGACCTTTTCACATGAATGCTATTATATTCGTAGGACCTAGTGAGAAAAATATTTTGAAGTCTTTATGGAATATGGAATGTAGAAAAAGACCTACTCGTGATATTGGTTGGATTGACCAGTGGCAAAAAACTACTTGTAGAGTTAAAAATTATGCTAGATGATTTAAAAAGTAATTTTCTAAACATAAGTATCAACCTGAAGAAGATGTTGCCGAATTTTTCAAGAAAATACAATTCTTTTAGACTAGAAGTCCTTTGATTTTGAAACTCAAGAAGCCTTGTCAAAAGCTCATTATCTAAACAATGTTGGAATGCTTTTGAAGCTAAAAGTGTTATCACTACAATCACATGTGTTGGCTAAAAATTGAAGATGAATGATACAAGGAAATTTTTAAATCTCTAAAAGGAAAGGACCAAGTACTTGAACTAAAATCACTTTATGTAAATGATTCCAACATTATAGATCTTCAAACTATTAATAGTATTTTTAGCTAATCATTTTCTTTTATTTTTTATTCTAAAAGTTTTAACAATGAATTCTTTTAGCCATCTAGTACACATATTCCTCATCTTATAACAAAACTATATCAAAGTATTCTTAAAGAAAAAATCAAAATAGAAGAAATCAAAGTAGGACATTTACTTTAGCATATGGTAAAGCTCTAGGTTTTGATGGTTTTCATTTGAATTTTTTAAGATGCATTGGGACATTGTTGGAGATTATCTCTTTCATGTTTTTAAAGAAGCCATTAAAAAATTTTATCTTGCTAAAAATATTAATAAAGGTATAATTGATCTTCTATCTAATATTGGATATCTTCAACATATTGATAAATGAAGGCTTATTACTTTTCTTAATAATGCTTATAAAATTTTAGCTTAATGCATGGCTAGCTAAATCTAGCAGGTTATTGAAAATATCATTAAACCTAAGTAGACTAGTTTTGTTAAAGGTAGACATATCCTAAATAATATTATTTCAACTTGGAAGAAAATGCAGTGGGCTTTTGATACTAACCAAAGCATTTCTTTTATTAAGTTAGATTATGTCAAAGCTTATGTCAAGATTAAATATAATTTTATTATTTCTTGTCTCTATAAACTAGGATTTGGTGATTATTTTTTTTATCTTGTTTGTACTCTACTCACTAATGCTAATGCTGAAGTTACTACTAATTTTGAATTAAGTTTCTCCTTTTCTCTTCAATAATTAGTTTGTCAAAGTTGCCCTCTAGATCCCTATCTTTTTATTATTGCTACAAACTTTCTTTCACATAATCTACATTATAATCTACAAAGGAATATCATAAATGTAATTTCAATTGATGATCAAATTATACAATTGCTTAACATGCACTTTGTAGATAATTTTTTTTATGATAAAAAATTCTCTATAAGATATCAATACTCTTTCAGCTAGAGTGGAGGATTACTGCATGTTATCTAGCTCTTAAATGAATTGACAAAAAACTATTATTTATTCTAATGGAAATATTGATAAGTGGGTTACTATCAAGCCTTGAAAAATCTTGAAAAAAGATTCTATCTTCAAAATTTTAGAAATACCTTTTTCTTTTGAGCCTAATCTTTTCTTTTTTATAGAATTTTATGGTTGATAAAATTGAAAAGAATCTTGATAAATGAAATAACAAACTCACCCTTGTTGACAAATTTTTAGTTAATAAGCAAATGCTTCAATCAACTCATGTTTATTATTCGAGTTGTTGGGCTCCTTCTAAAACTGTTTATGATAGAATTGATCATGTTATCCATCAAGATTTTTTTTTTTTTTTTGGTTTGCTAAGTAACATAAAAAAATGATTTTTTAGAGTTTCTTAGGACTTTTGCACTAATATAAGAAAGAAGGAGGACTTGGTCTCATTAATTGTTATAACCAAGGCATTTATTTTGCAACAAAATGGATTGGAAAGTGCATTACTAGAGATGTTGTTTTGATGCTCCTTTTAAGAAATAGACTTGTAGAAGGAAAACCTAAGAATGATAATTATTGGTCTTCTAATAATTTTCTTCACTATTTTCTTTTTCCTTAGGCCATTTCTAGTCCTAGTTCTCCAATTCTTATATAAATTTGGAAGACATAGTGCAAACTTAGTAAATATTGGAATCACAATTGTATTATGGTTTCAAAATATATGCTTAAGAAAATTAGCCTATTCTAGCTTTCTTTTAATAAAGGAGTTTGAGCTACTAATGCATCTAGATTACATACTACGTGGAGCAAATTTAGTATCACTACAATTTCTTATCTATGTATACATGATGGATGGACTACTTGGAATGAAACTTGTAGCCTTTATGGTTTGAATAGAAAGAGAAAAAGGAATTTTAAATAATGAATTTCTAATCTTGAGAATTTATTTAAAGTTAAAAGAAATTGCATCAAGTTTTTTCAAATATTTTTTGGAAGAATAACATATCTATTTTTCCCTTTAATTTGAAACATTATTATAAAGAATGGTTTTATTCATAACAAATTTAATAAGGCTTGGAAAATGCTTTGAATGAGGAAAATGAAAGATATTTGGAGAGCTTCTACATTTCTTAAAACTTATATTTTTTCATGGTGTCTTATTCATCAAGGTCTTCCTATCAACGCTCATCTTAAACACATGAGAAATTTTTTTCATTAATGTTCTCTTTTTAAAGGTGAAGACTTATTTTCTCATTTTTTTAGACTTTAATTGCTCAACATGCTTGGATTTTTTTTCACAATATTAATTTTTGTTTTGTTTTGGAGGCTAAAACATGGGAAGCTTTCAACTTTTGTTACTATCTACTATTTATTTTTTATTGATGTATTATTTTATCTTTAGAGAGAATTTTCTCCTTTTCTTTAGAAGAAACCCTTTAGTATGAAGTGAAAAGCCATGAGAGTGCTTCTGAATAAGGATAAGGCTTGATTCTTTTCCTACCCCAAAGGGGAGGTTTTTCAAGATTGGCTATAAAGATGAAAACCTAAAAAGGCATCCTCAAAACCTATGAGCTTTTTTTTAAGCTCTTGATAATCTAATGTACTTTGTACTTTTTTTAATATTATTCTTTCCACCCAAAACCACAGTTGCCACTTACTATATTCTTGTGTGTGGTGCATTTGTTTTCTAAGTTACCATGTAGCCAAATTTTTCAATCTTCCAAAGTTTTTAATAATAGGGTAAAAGTAAGGTAGGCCGGGGACTATCTTTGATTTTTTTAAAAGATTGATTCTCAAAATGAGCCAGCCTTTTTTTGTTCCCGCAAGTCATGAAATTTCATTTCTCTGATAGCGCGGTAGCAGTATTGAGGCCTGTATGGTGATGTAATTCAATTACCTTTTTGAACATTAATAGAATGTTTTAGGGTTTATTAAAACTCTTTCTCGCCCTTGGTGTTTCAGCATACCCTTGGATCAACCTTATGACTACTTCAGTATACTCGTGGATCAAGCTCATGACTTCTAGTTATATACTCTAAATATGCCAACAATATGATATGTTTATTTTAAATTATTGTGTATGAACTTGAAAGAGTTATTCCATTCCATAAGATGTGTGACCGTAAGATCGTTAGATTCCACTTCGTCGTATATTCTTCCTTGATTACTAAACATCTATGTACCTAGGAAAAAGTTTCCCATCATGATTCCTCGGAATATGCATTCTAACATGTCTTCTTCTGCACTGATGATGATGAAGAGTCGAACAACTGAGAAGCAGAGGAGGAAGACACTAATGCATGCCGACAGATAGTCAGGAAATACGAAAATATGCGTTGCCATCCCACTTACAACACACATACACACATATGTATATGCAAAAGAGATGTTCCAACAGACAAATTGAATCATTCATCCCTCGAATGTCACGTAAACCTGCAAACATATCTCCTGAACTCAGATACCAATTCAGGCACACGGCTTCAAAACTACGAATGGAAAATGCCCGGTTTCTTTAAAATTAGGCGACATTGGAACACGTTAGCGGCAGGCGAAAACACCCAGAATCGTGGACGACCATATGCGGTGGTAGGTTCCGTTATGTCAGCAAAACAAAATAGTTGAAGCTTGCTTTTGCATGCAATGCTGGCAGCAGATCCTCCGAAGAGCATCTCCTTGTCGCAGAAGCCTTTTCACAAAACAAAGGGCAGCTAAAAAATGCTGCCGAGGCGCACGAAGGTGACACAACATGTTTTGTTTGACCAGCAAGCAAGCACAGTTACAGTTAATTAGGAGGCAGAGTGAGAGGTAGAGCCATACATGCAAATTGATTCGTGGATCTCCAAATATCTATATATATATATAGATAATTCACATCCGCCAACGGAGTGCTGACAGCATGTTTGATTCCTATCGGTTCAACGGTCACAGTCGGAACACAGCATTTGCATTTTGCATGGTTGTCATGGTTGTCGATGGCCACCAATGCGAGATGCACACGATATCTAACCTGAAATTCAGCTTTGGATTTGACGGCCATGATCACGTCTCGTACTATATAAATATATATACACTCATTTTGATTATGCATAGATAAGAAATTCTGAAAGCATGTGGTAGAAATTTAGCTTCAGTTTGATACAGGCAAAAATTGAGTCAACGTGGAAATAAAACAAGGATGGATGTCCTAACATGTACCATCCATCTGAAATTAGGATTTGAGCATGCTGCCCTAAACAGTAGCTCAAAGAGATCTGAAATTAGGATTTGAGCATGCTGCCCTAAACAGTAGCTCAAGGAGAGCGGTGTCCAATGAATGGATACATATAGTATGCAAGTTCAGATGCAGGTGCCTTAACCACAATTTTAAGGGAAATTTTAAAAGCAAAATGGTTGGTGAGAGGGTAGACGTCAAATTGAAAGAGTGGGGTAGCATGGGCATGAGCGGAGGAAGCTGAGGGTGAAGCTTCTTTTTGCTCCTTAGTCACGACGGTGTCCCGGAGCACAGTCCCGCTCTTTCTCGCGTATCCCTATCTGCTCGCTCCCAGTGTCTCAGACAGCAATTGTTTATTCCATGAATCAAACAAGGCAGCAACAGCAGCAGCGCACAGTTGGAGTTGAATTCAGGTTGCAATTGCTGTCCAGCCAATATCTCACGTTTCTGGGACTTGCTGCGCTAGGGTTTTGAAGAAGGCAGCGTCAGCATCATCAGCATGAGCACGAAGAAGACGAGGAGGAGGAGGAGGAAGGGAGAGGCATGGCCATTGGCTGCTTTCGTCTTTTTGTGGAGCGATCCAGCTGTCCGTGAGGGCCGCCGCCCCCGCAAAAAGAGCGGGACGCGGTTTCGATGTCAGCGTGACACAATCCACAAGAGGATCATGTATAAGAAGAATTCCAGAGACGACATGGCAGATCGACACTACTACTCACACTTACACTCACTGCTTCATGTCACATTGTGGAAGCGAGCGAGCATTAATTGCATTATCCATTACTACACTGCAGGTGCTCCGAAGCAGCAGCTCCAGCAATTCGCAGACGTCCAAACGAAAGTTAGTTTGCGAGGAATGGATTCGTGTGCCTGCGTCTGTGCACCGACGCTGCCGCAGGAGAAGCTGCGGCGACGAAAGAGGGAGGACGAGGAGGAGGACGACGACGAGGACGAGGAATTGGGGACGGGTCTGAGACTGAGACTCAGTCAGGGGGGCATCCATGGCTACCGAGGAGTACGGCGCCGAAGTTGGGGAAAGTGGGTGTCCGAGATTCGGCAGCCCGGCAGCAAAGTCCGCATATGGCTGGGCTCCTACGACCGCCCCGAGATGGCAGCGAGAGCCTACGACGTGGCTGCTGTATATCTCAAAGGACGCTTCGCGCTGCCCAATTTCCCGCATCTGGTCCAGACGCTTCCCCGGCCTGCGTCTCTCCATCCCAAACACATCCAGGCCGCAGCCTCCCAGGCCGCTCTCGCCTTCTCTCTTCCTCCTCCTCCTCCTCCTCCTTCTCTTCCTCCTGCTGCTGCTGCTGCTCCACCGCCCCCTCCTCCTCCTCCTCCTCCTCCCCCTCCTCCGATCCCTTGTCCAAGCCATCCTATTCAAAATCAAAGTTGCCGATCCGATTGGCTGCCCCAAAACATTGAGAGTGACATAGAAATGTCAGGCAGCTCTTGCTCTGCGGAGGAGGCCGCGTCCGCCGGGGCTCCCATGACGAGGTACTCGTATGAGGAGTGCTGCCGCTTGCTGAGCGTGCAAACACGTACTGTGGAGGAAACGGAGGAGACGTGGCAATTCGACTCTCCCATGAGCATGCTGCTCCGTAACATCGCCCGGGCTGCCTTCGTCAACAGCCCCAGCGCTAACAATGCCTATGCCTGTGCCAGTGGCACTGGCAATGGAAATGGCAATGCCATTGGTGTACCTTCTGATAATGATGAGGAGCAACAGCAACAGACACAGGCACAGGCAGAGGTGCCGACACAGCCGCTGTTTCATGTAGACGACTCCACCGACACTTGGCTCCTGTGGAACGACAACTAAAACACTCTTTACTTTCACTCATTCACTCATTCTTCACCAACTTGACCTTGCAATTCTTTTTATTCATACATACACACATGAATGATATAGTACATGTATAGTTGTGTCTCATTTCAAGTAAGTTTCGAGTCTGCAGCCTCACCACCATCAATTCAACCAGGCATCAGTCAATCCACAAGACCCTCCCTCCGTCCCTCTGTTTTTTGGGTGTGTCTGCAGTCTCACCAGCATCTATTAAGCCAGTCATCAGTCAATCTACGCAACCCTCCCTCCGTCCCTTTGTTTTTTGTGTGTGTTCCTTGCCACTTGCGTATATAATCCTTCAGCTTAAGCAACCCCTTGTGGAAACTCTCAATTTCCCTATATAAATCCTTGACAAACTATACGTTTTGTTCCTCGGCATGGCTTGTAATTGGCTTCCAAATCGTTATGGCTACATACATATCTAATTTAATTGCTGAAATTCTCAGAGATTCTTATTAGTGTAAAGACCTACGTGTGTCTGAAAAATCCATTATCTTGCGGAGCTGTATGTGTTGTGTTTGTGAGATCGTGCTTGTCCAGATGACATATGAACATCTCGCCCAGTTCTGTATGTACGTACTACGTACTACGTAACCATGGCGGTCTCATGTTGCAAACTAATGTGTACCCAGTTTCATTATTCTTCTAATAGTCCATTACACATTAATTAATTGTAATGCGCCCATGATTTTGCTTTGACGCCCGACGCTACGCGTTACATTTTCTCTGCACTTTGTGACTATGAATTTTGACTGTCTCCTTCAATTTCTGAGTACAAGCAACCGGTGCTCTTGGGTCGGCCATGCCTTTCAACGTGGTGGGCCACTTAGCCCAACCAATAAATTACCCTTTACTTTGTTCCAGGTGTAGCACAACAGATTTACCGACTAGCTGTGGGTCAACAATTCGTGGACCAGAGTAATCACCGTCTCTGTATAGATATGCCGGAGATATTGCCGATTGTTCGAACGGGTTTAATATGTTTACACAAGCGGACAGGATGCTGCTGGGAAGCTCACAGATGTATTTTAAAAAGAAACGAAAACAAACGTGGGGGGTTTCACATACCCAACTTCAGTCATTCGCCACGTCACTTCTCTTCTTAGTTCAGTTCCTAACAGGGCCAACAACTGTGTTCCAGATTTGGAGCGTATCCATTGCAGAAACTTCGTGGAACAGGGAGCCGCACGCAGATATTTCCTGATAAGAAATTTTATGGTGAATAGTTCCTGGTAAGTACAACTGGCAGAATTTCAGGCTGTCGCTGTTGCTGCAACTATGGAAATTATGTCTAATTCATTATATGTGACCATTTTTATGTTTAATTTAAATTCATGGTTTATGAAGCCGAACGTGTTAAAATTATAACATTTTTAAAAGAGAAAACAACGGAGTAGATCACTTCCAGTTGAACCAAGGCCGTTACTAGATAGCAAGAAACTGTGTCTAGTTACACTCTGACCGCTAATATTTTGACCGTTAACGGAGTACGTACAATTAATCAAATAAATAAGATTGAACATATATCAAAACGATGGAACTTTGCGTCAGGGTATGCTTGGTCCCGACGGTGTATTACATATCCTGTGCTTAAAGAACAGCAACTTGTTAAAGATGGTTTCCCGCGTATATACATTGAATCTGAAAAATGAGATACGTCGTTGCCCTATGATTTCAGCGCATAGAGCGATGAGCTTTCACCATCGTAAAAAGGCCTAAATTTGATAGGGAAGAAACGCTCATGCTGGTTGAAAGAAATATATACATATAAGAATGACGGTTGGAGTTACAGTGCGTGGAATCTGCAATTAATCACTCAGCAATATTGAAGTCGATTCAAAATGAGATAGGATATTTAATTGCATCTATATTGCTCTATTTTCATTGATTTTTTATATTTAATATGTTGTTTATTGCTAATTGTGATGTCAACCGAAAACTAAAAATTCTACATTTGATTTTCTATGTGACCTGACCTGAGAAAAAATGGAAAATGCTAGCCAATATTAATGGATAACTTGCATTTTCTTGCTAATATTGCCTACTTCAATCTGATTTTTATACCAATTTATTCCGATTTTTCCTATAGAACTATTTTGGATTTACCGATCCGATAAGATCTTTTAATCTATGGTTAGCGTTTCAAACCCACCTTTAGTATATTTACCAATTTACCGCTTTCTTCAGATTACGATATTAAGTCAAATCAATAATATGATAGAATAAGAAAAATACAATAACAGAGGGACTCGCATGATCCAAGTCCTTTCAGCTGGCAAATGCATCTTTTCACACATCAGGATCATAGGGACTGTTTCACTGGTACGTCCTCCCGCCACCGCCCATAGTACTTAAACACACTGCCCACCTGTAATCTGTTAAGCTCTGAATGCTTCTAGAACCAAAGGTGAACGCAAACTTTTCAGCAAAAAGAACGCTACAGTGAAAGCTTTTCAGCAAAGTCGAAACCTAAATCTGCAGCGGTGCAGAGACGAACGAAGAAATCACCTCAGCAAAATCGTTAAATAAGGAAGAAAATAATTTACATACAATGAATTAATTTTAACGAGTTAATTATGTTAGGATAACGCCATCTTTCAACACACTGAAATTTGTCTATTTGGTGTTGCAAGGTTGGAATGTGATGCATAAATTATGCGTTTTTTACTTGTGTTTAAAAAATTGAGAAGCATCTAAAAAACGCCGGAGTACATAGAAATGCATTAGTTTTAATAAAAACTAAGTAATATTTGTATATTAAATATCTGTATGGTTGCAGTATTTAGAGTTATTTATCCTATTATATGTTGATCTTTCTAGAAAATAATCATATTTCGTTGGTTTATTTTGTTAAATTTTATAGGTATAATGTGCTAACAATATTGATTCTAACCTTTAAACAATACATAAAAAGCTGAAAATTCAAATGTAATGTAATACTTAATAATATAAATGTAATGATTGATGGATAGAAATGATTATACTTCTTTTTTAAATAAAAAATGCATTTTTAAAAGATTTAGGATACTTTTTAATAACTTGATATTCCAAGCTTAGTGCCTAGGACCAATTGACCAATTCATTGTGACATGAGTCATGTTTGATATGGTCCCTAAATTTCATTTCAGGGCCATCAAGCTATCACATGCTAAAACTCCCTTTCTCTAACCACTTTCACCAAGCCATCATTTCTTTTTAACTTTAATCATAAAAGATATTTTAGAACTTGTTGTTTGGAAAAGTTATGGCTATGATTAAATAAAATAAGCCTCCTTGTAGAAATTATAACAATTATTTAAAAGTTATACAAAAAAGAGTTATTACCAAGTTCAAAGTTAGTGAATCCAAAAACAATTTAACTATTGGGGTAAAGCAAGTGATGAGCGATCACGTACCCCTATGCCCAACCATATGAATCACAAGCGCTCACGCATGATCCGATCGAATTCTATGGATGGAACTAGTTGTGGTATCTGGATCATTAGACTTTGATCGCAATTTGCTGCCTTCCTACTTGGACTAGTGGTAGCTTTGTCACGTATGATTTAGTCCAAAGTGAGGCATATGATGTTGTTTAATTTCATGTTTTCTAAGTTTAATTACCTACAACAAGAATGAAAGGTAGAGTAATTTAAGATCTAATTCATTTACTACCTAGCTAGCCTAACACAAGTACTAGTCCCACTTTCTTGGACACATCTTGAACACATATAGTGCTGCTAGGCTACCAAACATCAAGCATTACTAGGTTACCAAACAATATATGTATGCTCGAAGCAATTGTACTTGTGTTCATTAACAACTGGAAATTAATTAGTTAATTTAAATGCATGGAAGTAAAGTGCTTTAAAGGAAACATTAATATATTCTCAGTGTTGCAAGGATTATCAAAAGGGTTCGTTTTTATTCTCATCACATTGCTACACTTAGGTACATCAGTGTTTGAATAAAGATCTATACACACTTAGACTCCTACTGTGGGCACTCAGAAAATATTCTAACTATGGCGAAAACAAATTGCAAGAGCTTTACTACTTTGATTGAAAAAACTATGAAAAACTAATGCCAAATTGGGAGCCCATGCACTATATTTATAGGCCAGCATATACCCCTTGATGTTGCATCTCAGCTTCAATGTTGGATACCTAACATCGAAGTAGACGAAAACATGATTCATCATACCCCCACAACTAAATGAAAACTTGTCCTTGAGTGAAGAAGAGGAGGAACACGTTCCTTACAAAATATTGGGAAGGTATGGGATTATTGACTAATATACAAATTGACTCAAATGGAACAGATAGACTGAGTGCCCAAGTGCATTGAGTCATAATCTTTACAAAATTGGGTGTTCATGATAAGAGAAGTGAACACCATGGATAAAACTGACATCCAACGCCTCTTCGCAACTAAAGAACAAGAGAGAAGATCCCATGATCATGAATGGTCCTCATCATGTGGTACTACTGCATCATCCTTGGTGAAGATAGTCATGTTTCCAGTCCATGCTTCCCACTGCAACCATAATAGAATCATGAATTAGTATGCAATGCGTAACACATAGCAGTTGAATGCCTTGTCTCGTTGATGGTTACACTTGGCTAGGATGTGATTATGGTAGATTGAATCTTTTAGTAGTGTTAGCGGGAAGGTTGAAAAATAGGGTAAAATAGATAAGTGATCCATTAAATTTGAAAAAGTTCTACACAAGGGAATATTTGAAGAGGTTGTAAGAATTCAAAATAATAAAAATGAAGGTTCACTATAAACTATTGTGAAGATGTGCCCAATTGGATGCCTTTGATGAGGTAAACAAAAAAATTTTATTGTAAGAATGTCTAAGGATAAAGAACTTAACTAACCCAACTAAAAGATATGCAAGTGGGCCCTCCCCAAAGTAGGCACAAGCCTTTTATGCCCTTGGAGAACTTCAAACAAAAGAGTTTGTGGGCTCTGTGGATGATTAATGGTTATGGAAGGTTAAGTACAAAAACCCAGAAGAAACTACCTAAGAATTCTGACACATCAAACTAGGACATCGAACAAGAACATGAAACTAATAGTGAAGTGAGACATGAAAAGAATAGATGGATGAGAGAGAGTGGAATGGAGTTCCTGATTAAGGTCACATGAAGTCCCTTGTGAATTTTATGGTTAAATGACTAGATAAGATCCATCATTAGTCCAAACCAAAACCAACCACATTCAATGACTTCTAATCAACATTCTAAGACCAGTCCATCCCCTTGAGACATAGGAATGCTTCCACAAAACAACCATCATTCCTTATTAGATAAGAAAAGAGAAGTAGGAAGTGAGAAAAGGCCTTAGTTAGAGGGAACCTTCAGGCATGGGTAACATATCTTTCTAGTTCTATAACTAGTGCTTGTAGCTTATTTATTTTATCTAAGGGATGTGCTTTGAATTCCCATCATTTTTTTTGAAATGGGAACCACACCATGCAAAGATGTATGCATTTATTTTTTCTAAGTGATGTGCTTTAAATTCCCAATGTTTTTTTATTAGAACCACACCATGCAAAGACTTATTCAACTTCCTTTTATTGGTCAACATTGAATAGTAAGAAATCCATGAAAACACACATGCACCTAGCTAAATAGAAAGGCACAAAGAATATCTAATCCCCTTGAATCCATGACCTATTCAAACCTTTGAATCCTTTCCAATTCTAGAAACTACCAAAGTCATCAGTTTGTTAAAGTTTCATTAATGAAAAAGGGACTACACGTCTCTAGAACAAGAAAAACCATAGAGTTTATGGATGGGTGGATGCTGTGGACTTACTACTTGTTGCATGAAAAATAAACAATGTCCTAATCATCCATAAAAAAATTTAAAGACAAAAACTAAACACCAACAATTAAATAACAAAATAGTACATGCCACCATCAAGTAACGCATTACCACTGTACCTAGCACTTATTAATAAAAAGTTAGAAACTCACACCAAAATAAAATAAAAGAAAATATAAAAGAAAGTGTAAAATTTTCAAGAAATAGCAAATGTACTAACAATGGTGTAAAACAAAAATTAGAAAAGATTAATAACATGGAAACAAGAAGATGTAAAATAAAGNTAGGGCCACTGGGTGTCTATTAGTGGTGTGGTGGCTAGGTAGAAAAATTGTTGGTCATACACTTGATGGTTAAATGTATGGTGGATTAGGGTATGAGGTGTGTTAATGTTATGGATGGTTAGCCATGATTGTACTCTTGATCATGATATAGTATGCATGGATTTATTTGTCTCCCCATGCTTGTAGATTCATTGGTTGTTTTTAGGATTGGACTACTAATGGATGGTGGCCCTTGTATATGATTAGAGGATGTTGGTTGAGACAAGGAAGGTGGTGCACTAGATTGGCCTTATGTTGGCTTAGATGTTACAGTGGGTCCATGTGTGGTCTACTTTGGCTTATAGCCTTTCCTCCAAAATGGATGTTTCCTATGTGGTGGTTGAGACCCACTAGTATCAGCATGTTTTTGCATATTTGTAGCATAAGTGGCATTTTTTTGTTGATATTGGAATGTTAAATCTTCTTGTGTCATTGGTAGTAGCTTGTAATTAGGTGGAGTATGAGGATATCGAGGGTAAGATGGATGGTAAGAGGAGTGAGGTGGTGTTCCTTCAAGGGATGTCATGGGTTGATGGTACTTGAGAGAATGGTAGTGCTGATTTGAAGTAGAATATGTAGAACTAGTTGGAAAAACAAGATGTTGAACATAATATCCATGCAGTTTTGGTAGATAGGGCTGATTTGGTGGTGGCATCCCCCACGACTATGGTTGTTGCCATTGTGATTGATGATCATGTTAAGGTTGGTAATAAGTCCCCCTAGGATGGTATAGTCGATTGTGGGACTATCTATAATTACCTTGTGGAAGAGGAAATCTCTTGAGCATGTGCTTTTGCTTAAAATCGAATTTAAGGTAGTTGCCCAATACTCCTATAGATGCAACAAGATTTGGGTAATGGCCCTTTAAATGTTCATATATGTAGATGTCACATCTAGTATCTTCGTTTTTGGTTGAGTCTATAGCCTCACTTTCTTTAGCCATTTTTCCTATTTGCTAAAAAGTGTTCTTGGTTGTTTCTTCATTCTGTATCCTTCGTTGACTATGATCACCTAGCTTATTTTGCATGATTTTCTCCTTGATCATCTCAATGAGAGTTGTCACATTTTCATATATCCATTGGACATCCTATTAAACTTTTCTTAGAGTTCATCAATCGACTTTTGTATTAGTAAGATTTGTTGCGGAATCATCTTATCAAGAGTTTTTCGTTCTCCTTACCATAGATTTGGACCCCCTTCTATTGAAGAGTTGGGTCCCATTGATACTTGTCAACATTTTCCCATTTGCATATCTCTCCTTCTTCTTCTTTTGCCACACCCTCGATTAGCTTTTAGATTTGATGGGCTTGGAGCTCATATAATTGCCCTGGGGCATACATCCCAAGGGCCTCCCTTGTTTCATTATGAAGCTTGTATATGATGTGGATATGTTACCTTTCCTTAGAGAAACCATGGACTAGGCATCTATTTAGTAAGTCATAATATCTATCTATCTATCTAAGGCCATGTCCAAGGGTTCATGTTATTCTTACTTCCACTCTTGGATCCCTCTCCTTAAGTTGGACACTCTCGCATAGCAATGAGTTGCATTAATTTGGCTACATGGATAAGGCCTTGTTAACATAGCCTCATTGACTAGGCCTTGTTGATGAGGCCTTATTGATGCAGCCTTGTCAAGTAGGCATCATCAACGAGGCCTAGTTGATGCATCTTACCATGCATCGATGAGGCCCTATCAATGCTGTGTCAATTTTCTTGATTTTTGGCTATAAATACATGCTTATAGTTGCATTTATGGCATAAGTAGATTGTAGTTGTAGTGGAGTTCTTGCATTTTTTCCATTCAAAAGTTATAATTTTTTCCTCGAGTGCCTACAGTAGGAGTCATTGAGTGTATAGATCTTTATTCGAGCATTGTTGCACTTGAGCATGATAGTGTAAAGATGAGCTTTATGATAAACCTTACAACATTTTGGATAGATTAGCTATTTTATTTATACATTTACTCCTTTCAGTTATTTATTAAATTCTTTCAATTAGTTATGAAATATTTCCTAGTTATTACATTAATGAGGCAATTAAGCAAGATATATTACACATATAAGTATGACCACTTCGAGTGTAACACACGTTTGCTTGGTAATCCCAGTAGCATTATCACTTGGTACACCCAGTAGCAGATACGTGGGTTCAAGACATGTATGGAAAGTGGGAACAAATACTTATGTTAGGATTAGTTAAATAATAAGTTAATTTAGATTAGTTAATCAAATCCATTTTTATCTACAATTCAAGAACCCAACTATAAAACATAAAAATGATAAAAATAAAATGCCTCAATTACACTTAACCATACCAAAAAATGTCACAAGTGTTATTGGGAAGACAAAAATTGACCTTAAGGTTAGATTCACTTTCTAAAGGCCTAGTGCACTGGAAATGAAAAAGTTTTTAGAATTTGATCATATTACATGTGAATGCTTTGTGATTCATATGGTTAGAAGTAGGGGTACTTTGCCACTCATCATTGGCATCATTTCTAGGAACTTTGTTTGTGGAGTGTACACTATTTAGACTGAAGTGAATACCATTAATATTGTTTTACAAACCTCAAGGTCAATACCATTTCCCACTATACATAGATTTATAAAAGCACATTGACAATTTTATTTTGTTTTGCAAAATGTCTTCTTCTTCTTGCAAGCAAAAGGATACCAAACCACCAGTTCCACAAGAATCCAAGGTGGTATACACTCATCCAGATGAGTTTGTGCCAAATTTTACCTTTATCCTACATCAAGATGAACATATGAGATGGTGTGATATGGAGGGAAACATTGTCTTGCCATCTGATAGATTTATACTTGGGGTGCTATTCAAAATCCTTAAGACATTAGGCATAGTATATATTCATGAAGAATACATTGTGGATGGCTATAAAACTCAAAACTACTGTCCCACTAAAACACAATGTAAATGAGATCAACATCACAAGAAACTCCATGAAGCTACAAAGGGGAAAATTTTACTAATTCCTTGTTCCTACTAAATCAAGAGGGAAATGAGGATCCTTCCTTGGAAGGTTATTAACATGAATATTTTCAGTCCACTAATACTAATGGCGAGGGTGTGAACCTAACCTTGTAATTGAGTATTTATAAATTGGATTTAGAAAAAATTAATAGCCAAGGTAGGAACTCAAGTAAACATTGCAACAATAAGGGATCTAAGGATGGTAATCGTAAAAAGTGTAAGAGTGGTGACAAACACCATGATGGCAGTGGTGGTCCACCTTCCTCTTCATCCTCTTCATTCAATTCCAAACATTCCTTTTCATCTAACAGTTCTCATTAAAGTTTCCATCGAAACAACCATGATGAAGGTGATCACCAAGATAACAATGACCTTGAATGCCACCAAAACTGAAGGGGTGGCCAAAACCATCATTAGTTTCATCAATGCAGTGATGATGATGAACTCTTATTGGAAATTCGAAGTATGCTCAACATTGCATAGGCAGTGAAAATCCCAACTAGGCATATGAAGGATAGTCGGATGAAGTGCTTAGACATGAATAATATCCCAAGATTTGAGGGGGATATAAATTTGATTTTCAAACACATCTACAAGCTTTTCAAGATGCCTATGCCTTATAAAACATAGAGAGTGAGTGGTAGAAACTGAAGCTTTTCCCAATGAAATTCATTAAGGAAGCCGAAAGTTGGTACTGGTCCTTAGAGCTAGAATCCATTTGTTGATGGAGTACCATGTTATAGCTGTTCAATGATAAATTTGAGAAGGCAAATCCAAGGCTAGAAACAAAGAGTACATGAACCCTTGGATGTTTCCATGGGCCACTACTATTCACTCCTACATCAATGCCTTGGCCATGATTACTCTAAGAGGGAACAACTTTGCCACATCATAGATGGGCTTAGAGTAGAAATGAGAAGAACCCTTGGGGTGTATGCCTAAGGAAGGTTGTCTGAAATCAGAGCACATTAGATCCAAAGGCTAGTTGAGTAGGTAGAAAAAGAAGAAGGTGAGCTATGAAAATGGGAAAGTGTTAAAGAATATAATAAGGACCCTTTCATTAGAAAATGAGGTCTAATTTTGTGATGATGAGGAGTTACCACTTGATGAAGTGGTGAATAGAAAGACCTTGCCCATCCAAAAACCTATTTTTGATATTTTGACCAAGGTTGACAAGTTATGGGACTCTTTGGATGAAAAATTTCAAACCACTTTAAAGATTGCTAAAGAATCCAAAGAGAAAAATAGTGATCATAATCGCATGAGGCAAAAAGAAGTTGAATGTGCCTACTAAAGAAGTAAGGGAAAAGTTGTTGTAGTAGAGGAAGTTTTGGAGTCTGACTCTGATGATGAAACTGAATATGACATATGTTAATATGAGCACCCAAATGGATGTTTCCCTTTGGTTTCACACTTACAAGAGTCTAAAGTGTATGCATTGAATCCTAGCGTAGCATGTAGGCAAGCTCCAAGATGATTGCCTTATCCTTAAGGTAGTCCAAGATAGTTCCACAAATAACAACAAGCTTACTACCCAAGTGTAACTCCTCTACAACCTTATGAACAATACCAATAATGGTACCAACCAAATCATGGGGAATGCCACCGCAAAGGTAGCAGTACGCTTATAGGTAACTAGATCCATATGAGTACTATGTTCAACAGCCTATCTCCCCTAGAAGTTCTACAAGTCATGCATCATTCTAGCATCACTATTACCCTCTAGAGTATCATCACACACATTCACTATCTACTCAAGGGAAAAATCCATATCCATATCCTTATCATCCTTGATATCCCTCTACACCTACATGTCCACCTTCAACCCAATTACCTCCTACTCTTTCTATGTAGGGTGAGATTCCTCCATAGCCACAACAATGAAATGCTACAAGGGTTGTACACTCACAACTAGTTTTTCAACCAAGTGGTCCAAATAGTCGATTAAGAAAATGACCTTTGTTCTAGCCCAATAATCCTCTCTAACCCTTACAACCTACTTTGGTCAATTGTCTTGCATCTCCATTACCCTCATTCTCTACATCAAATACCTTTGAATGTCCTTCAAACTAAGTGCCATCTAGGATCCGCGCTGTAATGCTAACTGATGCTATTTCTAACTAGATCAAGGCTGGAAATCTTCCTACAAAAAGATCTAACCTAGGAAGTTCACTCATTTATGTACAAATTGCTAAACAACAGCCATGCAAGGCTCTTCTTGATTCTAGTTTCGGAGTTAACCTCATCTCCTATGATATGTACAAGGCCTAGGACCTACCCCCTCTTAGAAAGAGCAACATCCATCTAGAATTAGCAGATTAGTTGATTACTATCCCTTTGGGAT
This sequence comes from Gnetum montanum, assembly GCA_015680685.1. Classification (NCBI taxonomy): domain Eukaryota; kingdom Viridiplantae; phylum Streptophyta; class Gnetopsida; order Gnetales; family Gnetaceae; genus Gnetum; species Gnetum montanum. The sequence goes on from MNCI01007821.1 coordinate 240,310, forward strand.
TAGTAGAGGACATTGTGATCATATTTTTTGGGTGGTACTATCTAGTTGATTTTCTAGTAATCAAGGTGGAAAACTACAAAAATGACTTCCCTATCATTATGGAAAGAGATTTGTTAAGCACGATTGATGCATGAATGGGTATAAGGGACTTATCTTTATAAATATCCAAGGAAAATAAGCTAGGAAAAATTGAGAAGAAACATATTTCTTGCATAACATACAATGATAATGGGTGTAATTGTGTGCAAAGGATTTGATCAATCAAGAGCACATACATTAAAGCATGCAATCAATGTGTACAATAAATTAATATTCAATGGTTTCTGTACAAAGTAGCCACAAAATAGGAGAGCACCTAGTGGCTAATAGTTGATTCAGATAGCAGCACAATATGCATGGAGCCAATTAAGAGCCTAACATGTGCATATGTTGAAGGTGTGGATAAAATTGAACAAGTTCATTTCCAACTCTCTAATGAAGATGATGATACTTGTTGGGGAGAGTTGTAAATCCTTGATCACTTCAAGTAAGAGCCCTTAGAACTAAAAAATTTACCAACCAATATGGAGTATGCATTTTTAAAGAATGGTAAACTAGTCATCATTAAGGCCAAACTTGCTCCTAAGCAAAAAGAAAATTTTTTAAAAGTGGTGAATAAATGGTTAATAGCCTTTGCTTGGTCATATCCAGAACTAACAAGAATTGATCCAAGGATATGCCAACAATGCATCTACATTGACTCAGCCATGAAGCCTAGAATGTAGCCATAGAGGCAATTGAACCCCAAATTTAAGCAAATCATCAAGGAGGAGATAGAGAAACTCCTCAAGAAGGGGTTCATCTATCCAATCATGGATAGTGAGTGGGTTATCCCACTCATAATTATACCAAAGAAGGATGGAAAATGGCAAGTTTGCATTGACTTTAGGTTATTGAATATAACAATTTTTAAGGATCACTTTCCTTTACCATTTTTGGATCAAGTATTAGACACCATATATGGACATTGTTATTATAGTTTCTTGGATGGTTATAGTGGTTATAACCAAATCCAAATTACACTCAAAGATCAGGCTAAGAAACCATGCAAAAATCCCTGGGGGACGTTTGCATATTATAAGATGCCATTTGGTATGTGCAATGCCCCTACAACATTTCAAATCTTGGTCCTTAGTATCTTTAAATAGCAAATAGGTAGTGTTGTTGAAGTCTTCATAGATGACTTCTCCACCTATGGAGCTACCTTTGAGCAAGCCTTGGACCAACTTGAACAAGTGTTGAAGAGATGTGTTGAGAAAAATCTATGACTCAACTAGAAAAAGAGCCATCTCATGGTCTAAGAAGGCATTGTGCTAGGACATCAAATTTCACAAAAAGGGATTGAGGTAGACCTAGAAAAGATAAGGGTCATCTAAGGAATAACACGCAAACTAGAGATTGTTAAAGATGTTTAGTCATTCCTTAGACACACTGGATACTATTGATGAGTTATTGAGAATTTATCTAAGATTGCAAAGCCATTGGTAGAGCTTACAAAGAAAGATGCACTTTTCATCTAGACCAAGGAATGTAATCATGCATTCCAATAATTAAAAGAGAAACTCATAGAAACACCAATCCTACAAGCACTAGATTGGTCCAAATCATTCTATATCATGATAGATGCATTTAGTTATGCCTTGGGGATTGTGCTCACATATATGGATGATAAAAAACATCCATATTATATCCACTACGTGAGTCAAAGAATTGTGGGAGCACAGTTAAGTTACACCACCACAGAGAAAGAGTTAATGGTAGTGGTGTATGCACTAGAAAAGTTTAGGCACTATGTTCTTGGTTACAAAGCATTTGTGCATATAGATCATAGTGCAATTTTCTTTCTCATGAATAAGCCAATGGTGAGCCCTTGTGTCATAGAGTGACTCATGATCTTGCAAGAATTCAATCTCACTATGGTAGATTGAAAAGGGATGAAGAATGTGGTCACTAACCATCTCTCTCTCTTAAGATGGGATAACAAAGAGAAGGAGAGCCCACTCTCTAATCAATTTCTAGATGAACTTATCTTTATAGGAGTAATAAGTGAACAAACACCTAAAAAAGTAACATGGTATAATGACATCCTCACATATATTCTCACTCAAGAGATGCCACAAGACTTGGATTTTAGGAAAAAGCAACAATTTCTTCATTGAGTCAAATACTTCATGAAAATCAATGGACACCTTTACAAGGTGTGTGCCGATGGCCTGATTCATTGGTGTGTCCCTAATGAAGATTAACTATGCATTTTCTACAATGCTCATGAAGGTCCTTGCGGAGGCCATTATGTAGGGAGATGCACGACCATAAAAATCTTGATGATAGGATAGTATTGACCTACAATCTTTAGGGATGCCCACTAGTTCATCATGTCTTGTGAATGTTGTCAATGTGATGGGGGGATGACTGCTTGCATGGAAGGTCCTCAGCAGTGGATTCATCCACTGGAACTTTTCAAGATATAGGGCATTGACTTCATGGATCCCATCACACCCATGTCTAATGGGAAGGCGTATATTATAGTAGTAGTTGACTACTACATAAAATGGGAAGAAGTAGTAGCTATTACTGATTATACATCATCCACTGCTATCAAGTTTATATAAGAAAATATTTTTGATAATGGAACTTAGTTCATAGGTATCACATTTAGAAAATTAATGTAACACCTGGGAGTAGAACATAAATTAACAACACCTTACCACCCCCAAGCCAATGGTCAAGTAGAGGTAACCAACTTGGAGATTACAAAAATGCTAATGTGAACCATTAGCAAATATAAGAAGGACTAGAGTACAAAACTTAACGATGCTCTTTGGGCTTATCGTTCAACTTGGAAATGTTCTATTGGCTATTTTTCCTACAAGTTAGTGTGTGAAAAACTTCCAATGCTCCCAATCCAATCTAAGCTTCATACACTCAACAACCTATGAACTAAATATTGATCTAAGTTTATCATAGAAATAAAAATTAATCAACTTGAATGTGTTAGATGAAAATAAATTAGTGGTCCTATCCTTGAATGAAGTAAACAAGGCATTTAGCAAGCAACATCATAACCTTAGAATTAGAAAACTAAAACTTCAACCAGGAGATAAGGTTCTTTATTGGAGCCCCACACATGTACCCCAAAAGATAAAATTCCAAACATTGTGAGATGCATCTTATATAATTAATCAAACCTTTCCCTCTAGGGCCATATTTATCTACAAACCTGATAGCTCAAATATAAAGCAGCTGGTCAACATCCAACAAGTGAAGCCTTTCCTCGAACCAAGATACGCTAGTGTAAATGTCATCTTAATGAATGGACAACCATGTTCTATTTTTGATATCTCCTCCTTCCAACTTAGTTGTGGGGGAGAAGGCCATTTGTTCTAACCATCAAATTGGCCTCTCACTTTTTTACCTTTTAGTTTTTCATGTTTTTGATTTTACAAATTTTTGATTTTCAAATTTTTCTCATTTTACACCATCTTTAAGTACCTTTAAACCTTCTTGACTATCTTACATTTTCTTATATATTTTACTTTGTTTTGTTTTATTTAAGTATGCTATTTTCTCATTTTTGTTAATAAATTTACTTTATTATCATAGGACATAGTGCTGCTATTACTGTTTACTAATGATGGTTTGCACTTAATGAGTGATTTTCAATGTCTAATTTCTATTTTTGAATTCTGATGTTTGATGACTTTGACATGGTTTTTTTTTTCATGAAATAGGCAATGATTCCATGTCATCTACCCATCCAGTGAACTCTATGGTTATCCTTGTTCTAGAAATTTGAGGTTCCTTTTCATTAAAGAAACTTTTAATCAATTGGTACCATGGTAGTTTAGAAATTAGGAAGGATTCAAAGGTTTGTAAAGGGTGTGACTTCAAGGGGACTTAATACTCTTTGTACTCTTCTACTTGATTTCTTGAGTTTTTTTCATGGACTTCTTGTTGTTCCACATTGACCACTAATATGAAGTCCAATAACATCGTTGCATGGTGTGGTTCCCTTTCAAAAAAAAAAAAAAAACAAAACAATGAAAAAAAATAATGAGAATTTGATGAGTGGTGAGGTATCCCTACACTCAACCATATGAATACGAGTATTACACACACGATCCGGTCGAAATCCAAGGACTATGTGCTTACGCACCTTATGGAACACTTAAGGTTAATCAATCATTGTCTTCCCAGACTTACTTATATTTTCATGGTTGTATGGTTAAGTAAGTCTGAGGTATGTGATTTTTATGTCTTTTATCTTTTTATCACCTATGATAAGATAGGAAAGGATGAAAAGACTAAGTAACTAACTTTTACTAACTAAGCTTTAATCGTCCTAGCATCAATATCCATTTCCACTTGTCGTACACACCCTAAACCAATGCAATGCTACTAGGATTATGAAATGCTATTCGTTACTGGGTTACCAAGTGTAGCACACGTGCTTGAAGCGGTCATACTGAATGCACTTAACTAGGAGTTGAGGTTTGAGAGAGATTAATTATATAAGAAAGCATTTAAGCATTTAACATTAATTAAATATTAATTAGATTATTCCATGCACTACAAGGTTTATTAGAAAGTTCATCTTTATTTTTGTACACAAATGTGTGGTCAGGTACAATTTGCTCGAATAAAGGTCCATTCACTTTGAGACTTCTACTGCGGGCACATGGAAATTATTCTATCTCTAGAATGGTAAAACTTCCAGAGTTTGGCTAAGGGTCTAGCTCTAGATGAGGAAACAAGGGAAAGTTTCCTCTTATTTATAGAACTGGCGATGGGCTGCGATATCGCCAATGCCAATGCCAATGCTAAGATTGCATCTTTCGTTGTCTATCCATAAGTGCACCATCAATCTTGTCCCTTGCATAATTGCTTCAGCGTCAATCCATTCCAAGTGTTTCCTCCAGGTTCAATCTGTTGGTGTATGATTGCATCTGCACATACAACATAGTCTTATATTAGTAAGGGTAAATGAATCATAATGTAATTAATACCTTGCTTCGGTGTAAGGTCCATTGGCTAAGTTGTGATATGGCTGATACAGATCTAGAGATATAATATTGGTGACTACCCAAGGTGTAGGGGTTTAGAGAAAATTAAAAAAATTGGACCAAGACCCCCATGACTGAGAGCGAACCTTCGATAGCGATAGAATGGAAAAAGATAAGGAATAAGAAGAATGGAGAAAAAGAAACAATGACCATGCTGATAAAATGGATGTCAAAGATGGAAATGAATAAAATAAATTGTGATTGTGGAAATGTTTAAGAGAAAGAAATTAATGGATGTACCAAATAGGAATGCCAATGGGTCCTCCCTAAAGTAGGCTCATGCCCTTAATGCCTTGACAATCCCACATTCAAAGAGTTCGTAGGCTTTAGGAATGTCATTCGGAGACAATATTTAAAGTCTTAATCACACAAATTTACCAGAAAGAAAATAATGCATCCACCAAAATATAGACTACTGATACAACCAGAAATGAGATGATAAATGAGGAAAGAAGGATGGAAAGAAGAGAATGGAATGGAATCTCAAGAACAAGGTGGTGTATAGCCCCTTGTGTATTAATGGTTAATGTGAATTAGTATATCCCATTCCAAATTTGGCCTCAAAAAGACCACATCCATTGACTTCGCATTAATACATTCGGCCAATCCATCCACTTGAAGTGACAAGGATGCCATCACCATAGAGCCACCACCATTCTGAAGAAATGAAAGAGGAGAAAGTAGGAAGCGAGAAGGGCCTTAGTTAGAGGGAACATGTTTATTTTAGTTCCATAACCAATGCTTGTAGCATAAATGATTATTTTGTCTAAGGGGTGTGCTTTGAATTCTCACTGTTTTTTTTTGTGTTTTTGCGTGAGAACCATACCATGCGAAGACTTATTATTTTTATTTGCTCAGCTTCCCGATAATGTGAAAATGTTAGAATGGTAAGAAAACTCAAGAAGAAAACATCCAAGCACCCAAGAGAATGGCCAGCACAAGTGCAACAAATCCCCTTGAAGTCACACCCTTTTCAATCCTTGAGTCCTTCCTTAGTTTGCAAAATGGCCAGTCACTGGTTCATTGATAGTTCTTATTATTGAGAAAGGAATTGTACAGTTCTAAGCCAAGAGAGATCATAGAATTTTATGGATGTATGGATGAAGTGGACTCATTGCCTGCTATATCAAAAGAACCATACCTTAGTATCAACATCATAACTTAAAGGTAAAAACCAAACATTAGCAATTAGTGGAATATAGTTCATACCATCTTCGGAGCACTTATGAAGTGATGAATCAAATAAAGTAATCAAACACACAAGTAAATGAAAAGTATAAACGATGTCATAAATAAAATCAGAAAAGTTAAAGAAATTTGTAAACCAAAAATGTGAAAAACAAAAAATATGTAAAGAAAAATTTTAAAAACATTGAGGGCCTCAAATGATCAACATAGATGGTCATCTCCCGCATGACTAAATTGGAAGGGAGAGATCTGAAATAGTGAGCAAGATCATCCTCTCTCAAATGTGCTAAGTGCATAGACCGCTCTAGGTTCATGATAAGGGTTGGTTGGTTGCACATAGACTAGTATTCTCCTATCAGATTACTCATTTGGATCTTCTAAGAGTTTCCAACTTCCCTTGATTGATGGTTTTAGATTAAGGGTTGGAAGTTGGTAATACTCTTGCTCCAGTGAATCTATGCTTTCTTCGTGGATGCAAGTTGGTCCCCTAATTAGTTCCATGCATATTGATGAGTTTCTCTCTTGATTAGCTATCAACCACTGGGTGTTCTCTTGTTGTCTGGCTGCTACATACAGGCACTTTTATATGTTAACTTCCTGGGCACACTGGTTGCATGCAGGAGATGTTGAGCACTCCTGTGCACTATCACCCTCTGTATCACTATATGTGATGCATGGAACCTTCTTCTTCTTGGTCTTTCCATAAGTTTTTTCCTTAGATATTTCCAAGGAAATATCGTGGATTCCTAGACATGTGTTCATAGTACTTAGCCATGCCCTTTCCATTATTATTGGGAAGTCCCCCTTGTCATTGTTGACTTGTACCACTAGGAAATCAGCTAGGTATGACTAGCCACACATAGTGGTAATGATGTTCTCCACCAATCCCAAGGGAATAGTGATGGACTAGTCAGCCAACTCTAAGCAAATATTGCTCTTCTTTAGTGGAGGCAGGTTCTAGGCTTTATACATTTCTTGCGATATCAAGTTGACTTTGAAACCTGAGTCAAGAAGAGCTTTACATGGTTCATTCCTAGTGACTTGGAGGTAGATTAGGGAAGTTCTAGGATTAGAGAATTTCCTAAGAAGGTGGCCCACCTTGATCTAATCAGTAATGGTATGTGTTAACATAACCGTATGCATTGAGCTCTGTTGTTGGTTTGAAGGGAGCTTTGAAGCCTTATTTGATAGAGGAACGTTCGGAGGCTCAACTGCTTGTGGTTGTGAGCACTTGTTTGGACTGCTGGTTCTGAAGAAAGGTCTTCTCCTTATACGGTTGTCATAACTAGTAGGGGGTTGAAGGTTTACAACTCTCGTAATAATGCATTACTGTGGTTGAGTGGGAAGTTTCCCTTGCAATGCTGGAGTGGGTGGTAGTGGAGCTATCAGTGTAAGAGTTGTGGCTAGGTTCAAAGGATGGTATGGATGTGATGTGTCTCACCCAGGAGAAGGAGTCTTATAGTAGTCCCAATCTTAGTAGTGACATTGTGGGGTCACATAACCAACATAGTCACTTGGAGAGATTGGTTGCTACACGTAATAGCCATATGGATTCGGTTGTTGGTAAGGGTATTGTTGGCTTGGCGGTGGCATCCCCCATGACTGTGGTATTGCTCCATATGTTGTGGTGGACTTCCACTTGGATAATATGTTAACGGTTGGTGGAACTACCTTGGGTTACATTGGGGATAAGGTAATCGACGGGGTGCTTGTTGTTTGTTAAGTCTTGGGTTGAGTGCATACACCCTAGACTCTTGTAGATGTGAGATTATTGGGAAACATCCCTTAGGATGGTCATATTGGCATATTTCACATCCATCATCATTGTTTGTATCTGAATCCACAACCTCTTTAGTGATAGCTAATTTACCCTTACCTTTGTTATGTGCATGGTCCAAATCCCTCTTCTTTTACTTATCATGGTCACTACTTCGCTCCTTAGACTCCTCTACGATTTTTAAAATGGTTTCAAATCTATTATCTAAGGAGTCCCACATTTGATCTACCTTATCCAACACTTCTATTATTAATTTCTGAAGCGGAAAGGTTTTCCTACTCACCAACTCTTTGAGTTATGACTCATCCTCTTCCTCACAGAATCTTACTCCCCTCTTTCGAAGGGAAGGATCGTAGTTATAATCTTCTGCACTTTCTCTCTTGCGTAGCTCTCCTTCTTCCTTAGCTACTTGCTCCAAAAATCTATGAACTTCATGGGACCTAAGTGTTGGCGATCGTTTGGGACGTGACCGCCAACGAGTGTCCTTGAATAGGATTTAGGTGCCTGCTAGTCTCTGGCAACACCAAGGCCCAGATACCTCCAAATAAACTCAGTAGTTAATGTGAGTATGTGTGTGTGCTATTGCGGCATGTAGTTGTGTAAAATGTAACAATTGTGTTGTGTGTGAACTACAAATGACTTACTTTAAAGAGATTCAGCCAACTTTGCCAAGTACTATGAGTTGTTGAAAATTTCCTATTTTGTTCAAATGCCTAGTCTACACAGTCCTTATAATACCTACTTGTAACAAATAAAATTTTGCAAAAAAAATTTGAGCATAACTTCGCAATCTACTCCTAATTTTCCCTAGAGAAAAAGATAGTTCCACAAGAAAACTAGAAATAGAGCAAGATTCGATGGAAATAAGCAAAAAAGAAAAGAAAGCAGATTTGTGTAGACCTCAAATATTTAAACAAGGTAAAATGACACGAGTAAAAACTTCACAATAAAGCTATCCCAAATTCAATATCTATGAATTTTTCAAACTTCGAAGGCTCAAACAAGTAATATCTTCAAGACAATCCTATTATGCTACCAAAAATTGCTGCGTAAACTACCACGTACAAGACTCCATTTTGACTAGATAATAGATGTCAATGATTGCATTCAAACAGAATCTTTAAAAGACTTGACAATTTCTGATTGAAATACCGAGGAATTCACTTTAAAGATAAAAAGAAGCTTTTCTGGTCGAATCAAAATACCAAATATTTTCTGAACCCTCTTGACTACTGAATTGTTCAATGGCATGGCTACAAATAGAGGCTCTCTTACAACAATCCCAATAGCAGTTCCCACACGTTGCAAAATAATGAAACTTACTACTAAAATGCTCTTAAGGCTTTTAAACACAAGCACTTCTATGGAAAAATTTTAATAGAAATTTCTATCGGGCAACAAGAACAGTAAGAGCAATCTAAAAATCCCAAAATTACTTGCCAAGGATGATACTATCTAAACCACTAGCTAGAAAATTTAAACATAACAAAAAATGAAATGCATAGGCTAAAATCTTTATTCTAGCAAGCCATCTTACAAGCAATCATTCACACTTTCTTCTTTACAAAATGCTCTTCTCCCAAGACTCAAAGTGTCTCCAAGTAAGAGCCCAAGTGCTAACTAGTAGCCTTCAAAATGTGATGTATGAGATCCCAAGTGTGATGTGAGAAGTCCTTCTAATGTTCATCCCCCCAACCTTTTTATAGGATTCAAAGGTAGGTAGGGAAGTTACAAATTTAAAAATATCTCAAAAATATCTCACCTAACTTTTCTCCCAAGTAATTGGACTAACCAATTAGAAGATTCCTTGCCCAACAAGCTAGGAGAAAGTTATGTAGTTAGGGAGTTAGGAAGTTATGCATAAAATTAGGAGAATTTCATGCTAACATTAATACATACTTCAGATATTTAAAATATTATAAACATTTTTACATTAATATTACAAATATTTTGTAGGTAGTAACTTATATAATAATATTTAAAAACAATAACATTTTGAAGTCTTGGGATAATTAAATTTAATTTAAAAATAGGTAAGTTTATAATCGGGGCTTCACACTTAGTGTATATGGTGTTATGATTATTTAAAATTTTATTTGAAAAACTGCAACTCCGGTTTACCAGCATCGGCCCAAAATATCTCCAGACCCCTATCTTGATATGGCTTTGTGTCTTTGTTGCCGCATTCACCGGACTGGTATGCGATACCGAATGCATCGATGTTGGACATGGCTATTTTTTTGGAAGGTAAGTTGTAGGAGGAGTGAATGACATACTGCCTAAAAAATTGAAATGAGTCCTTTCAAAGAAAAAACCCTGTTTGGTGAGGAAGTAACCTGCACAAATTATTGGAAATTATAGGGACGAGCTGTAAACGCGCCTGTCATTAGAACTAATTTCTTTGCGGCCTTTGCTTTCTGCTCATGGATTTTTGTAGTATAACCATAGCCAAACCTTTATGCGTGGGACAGAGGCGATTATTTTTTGTAGGTTCACATAGAAAAATATGGATCAAAATGTTAAAACGCAGGTTTAGATTTGAGAGTTTCTGCATCAGAAACCTTGAAGATCAGTGTAGCAGTAGGGGACTCACTCCAGACTTCAATAGCACCAGATCACAGCGCAACTAGGTAGAGATGTGTTGTTTTTTTTTCTTTTTTTTTTGTTATATCTGTTTTTGATTAAGGGTATCATTCTTCATTGGTAGACATTGGCAAAGTCTCTGTACCCATTTTTATGACTACCATTTTCATGTATTTCTATTAGGGTACATCAATAACATTGTGCTGGTGCCGCTGCCGCCCTCTTCATCCGCCGATACGCCTCTGTCCTTTGCTCACGCACTATGGAGCAAGGCGTTGGCCCTGAATCATGCGTACGTGCTTAGTGCCATAGAAATGCTCAATAAACACAGGTATAGCTACCACTGTTGTAGGAAATCTATTTTTCAGAGCGTAGAAAGGTAAGTAATGCATCCGATGGAAGGTTTCGTCAAGATATATTGATACAAACTAGTCCTGCAAAACAAACTATGACAAATTGTCCCTGTGGAGGACTTGACCAATCAAAGATAATATGAATTGCTTTCCATGAAGACATTTGTTTTAAAAGGAACTGCAAATCCAGTTATACAATTCCGATGCTTCAATTTGTGCAATGCAATAGAAAAATCAACATCTCCATTGGGAACCTGAATAAAGTTTATGCTTGTCCTTTAACATCCTTCTCTTAGTCTACAGGAAAATTTAATAAAATCCCCATATGCTGAAAAATGTGTGACAAGACCTCTTATCATGAGATGTAGAGCTAGTGCCATCCTAATATTACCATTGAGTCATATCTATCTCTCTCTTTTTTTTAAAAAACAAGTAATAGAAATCAATACCTTCTCATATTACATCTTTCCATTTCAAATATTTGTATTGAAATATTTAGAAAATCTCAATCATCTCATGTCTCTGTTGCATAAAATGGCTAAAATGTGCCAACATTTCTGCCCCCTTAAAAAAAATAAATTTATGCAGCCTCATTCCCAAACTAAAACATCTTGAAATTTTCATTGAATTTTTACATTCAAGAAGAAATATTTTTTGAGGAAAATTACCATTTAACATAAGGTGAGATGGTACAAAAACCTCATTCCTAGGAGAAAATCAAACTGTACGTAACAACTATACATTATCAAGTCCTTCAATAGACTATTCTTGGGATGGAAACTGAATTGTGAGAGTTACCCTAGTGGGAATTCTCATCTCTCTAACTGTTTCATAGGAGATTTTTGATGTGATGTAGGCGGTCCTGTTGCTTCCTAGCTTGATGAAGCTCTCACCTTGATTTACTGGAGCTTTCTCTTCAACACTTTTCTCATTTTCCTTTTCAGATGAGATCTTCGGTTCTTCTCCATTAAGTCCTTCATTTTCCTCTTGGGAGACAAAAGCTTCTCCCCATCCCCATGAAGACTCTTCATAGTTTGGTGGCTCTTCTCCTTTTTCTTCTTCTTTGGAATAATCTTGATATCACCCCCAAACATTGGACTCTATATCCAAGCCTCTAGTAAGAAAAGAAAATTCATTGGATAGCCAAGCCATAAAAGGACATTCCTTTGGAGCTCCACAAGATCTAGCCTTTAGACAAGCTTTCAATACATGCTCAGGGAAACATCCCATCACATATGGAATGAAAGGCTTTTTCATTGCTCTCTCAAACTCCATTAGCTCTCCCTAACCTTCACTACCAAATTTGAATTGAAAGATGATGAAATATTAAGCAATCTAACTCTCCTTTTATAGGTGCTAATAATTTTAACTTCCATCCAAGTGTCTTCAACCAAGCTTCCTTCTTTCTAGGCATTCAAACCATTTGTCACAATGCTCACTAAGTGGTGGATAAGTCACCTTCCCCACTTGTCAAACTTGTAGAATTCCACTTGTTTCATTTATAGGCTTCCACTTGCCCTATTTTAAGGAAAGATAATGTTTCAAATATAAATAAATCATAATATAATAATGGACACTATAATCCTAGTAATATGTACATAATACTATATACATATATTATTTTTGTGTCATAACATCTTCAAGTTGCAAGAAATTGTCCCAAATAATGTTTTATATGCAAAACATTATATGGAAATTGCAATTCTATACCATCCAAAGTTGATGATTTGTAGGTATCCTCTGACATTTTCTTCGTAATTTGAAAGGGGCCAATCCATGTCAGGGTAAACTTATTTAGTTTTTTCATATTCCATAATAGGACAAGATCTCCTATCTTGAAAGTTCTTTTCAGAGCTTTCCTATTAAACCAGCTTTTAACTTGAGAGGTATTCTGTAACAAATTATCTTTTGCTTTATTTATTTCAGCTTCTCTTTTAATAAGAAAAGTCATGAAACTTCTATCTTTATCAGTCCTTTGACTATATCTTTGTACAAAATCAGAAGTTGAGCTTATAATCTTGTTTGTAATTCATGCTGGCAAACCATAGACTAAGTTATATGGTGATGTCCCAATAGCTTTCTTGAATCTAATTCTATTTGACCATAATGCGGATTGTAGATAATCACTCCAGTTTCCTGGATTCCCATCCATCGATTTCTTGATATAAGCGATAAGCTTCTTATTGGTGGATTCTGCTAGGCCATTTCCTTAAGGATAATAATTTGATGAGGAAAATAAGAAAATGGATTTTCCAGGTGCCCACTTGATAAGCTCTTCGGATTTGAAGGTGGGTTCGTTGTCTGACACTAACACTTTAGGTAAACCGAATCTACTTAGAATGTGGTCTTCTAGAAACTTAACCACGTCTGATGCTGAACTTCCTCTTAGAGCCTTTGCTTCAGACCATTTAGCGAAATAATCAATAGCTGTGAGAATAAACTTGTGTCCAGCTCTTGAAGGAGTAATTGTACCAATAAAATCCAAACCCCATTGCTGAAATGGTCTATCTGCAACTACTGGCTTTAAAGGGGCTCTAGCCCTTTTAATCTTAGGCACATGAATTTGACATTTATAGCATTTTTGAATCTTTGAACTAATGTCTTGATACATGGAAGGCCAACAATATCCATATCGAAGTATATGTTGCATAGTTGATTTAGGGGATTCACAAAATAGATTCAAATGATCATGAAATTGTTCCAAGATGAAACTAATTTGGTCATTATTAACACATTCCAATAAAACTCCCAAAAAATCCTTTCTATATAGTATACCATCTTTAACAATCAATCTTTGTGCTCTTTTGAAGAAAGCTCTCTTTTGACTTGCATTTAAATTATTTGGGATTTTTCCTATACTAAGAAATTTGAAAATCTCATCATACCAATTTCCTTCATGAGTGTCAAGTGCATAAACTTCACTTTCTCTACTCATTAACTTGGCTAGTCCCATTCCCTTAATTGTCTTGCATACTTCCAATGAAAATTTGAAACCTTGCAACTTAATAAGCCATTTTCCTCTTTTCAATCCAATCTCATTTTGGGATAGGAATCGCTTGACTACAGGTTCAGTTAGCATAATGTGTACTAATGAACTTTCCAAATAATACTTAAAATGTTGAAGTGCTTTGATGACTACGAAAGCTTGTCTCTCTAAGTCTGAATAATTTAATTTTAAACCTTTCAACTCATACCCAAAAAATCCAATTGGTTCATCTTGACCTTCATTATCCTCTTGTGTTAGAACAGCAGCAATAGAATCATTTGAAGCAAATGAGTATAACCAGAAATCTTCTTTAAGTCTAGGCTTTACCAAATATGGAGCCTCTCGTATAGCGTTTTTAACTTCTGATAAAGCTCTCTCTGATTCTGGTGTTTTCTCTACTTGGACATCCTTTTTCATCATATGCATCAAAGGTTTGGTAATTTTAGTAAATCCGAGGATGAACTTTTTCACAAAGTTTATTTTCCCAAAGAAAGATCTAAGAGATTTCTTACTTGTGGGATGCTCAATATTCTGTACTGCTTGGATTCGGGAATTGTCTATGAAAACTCCTTCTTGACATATCACGTGTGCTAATAAAATTCTAGATTTAACCCCGAAGATACACTTCTTAGGATTTAATGAAATACCAAACTCATGACATTTGACAAAAACTTGCTGGAGATGATTAATATGATCTTCTTTCTTCTTTGAGAATATCGTAATATCATCCAAATAAACCATCATGAATTTTCCTAACAAATCCTTAAATGCTAAATCCATTGCTCTTTGAAAAGTAGCTCCAGCATTTGACAATCCGAATGGCATTCTTTGGTAGGCAAAAGTTCCCCATTTGGTGATAAATGATGTTTTGTATCTATCATTCTTATATACCATGATTTGATTATAACCTGAGAAACCTTCTAAGAAAGAATATGTTTGACTACCTGAGACTTTAATTAGCATCTCATCAATTCTTGGAAGTAGATACTTATCCTTCTTTGAAGCATCATTTAGATTTCTAAAGTCTACACAAAGCCTTATATCACCATTTTTCTTTCTTACTGGAATGAGGTTAGAAAGCCATGTCGAATATCGTATTGGATATATGATTTTTGCTTGCAACAACTTCTTGATTTCAACTTCCATAGTTGGTTCAAATGATGAATTAAACTTCCTTTATTTTTGCTTGACTGTTTTGCAACCTTCTATTAGAGGAATCATATGTGTCATCACATCTTGCCTAAAAGCTTTAAGATCATCATAAGACCAAGTAAAATTGTCCAAATTATTTCTTAGACATGTTAACAAGTCTTGCTTGAAACTCGAATCTCTTTCCTTTGTAACATTTAACATTTTTGGCATCCTGTCTAATCCAAAATTCATTGTCTCGAAAGCTTGACTATCTGGGTTTTGTATATCCTTTCCAATAAGTAAATTTTCCTTGAATTCATGTTCGAAATAAATCATCCTTTTTGGAATAAAATTAGCTTTGGAATTTGATGACGTTTTAGGTATCACTTGACCCTCAAATTCTTGTTTATTTTTCATAAATCTTAGTACTTGATCATCATCTTCAAATACTTGTAAATGTCTTATATTATCTGGTACTGATGGATGATGTTCTTCTTCAATCATGAAATCTTTGTAACTCTCTAATAATTGCATATCCAATGTTGAAGCTGCCTTTGCCAAATCATCTGCTATAAGATTCTCTGCTATGTTTATATGCTCTATTTGGCAATGTTGAAATTGATCTAACATCTTACAAGAAAGTTGCTTATAAGGTCTCAAGAATGAGCTCTTTACCACACAGTTACCTCTTACTTGTTTGAAGACTAATCTTGAGTCTCCCTTTATAATAATTTCTTTGATATTTTTGTCTAGAGCTATTCTCATACCAATACATAAAGCTTCATACTCAGCCTTGTTGTTAGTACAAGGGAAAGATAAGTGAATTGCTTTGAGTATTTCAGGTGAATCATTCTTGAATATAACTATTCCAACTCATGCACCCTTTGAATTAGATGAACCATCAAAGTATAACTTCGATTTATCTTCATTCTTTTATTGTTCTATTTTAGGACTACAACTTTCTTGGAGTGTACAAATTTTGTTTTCAACACCTCC